>CAIGQZ010001345.1:27818738-27832251 GCA_903798205.1 Danio tinwini | reverse complement strand
TATATATATATGCAGCGAAATCTCATTTAAATGTATGCAATTTAAAAGAGAGTTATAATGACATAAAACTGTTTTAAATTATGTATTTATTACAAGTAAAGGTGTTGTGGCATGGAGAATTTGTCTTTGGTGCTTTTGTTACAGATAGACTACAACTTGCTACCACTTCATATGTAAATATATAATGTTACATATAAATACATAAAAACACATTAAAAAGGCATCATTAAATGTTTAGGACCGTTTCAATTATTTTAACTATGCATGTCTTTAACTTCTACTTACCGATAATCATGTTACTAATATAATAAGTGTTGTTAAAGTAATGTTACTAATATGATAAGTCTTGTTAAAATCTGAAGACTGAGAATAGACTATAAAAAGCACTTTTGATCAGGCATTCAACGCAGACAACCCATTGGGGTCCTAAGTGGACTCGATTGCAGGGGGGACCCGATTTCTCACCACACCGGCTTGGCCAGTTGGCATTTCTGTGTGGAGTTTGCATGTTCTCCCTGTGTTAGCGTGGGTTTTCTCCAAGTGCTCCGGTTTCCCCCACAGTCCAAACACATATATATTTATAATATTAATTATTATTAAATTATATACATTATTATTACTATTATTAATACTATCATTAAAGTAACTATTATTAGTTTAAAATATTTAATAATAATGATATTAATTATTATTATTATTATGGGCAACGCAGTGGCGCAGTAGGTAGTGCTGTCAACTCACAGCAAGAAGGTTGCTGGTTTGAGCCTCGGCTGGGTCAGTTGGCGTTTCTGTGTGGAGTTTGCATGTTCTCCCTGTGTTAGCGTGGGTTTTCTCCGGGTGCTCCGGTTTCCCCCACAGTCCAAAGACATGCGGTACAGGTGAATTGGGTGGGGTAAATTGTCCGTAGTGTATGGGTGTGAGTTAGTGTGTGTGGATGTTTCCCAGAGATGTGTTGCAGCTGGAAGGGCATCCGCTGCGTAAAACATGTGCTGGATAAATTGGTGGTTCATTCCGCTGTGGCGACCCCTAATTAATAAAGGGACTAAGCAGAAAAGAAAATGAATTATTATTATTATTATTAAGTAATGATTATTAGTTATTATTTATTTAAAATAAATAATACTTTTAGATTTATTTGATTTTATTGTTAATTTAGCTTTTGCAACTTTGTTTAATACTAATAAAATGAATAAATGCATATATCCAACATCCTTAAATCCATATATCCATTATAGACCATTTTGAGGGATGAAAACTAAAACAATGGTCCCAATGCATTTCCTGGTTTACATTTTAAATTTTTAAAGCTTCCGAGAATCCAAAAAGAACCACATATTGATAAATAATGTTATGAAAGCTGTTTTAACATGAAGTTATGATTGAATTGCCTCTTGTTACAGTTATGAAATAGTTTGATAGCAAGCAGGAAATATTCATGGGCCAATGAGATGATCAAATTGAAATGGTCTATACATATTATACATATGCATGTATACAAATTAATTGCATTTTTTTTAATATAATTTTCTGTTTAAAAATGCTTAACCATTTGTATTTTATTCTGATATTTATAGATGTGATTCTATAATTTGTTTATATGAATAATAATAATAACAAATTAACACAGGCATTTGTGCATGCATGAATTAAAAAATTGCAAATATTTTTCCATATACATGTATAAAAAGTGAATGCTCCCCTGATGAATAAAAACTGTGTGTGTGTTTGCTGTGTATCAGTCTGTGATGCTGCAGGCAGTTTTGAGTCTAATGCAAGTGTAAGAAACGTTCCTGTCATCAGCAAACACCAGCATTAATGCACAGCAAATCTGGGTCACAAACTAAACACAGCACAACTCACAAAAGCATGCACATGCACACTATACTGTTGCTCTGCTATAACACTTCCGAAATGCTAGATGGTAGTAGGTTTTTATGTTCCTCTGTGTCGAATTTCTTCATTGGTGTTTTGTTTTTCTGAACGCTACAAGTAGCTAAAACTTGCTCAATCAGAGGCGGGAACCGGAAGATGCGCAACAACATTAATCATAAGGTAAACGCAATACAAATGTATCCATCTGGAGCTCCTTCATGGGACTCTACCCTTGTAAAAACTCACTCCAACGGGTTTGCACGGCTCTTGGTCCTGCCCACACTAGTCACCTCCACCAAGTTGACCAATCACAGATCTTGCCCTACGCGTCGTTGCGATGTGTGCGCGATTATGTGTGCGCGAACTGAAGAGAGGGGGGAGAGGTGAGAGGTTTGGGGAGATGCGGCGGTTGCGCGCGACCAGAAGAGCACGCTCACAAGCACCAGGTTTCAGCCCGGACTGTACCAAAGTGTTGAGGAGCAGGGGGGTGGGGGTGAAATTCCAGGAGTTTTCCGGGAGACAGAACAATGTGGGAGACAAGTCTGAAATACGGGAGACTCCAGGGAAAAACGGGAGTGTTGGCAGGTATAGCGTCAACCACGGCGAGGGCTATGCGACCGCGCACAGGCTGCGCCGTACCATACGTGTGCGCTTGACGCAGAAGTAAAAATCAGCCTTTACAGTGCGTTTCCACTACACCATCAAATGTACACTCAGTGCTGCTGGCAACGCAACTGCTCTGGGGTGTGTGAACTGTTCTTGTGTTGGCTGCTCTCCTCTTTCAATCCCACAATGCACTGCATGGACGTTTATGCTCAACTTTCTTTTAAATGAACTGAAAACACTCGCTATGCTGTGCTTGCAACGTGTCAGTGGAAACAGGTTGTCATGTCTCACGTCTTTTGAAGCATCGGGCACGTGAGCGTCACATTTTTTTTAGATATAAAGATCTTCAACTTTTACATGCAGCACAGCTCATCACTGTCAGGTCCAAAATCAATAGACCAATCAGAAGAGCTCAGAGGTGGGGCAACCGTTGCAAGCTTCTGTTTATAGTAGAACAGTTGACATGACAACTGTTTTATTTATCGTTATATCATGGCAGAAGTGGTGTTTATTGTGGCCTTGTCCATAATACCCTGAGTTACATGATGTATCTTAATGTGCTTATCATAACATATTGTTTTTTTTTTTTATTTTTATGGGTGTTTAAGTGATGTTTTATAAACAAATTTCGGGAGGAGCACGTGCAGATGTTTCGGCAATTCAATACTTCATTGACAATCATTCTATTACCCAATCAGTATTAGACCAAACCCCTATAAATACCAAAGTCGTCCTACCTGCATTATCTTTTGACTTTAGCATCCCTCCACCACCCCAACACCTCACTTCTTTAACATTATCTACCCAGGGGGAGCATTCTGGGGCCGGGCCAGACACTTTGCTCAAACCCCAACTTCTCTCTATTTCCCGATACGAGGAATAACATGAGTTGGGGGCGTCTTCCCCGAGCTTAAAGCCCTCTCCCTGGACAGCACGCCAGATACGCTTTATTATTAAACATCTGTAAGTGTGAACTCGTGAATTGTCGTTATTACATCATAATATCACATCACGTTGACCTCAAGTTTTATGCCGTGCTGTTTTTAAACCCCTTTCCTGAGCACTGTTTCTTGCGCTTATAGCAGCAAAGATGTGTGCGTAAGTGAGCCCTAAAACCTTTTGTCCAAATATTATATAAACACTGAGTAAATGTGATAAATAACGATTAATCATTTGACAGCTATAAAATCCTCACAAGCAGCTTGTGCATTTCTTCATTCTTGCAAAAAGAGATTGTTTTTAATATCCCAGTATCAACAGGTATTGTAATATCATTGTGACAGCACTAGACTGTGGTAGGGTGGAGTGATGGTGACGACGCTCAGTGTTCTGGATAACATGCTGAAGGTAGAGAGTGAGGTTTCCAGCAGTGACCCCTGCTGAGGGCTGAACTATTGGCTCTTTTTCACTTCTCTTTATTCAGACAGACACGGCTCCAGTCGGCCATGATGATTTTGATCTCTGAACCCCGCAGAACATCCAGCACATCACTTTACCATCAAGACTAGTAACAGCTAATTACAGCATATAACACAGAAAACAAAACTACCTGCACTAGTTCCTACTTCATCACATTTTTGGTGAAAATACTTTTTTTGTGAAAGACAGGACAGCTGTCCTTTATAGCAATAGTAAATGGCATATAAAAACATGGACAAAGAAATTATTATTCACGTTGGTCATAAAAACTGTAATGCAGGGATTTTTCAATTCTGCAATAAGTATTTAAATGGTTTAAATAAAATAAAATATTACTTTAAATATTAGATTAAATATTACATGAAATAATACATTTAATTAAAAAGAAATTGAAGAATAAAAAAGTGCATTGTACATGTTATGCGGTGACATTTAGTGTGAATGGACCTAAAACGCACTGGCTTTTAAATTCTACAATAAGTATTTTAATGGATTGGCCAATATTTGGTCTGATTAAATTAAATTAAGTTAATATTTCTTTAAATATTACATTAAATAATAAAAAAAAAGATAAACATGGGCGTCACAGTGGCGCAGTGGGTAGCACGATTGCCTCACAGCAAGCAGGTCACCGGCTGGGTCAGTTGGCATTTCTGTGTGGAATTTGCATGTTCTCCCTGCGCTCCGGTTTCCCCCACAGTCCAAACACATGCACTACAGGTGAATTAAATAAACTAAATTAGCCATAGTGTATGTGTGGGAAAGAGTGTTTCCCAGTGTTGGGTTGTATGCTGGATAAGTTGGCGGTTCATTCCGCTGTAGTGACCCCTGATGAATAAAGGCACTAAGCCAAAAAAAAAAAAGAATGAGTGAAAATAAAACATTTTAAAAAACTTGTTCAATATTGTGCATGTTTTGTAGTGACATTTAGTGTGATTTTTTTTTTTTTTACTTTATTAACCCCCTTGGGGCAATTCATTCCGACATGGTGGTGCTTCACATATAACAAGAATGACACACTTGACACAATAAACAGCAACACTTAACATCAAGTACACAAAAAACAAAAACAAAAAAAAAACTGGGGGGTTGGATAATAATAATAATAATAATAATAATAAATAAAAACAAATTCAATAACAATAATAAAGAATAACAACTAATAATAACAATCCATCAATTAACTAAATTTTTTATGTAACTGTATTGCTTCAGACACAAAAATAAATTTATAACGATTTGTGGAACATCTTATTGTCCTTAAACGTCGACCAAGGGGCATCTACTCAAAATGTTTGTTTAAGGGGTGTGTGCTGTCTCCTAGAATTTAATATTTAATAGTATGCAAGACTTTGCAGGGGAACTCCTAAAATTTTTGAGCACAAATTAACCATTCCTTGAAGACAAGTCTTGAAGGAAAAGGACAAAATACTTTTAATAAATGAATTGTATGAATTGAGTTTCTGCAAGAATAGACCTAAAATGCACTGAATTTTCATTCATTCATTCATTTTCCTTTGGCTTAGTCCCTTTATTCATCAGGGGGTGCCACGGCGGAATAAACCGCCAACTTATCCAACATATGTTTTACGCAGCGGATGCCCTTCCAGCTGCAACCCAGTACTGGGAAACAACCATTGTGGTGACACTTGAAATGAAATGAATCTAAAACTGATCCTTCTAAACAGACTATTGAGAATTAGTTGGTAGGTACTATGAGATGGGTTAAATGAGGACAATGCATATATAATAAAATGGATTATCTAATCCATTAAAAACTAAAGCCGATAGCGATTATGACCCAGAACCATTTGTATAAATCCACTGAAACATTATATAATGGACACAAGGAAAAAAATAAGCCACATATATTCTCATGCTGAGACTTATAGGTGTACCAGTAACTGCAGATGCTGATGTTTAACGGAGCGAGGAATTTTTCACAGTATTTCCTATAATATTTTTTCTTCCTGAGAAAGTCTTATTTGTTTTATTTCGGATAGAATAAAAGCAGTTTTTAATTGTTTTTAAAGCATTTTAAGGTCAATATTATTAGCCCCTTTTTTCGATTGTCTGAAGAACAAACCATCGTCATACAATGACTTGCCTAATTACTATACTTTTAACCTAATTAACCTAGTTAACCCTTTAAATGTCACTTTAAGCTGAATACTAGTATCTTGAAAAAATATCTAGCAAAAAATGATGTACTGTCATCATAGCAAAGTAAAAAGAAATTAGTTATTACACTGTAAAACCCAACAGTCAACGTTATCAAATGAAATGAGTGTAGTTAACTCAAAATTGACTGAAAGTTACTTCTACTCATTTGAAAAGAGTTTTGAACTCTTAAATACCTCATTACTTCAAATTAAATGGAGTAAGTTCACAGTACTCATATAGATTAGTTTTTAACTCAAATGGTTTGTTGCAATCGGTTTCCTCAAATGGAGAGTTGCCTTATTGGGTTTTACAGTACTTAGTTGGTTTGAGTTTTCTTCATTTTTCGGATTTTACTGTGCGCAAATTGCTTCATTTACTGAAATGGATTAAGTTCACAGTACTCATTAGGGTTAGTTTTTGAACTTAAATGGTTTGTTGCAATCGATTTCCTCAAATGGTTTGAGTCACCTTAACTTTTTGGGATTTACAGTGTAGAAATGAGTTATTAAAACTATTATATTTAGAAATCTGTTAAAAATGGGTATACAGGGAGGCTAATAATTCAGGAGGGCTAATAAGTCTGACTTTAACTGTACTGGGTAGTTTTTACTGGGGAAAGTGGGTTGAAAGCATCTTCCTTAAAAGCTGTTTGGTTGTTAGTTGTTTAGCAGCATGGGGTAAAGAACAACCCAGCATTGATCTCTAACTGAAAAAACAATCAGACTTTCTTTCAATCCCTTGCACAGTTCAAACACCTCTGTCATCCCAGAGAGAGGGGCATTCGTTTATGTGGGTTTTTCCAGCAGCTGTTGCACACAACTTATAAACACCCGAAAATATTTTCACACCAAACTGAGAGAAAGAAACAAGAAGAACGATTTCACCACTTTTAAACACAACACTATTAACTAGAGCTGGGCAATGTAACAGCAGGGTGTCCGTGGATCCTTTCAAAAGTTTTTAAGCTCATAGTATAAAAATAAGACCTTATTTATTGTTCATTTATTAGTTTGCAGGAAATTAGAACTGAATTTAGACATTGTTTTGAAACAAATATTTGCACTTAACAAACGGAATTAAATGTATAGGCTAATGGATGTCTTCAGTGGAGTGAGTTTCCACCATTTTCTTTTCTACGAAAGTAAAGGAGTAAAGAGTCAAAGAAACTAAAGAGAAAGTAAAAAGGCCTAATGGAGGAGGCTCGTTCTTTATCCTTGCACTGTAGATGCTCTGTTTAACTGTTTACTTGTTAGTGAAGCGTTCAGTTTTTCCAATTACAAAGTTCACTATGTAATTAGCAAATGCTGCCATCGCAACTGACATTTTAAGAGAATGGAAGATGAGACTCTGATTGGTTTAATGCACATTATGCTCAAAACACACCCATAACTCGTTAAGAGAATAAACACAACCCTGTTAGACCATGCGCTGGGGCGCAAACCGTATTTTTCCTTCCTTAAAATAGCAAAAGTTGATTCGGACATGCCCTTAATTTTTTGCATCATGCGCTTTAGACTTTGCGCCTAGGTTGTTCAAATAGAGCCCTATATGTATAATTAACAGTGTTAAGGAGGATCATTAGTTGTGCTGCTTGATTTTTTTGTGTGCAAATTCTGTACTATAAAATTGGTCTGAAATTTAATTCAGTGTTGTATTAAAAAGGTCTTAAAATGTTTTACATATAACCCGTAGAAACCTGCAGATACCCTAAACAGTCCCTGGCTGTGTTCCTGTTTCTGATTGTTGGCTGAAAAGGTTGTCGTGTAAACGCCCCCTCAGCTTTGGGGGGCCTCTCTTGTCCACAAAAATGCCTAAAGTTGCCATGAAGGGCCTTTGTTTCACGATGACACGAGTAAACAGCTCCCCAAAACAATAGAGATGGTTCATGGAGACCGCTTGTCTCCTGATAATATCATCTGAGATAAGCCAGTAGGTTTATTCTGGCATGAGGAGTGGAGATGGGAAACAGAACGTGCTTTATCATTCAATCTTTTCCTTTCCTAATCCCTTTCCCATGTTTTCTTTGCTGTCCTTCCAAATTCAGTGCAATTCTTCTATCATCAGTGTTATCTGTAGATTGAACATGTAAAACTGCAATTTTAACACCACATTTGGAAAGCAAAGCTAAAGTTTGCAGGCCTTGGCGGCCGTTCAACGAGGATATTCCAAAACCTCAAACATTAATTTTCATTTCGGAGGTGATTTTAATAGATACGTTGACTACAATGGACCATTCTTTCTGAGTATTTTATGTTGTTACGGTGTTGGTTTCATAGGGTTTTCAGCACTGTCATCATTTCACACTCAATTGTTTTCCTGTAAATTGAAGCATGCAGAGTTTGAAGACTTACAAGATTGAACCCTTTAAAGGTCATCCATACTTAATAAGCCAAATTACAAGCAATTCATATGAAACTAAATTGAGCTCAACTTCATGCAAATTTTGTATGTCATGCAAAATGGCAAATCCCATAGCCATATGATACATTTACATATACATACGAAATAAACTGAATTAAAATTATTTGTCAACACTAAAACTGAATAATGGCATATAAAAATGTGCAAATTTGGTAACGAAAGTATCTTTTTATTAACTTTTAATACATCTGATAAATTAACATAATAAATAAATAACAGCAAATAAATGCTTAGCACTTTGGTATAGCTATTAAAAAGTGTTGTATTGCTTAAGATATTTATTAGTATTTTGAAAATGTTCCTTTAGTAAATGCTAGACATCAGCAAACAAGCTCTAGATCTAAAAATAGATGAAACGACCATGCACAATTAAACATCCAATGTCAGTCATATAAATATATCATGCATCCGGGTACATGCAAGCAAAAAGTATAGTGACTTGGTGACCCCTTTTAATTTTACCAGCTGTCAGTGTTCATATGCCTTAAGGCTGTCCTGTTTCCCAAGCCCAAACCCACCATCTTCCGTCTACAGTCACCCTCTAATCATCAGCCACTGGTTGAGACATGAACCCTGAGCCAAAACCACAACTGCTGACAATCCCCAATGCAAACACTCACACCTTCCGACGTGGGAAAGTCTAGCCCTCCAAATGTCAGCCATTCATTCCAATGACACCACACCTCACTGAAGACCACCTTCCCTTGGTTTACAGCACATTTGGTGCATGCACAAGTCAAAAGTTTAAATATACTTAAATAGGAATCTACAAAACCAAATTGTGCAAATTCAACAAATCTTTAAGGAACACAATGTTAACGCCATTTTATGCTGTTAGCAACTCCATTGGTTTGCTGAAAAGTCTACAGAAATGAATTGTGCAAATTCGCTAAATCTTTAAGGAATCACAATATCAAACCCATTCTATGCTGTTAATAACCCAGTTGGTATGCTGGAAAGACAAACCAAAGCACATTTGATTTTATTCCTTCCCTTGGTTTACAGCACATTTGGCACATGCACAAGTCAAAAGTTTATGTATGTTTACAAAGAAGTCTACAGAATTAAATTTTGCCAATTTGCCAAATCTTTAAGGACCACAATATCAAAACCATTTTGTGCTGTTAATAATTTCATCGGAATGCTGAAAAGTAAAACCAATGCACATTTCATAAAGTAGAAATGATGCAAAAGTATTTTTAACAACATTCAAAGGACATAAATGCACGCAAGTCAGACTTTCTAGGCTATAAAACAAACTACGTCCAGGGATAAGATTGCAAAATTGGGTTTTGAAGGGTGCAGCACATTCGGCAGCCATAAGAAGTTCAAAATGTGGCATTCAAGATGTCATTATGACAGAAAACATGGACTATACCTTTAGACCTCAGTGGCATGCAGCATCCGAGAGCCATGGCTGTAGTAGAGCATCTCAGCAGGGATGAGTGCGTCTCTATCTTCCCTTTCGTTTTTTCCCCTGTGTTTTCATTTGTCTTATTGCTTCAGCCCCCTGGGGCTCTTTCATCAGCCCCATGGAAGCACAACACACTTCTTTCTTTCTCTTTCTCTCTGTCTCTGACTGACTGTGACCTCAGGCTACTTTCAGCTCAGCTTTACTGCAACATCTGCAACCACCCTAACATCCCCCCCACTCCAATCTCTACTCTGTTACCCTAGATGCCCTCGAACCCCCATAGATGGTGCACATGGTTCAGTCCGGCCACAACTTGGATCTCTGTAATCCCTTTATGCTTCACTAGAGCGGTCCAAAGAAGAAAGCACAAGGTCACTAATCCACACTGCTGCTGGTGCGATGCTGGGTAGTTAATGCTGTAAGTTGCACAGGCATGTTTATGCATGATCGGTTCACAATTATCAGCAATGCATCAGAGAAGGGGAAATATACACTGTAAAAAAAAAATATATATATATATATATATATATATATATATATATATATATATAAAAATTAACAGGATTGCATTCCATTGATTGATTTGCATTATCAAATCCTAATTGCTGCTTTGTCAACTTCTAATATTGAAAATTAAATTGTGCAGTTTGACAAAGTGACTCTAATTGACAATTTAGTAGTTTGAAACAATATATTGTATAAAAAATAATATACATAGAAGTATGACTGTAAAATAACAGAATTGAGTTTATTGCCAGGTTTTTGTACTGTAATTTACAACACCAACCCAGACAATATACAGTATATCACTTTAAACTATTAAACATGTCTATAAAACTCACTTTTTCAAACATATATAGTTTTGAACATCAAAATTTAAGTTCAAGTTAACAGATATTTTTACAGTGTAACTCAGTTGATATCTCTTTCAAAATGCTCTTTTTGATTGGATGGTGCAACAGGTCAACTTTTGACACAAGCAATTGGGTGGTTTTGAGGGCGGGGCTATTTGTTTATCCAAAAAAATTGTTGCCAGAGGTGTATAAAAAAACTTGAGAAACAATCACTTTTGCTATATATCTGTAATATCTTCTGTATTATGTAAAATAAAATCCAGTTTCTGCAGGATTTATGTGCATTGGTTTTTGAGATCAAAATATGGTATATTTGTTTTTTTTTTTTTTTTTACAGTTTTGTATATTTATCAGAAAAACAGAAGTCAGAATTATTAGCCCCCCTTTGATTTTCTTTTCTTTTTTTAACATTTCCCAAGTGATGTTTAACAGAGCAAGGAAATTTTCACAGTATGTCTAATAATATTTTTTTCTTTCTGAGAAAGTCTTATTTGTTTTATTTTGGCTAGAATAAAAGCAGTTTTAATTTTTTAAAGAACCATTTTAAGGTCAAAATTATTAGCCCCTTTAAGCAAATTGTTTTTGCAATTGTCTACAGAACAAACCATCATTATACAATAACTTGCCTAATTACCCTAACCTGCCTAGTTAACCTAATTGACCTAGTTAAGCCTTTAAATGTCACTTTAAGCTGTATAGAAGTGTCTTGAAAAATATCTAGTAAATATTATTTACTGTCATCATGGCAAAGATAAAATAAATCAGTTATTAGAGATGAGTTATTAAAAATATGCTTAGAAATGTGTTGAAGAAAATCTTCTCTCCGTTAAACAGAAATTGGGGAAAAAAATAAACAGGGGGGCTAAAAATTCTGACTTCAACTGTATATAATGTCCCTGCAAAATTCTGGAGGGACTGATTATCACCGCTTTTTTACTACACTAACAATGTAACTTTTTTAGCGGGGTAGTACTAAATGTTGTCGATTTTTTTAGCTTTATACTTTCAATGTAAATTTCAATCAAGCCTTATTTTTAACAGTCTTATATCTTTAACACAAATATATTTTTCTTGATAAACCTTTAAAGATGTATGCATTTGTACCTTTAAATACAAAGGTTATCAAATTATAAACAAACTAGTAGACATGCATTTTCATATCTTGGTGAAGATGGAAGACCACAGTAGACTTGTTAAGATGTGACATCCCATGTTAGGGATCCAAAACAAAGCAAAAGCTAGTGTTTTCAATTGAGTAGCCTCATAAAACAATTACATCTGTAACCTTTCTTAGGCATCAGACTCAGGAAAGTAAATGCATCCTGTCTATTGACAAAGTGCCCAAAACTGAAAAGAGCCTCTAGTGAAATGACCATAAAGCAAGGACTTGATCTTTAATCGCTCCAATGGTACCAATTTACAACCTATTGTTTTCTGACACAAATCAATGTGGAAATGTCCTAACGGCTATAGTAAATTATGAGGCGCCATGTAGGATTTAAATCTAAGTTCACTTATCAACACATACATAAAACACATGCAAATACACCTATAAATTACTCGCATATACATCTATACGATAGGATGTTCAAAACGATATATATGAAACTTGTCTATATACATATCAACTTGATGGATGCATACACACACACACACACACACACACATACGCTCGCTTATAAACTCGATTCTTGCATATATACCCACAACACACACAGATAAATATAAACTCACTGCATGCACACCTGTACACACTAGCATACAGTTATAAACATGAGCTATGCATGTACGATGATAAACTCTCACACATCAATATTAACTCGATGCCTGCATAAACACCCAAATAAGCGAAGTTTGATTTAAATCCTACATGGCGCTTCAAAGTAGTTGATTTTATTCTAACTTGTGGCTAGTGTACTAACAGACTCTTAGATTGTATGTAGGGCTGGACAATAAACCTATAATTAGCTGTGAATATCCAGCATGTGTGTTTAACTGGAGTAGTGTTTACTACACAGGGCCATAGATAGCTGCCAAGCTACGCAAAATATCACATGCGATATCATCCTGCGATAGTCAAATCGCAAATAATTAATTCAATTCAAATTATTCAGCGATATTGACAGCTATTAAAGCCTGGTTTATACTCTAAGCGTTCGCTAGTTCGCTTGAGTGCATGCGGCAAATGTGACGTCATCGCAGTGTTATTTTTTGAGACCCGAGCGAACAGTGTGGGCTGCGCTGTCTGGTTTGAGTCTGGTTTTTATTAGAATATGCAAAAAGGTACACAAATTGTGATCATACAAAATAAAACATAAAAAACAACAATGAAAAACAAAACAATAACAACAACAATACAGTCAGGTACTGGCAGGTAGGTGCGTGCGTGCGTGTGTGTGTGTGCGTGTGCATGTAAAGGTAACTTGGTGGACAGGTCAGAGTACATACATAAGGATCAATAACAGTCAATAAATGAAGCAAGTGTCATAGATATAAATAAACAAATAGAAATAAACCAGTCAGTGGTAGAGAGTGACAATGCTAGTAATGTATGATAGTAATGATGACAGTAAAGAGAAAGGACAACAGTAATAACTGACAATAACAATAAATCACAAGTACTACACCAACTGCTACTACAGAAAGTTACAAATATTACAACTACTATTGCAGCTGCTACTACATCCACAACAACTATTACTACTACGTCTACAACTACTGATACTACTACAACATCTACTACAACTGATACTACTACAACATC
>CAIGQZ010001345.1:27773027-27786696 GCA_903798205.1 Danio tinwini | reverse complement strand
TAACTAGGCAGGTTAGGGTAATTAGGCAAGTTATTTTATAACGATGGTTTGTTCTGTAGACTATTGAAAAAAAATAGCATAAAGGGGCTAATAATTTTGTTCTTAAAATGGTTCTTAAAAATTCAAAACTGCCTTGATTCTAGTCGAAATAAAGCAAATAAGACTTTCTCCAAAAGAAAAAAATATTATCAGACATACTGTCAAAATTTTCTTGCTCTGTTAAACATAATTTGGGAAATATTAAAAAAATAATAATAATTTAAAGGGGGGCTAATAATTCTGACTTCAACTGTGTGTGTGTGTATATATATATATAATAAATATGTTATATAATAATTTATGATAAATATTTATTTATGATAAATATCTATAAATTCTTTTAGTTTGGCTAATAAATAAATAATTAATAATAAATATTTTTTTTCTTTTAGTTTGGCTGCAAAAAACAAAAAACAGTTAATATTAACAATATTATTATTAAATTATCTATTTATATTATTAATACTATTATTAAATAACAATATTATTATTGCTAGTATCATTAGCCCTCTTAATTATTTATTTTTTTAAATTGGGAAATTTGTTCATTCATTTTTTTTTCGGCTTAGTCCCTTTATTCATCAGGGGTCACCACAGCGGAATAAACCACCAACTTATCCAGCATATGTTTTACACAGCGGATGCACTTCCAGCTGCAACCCAGCACTGGGAATCATCCATACACACTCACACACAAACTACGGACAATTTAGTTTATCTTAATAGTTTATTCACCTATAGCGCATGTGTTTGAACTTGTGGGGGAAATCGGAGCACCCGGAGAAAACCCACACCAACACGGGCAGAACATGAAAACTCCACACAGAAATGCCAACTGACCCAGCCTGGACTTAAACCAGTGACCTTCTTGCTGTGAGGCGACAGTGCTAACCAGTGAGCCACTGTGTCGCCAACAAAATTGGGAAATATTTGGGCTAATAATAAGTAAAACAAATCTAAACACTTGATTTAAACAGGTTCAAAAAATGTTGACATATTAGAGACATATTATAATTTTTACATGGTGATTCTGGGAATCTCTGTTTATCACTCCACAACTCAGAAACTCAGCAAGCCACCTGAAGCTGCTTTGAGTGGTTTCTGAACTCAGTCATAGTTTTATTATAAAAGTGTGTGGGATTTCTTCATTCCTCAAAGCAGACAACAAATCAGCTATGGTTTGATCCGTTCAGCTTGAGTTTACATTCCTCTTTAAACACAGTGAATAAAACTCATTCTCCTTAAGTTCATCATAATCCAGACAAAGGAATGTTTTAATCAAGATCATCTAGTTCATCTAGAATAAAAATCATACAACATCTGCGTACACTCACGTAATGCGATTGAACAGTCAAAATATAAACCAGTTAGTAAATCAAGTGCTGGTTTCATAATGAATAGCATTAACAGAATGATTATATATGCCTATATTAAATAATATTTCTTGTAAGTAACAAATTGTTATATTTTATTTATAATAATTACATTAATAAATAGTTTAAGTCCTTATTTAATAATAATGCTTGTAAATAAAGATGACACCTTTTTAATAATAATACAATTATTACTGTTATTAAATTATATTATTTAATATTATTAAGTTAATAAATTCTAATATTAATTACAAAAATAACAATAGCAACAACCTTTGCTCAAAAATATATATGAAAAAAATGTCATGAATGTATAAACAAACATGTTTAAAAGGTATATTTTATTATAGTGCTGGTTTATTCATTCATTATTTTTTCAGCTTAGTCCCTTTATTAATCAGGAGTCGCCACAGCGGAATGAACCACCAACTATTCCGGCAATTTAGCTTATTCAATTTACCTATAGTGCATGTCTTTGGACTGTGAAACCGGAGCACTCGGAGGAAACCCACGCCAACATGGGGAGAACATGCAAACTCCACACAGAGCCGGGGCTTGAACCAGTGACCTTCTTGCTTCAAACACATGCGCTATAGGTGAATTGGGTAAGCCAAATTGGCCATAGTGTATGTGTGTGAATGAGAGTGGTGTTTCCCAGTGATGGGTTTCAGCTGGAAGGGCATCCACTGCGTAAAACATATGCTGGATAAGTTGGTGGTTCATTCCACTGTGGCGACCCCAAATTATAGAGACTAAGCTGAAAATGAATGAATAAATCAATATTAAAATATCAATTGTCAATAAATATTTGTATAATATCTAAAGACTTTGGAATTATTTGTAAATCTTATACCTCAAACATACTAAAATTATTAAACGTATTTAAATATGTTATTCTTATTTATTTACATACACAAAACAGTTCGATAATATTTGATATACTTAAAAAATGTAAGAATAAGTGTGAGTGACAAAAACATGATCAAGACAAACTAATACTGACCAGTCAATAAATCAGCATTAAATAAAAGCAATACTAAAGCAATAAATCAACCAATATTGTGCATCGTGAAGGCAGAAACATCTAATAAGATCACGTCTCACTTTTCAAACAAGACTTGCAACGGCTCCGTCTGAAGTCAGAGATCATTCATTCATGGTCTCGTGTTCAACACGTGCAGCGGAGATCTGGAAAACCCGGCCTGCACTTCTCCATCAGCAGCAGCTGTGTGGTTTTAAAGGGATAGTTCACCCAAAACTGAACATTTACTCACTGTTTACTCACTCTCAAGTTTTCTCAAGAGTTCTTTCTTTTGTTAAACACCAAATAAGACATTTTGAGGAATGTTAGATTCCTCTAACCATTGACTTCCATAGTAGGAAAAACAAATACTATGAAAGTCAAGGGTTTTCAATGGTCTAGGGCAGGAGTTTGCAAACTTTTAGGACACACATCCCCTCCATTTTGTCCAATTTTGGAACTAACATTAATCAGATTCAGGCCCCGTTTACACGAATGCGTTCTCATGTTCAAACAGCGTTTTAGATCAAAAATGATCCGCGTCCACACCAGCGTTTCATCTAGCATTTCTAAATATATTTCCGTCCACACTACTCCACCAAAAACGTATATCACGTGACCATTCGCATACTCTGGGCATGCGTGTTCAAGTATAAACAGGAAGCATGTGCCTCGCTCTGTATTTGGTTATTGTTAGTCAACAAACGCTGGTTGAAGGATGAACGCGAGCGATTAGCGAGTGCTCAAACAATAGCTTGCCTCTTGTGAATATATGCAGCTGCTGTAGTAAAAAAGGCAGAGTTTAACTGCACAATGGCGCCTAAAACGGACAATAGTGCAAACAACGCTTCCATTTCTGTGTCCATGTTGTTGTTTACAGTGAAGGCAGGTCTGCCGTCATCCGGTAGCGTTATAGTCATGTGATAGGGGCTTGACGAATAAGGGAAGGATACGCAATGATCCAAAAGCCCCAATCAGGTAGCGAATGTCTGCAGCCACGCCTCCGTTTTCAGATGTCTCCGTTTTCCCCCATCCACATTGAGACGGAGCAGCAGCGTTTTAGAATGAAAACAGCCTCTCCAGCGTTTTCAAAACGCTCCGTTTTTGGGGCTCGAAAACTCTGGCGTAGTGTGGACGGATGGCGTAACCGTAGCAAAACTTATGCATTTTAAAACGAAAACGTATTAGTGTAAACAGGGCCTCACTCTAGTGAACGCAAAAAAATCATCATCATAATTTACTCGAGTGCACACCTCAAATTCTCATGCCCCCCTGGTGGGATGCATCCCACAGTTTGAAAATCCCTGGTCTAGGCAGTGTTTCTCAACCACGTTCCTGGATGACCACCAGCTCTGCACTTTTTCCCCATATCTCCTTAACCAACACATCTGATTTATTCATCATTAGCTCATTAGTATAGAGACTGAAATATCTTTAATAGGTGTGACCGATAAAGCAGACATCCAAAACATGTCGGTAGTCCTCCAGGAACATGGTTGAGAAACACTGGTCTTGGGGTAAAAAAAATAGAATTGGGATCAGGCCGAAATGAGCAGAGCGGTGGGGCAGGGGAACCAGAATTGAGAACTAGTGTGACATCAGCGACTTTACCTGTAGGTTTTAAACTAGTCTGAAGCACTCAATTAGTTTGATCAGTGTTTAATTAGGGTTAAACTCTGAGTATGACACCAGTGAAGGGTCATTCTCACAACGAGCTGTACAATTTAAATGAATCTTTAATGTGACTCTGAAATGATGAGTCCTCGCAGGGAGTGATTTGTTCATTGGAGCATGCGCACATTGCACAGGTGGAGTCCTCTAAGGCAGGGCTATTTAATTAGTTTGTCATGGGCAGGGCCAGATGGAATCTGCGGACGTTTTTGCTATTTCTTCGGAGAATTTTGGTAAAAATCTGCGGATTTCTGCGGAATTATTTTGGGAGTCTCATAACTAAAACCTTAATATGTGAAAGAAAAAATAATACTTTTTTAACTTGTATTTAATGTTTAAAATGCGAATCCAATTAGATTCACTTTATTTGGTAAACAAAGCAGGTCTCTCATATAATAAATCTACTAAAAGACAGAAAATATTACTGTACAAAATGCATTGTACATAAATCAGATGAACATTTTCATAATAGTCAATAATATTACTGTAATTAATTTAAAAACTGAATAAATATAGATTTACACACATTAACTCAAGTAAATAGAATTAATGATGGGCTAAAAATCTGCGGAATTCTGCGGAAAATCTGCGGAATTCTGAGCGTGCAGATTCCGTGTGGGCCTAGTCATGGGGGCCAGTTCATGAAAAGCGTCCCAAATGAGGGGCAGGAGAGATATGATTTGCATATGAGCCCATATGCTGTATTTTTGCTCATTAATACACCCATGTTGGATTTTTTCTACATTAAAACGTTAATATGTTGTATTAATGTGGCTTTTTTACAAACATATTCAAATGTAGTATTTCGAAGCACAACAAATTCAGTGTTTTGCTTAAGTAGGCTTCCTCTACATTCAGACACATTCATGTGTTGTGTTTGAAACTGCGTAACAATTAGGGATGCAATGATTAAAGATTTTGGTTGTACGATTATAGTCTGAAAAATAATCATGGTTTCACGGTCATCCTGATTAATATGCATTTATTAAATTCAAAACAGTTTTCCAGTGATGGGTTGCGGCTGGAAGGACATCCACTGCATAAAACGTATGCTGGATAAGTTGGCAGTTCATTCCGCTGTGGCGACCCCAGATTAATAAAGGGACTAAGCCGAAAAGAAAATGAATGAATGAATGAATTCAAAACACTAGTAGTTTAGAAAATCACAAGAAAACTTATAATTTTAAAGTGTTGTTTATGCTGCTCAGTAACCAAATACAGCACAAAATAATAATAAAAAACAAACAACAGTCCATCCCTCTCTTTGGACTTAAAAATAAACTAAAAGTTTTTGATTTAAACATGAATGATAATTTTACAATGAAAATAAATGACAGAACAATGAATGAATAAATAAAAATAAGAATAAATCAAAATAGTATTTGTCTAATATTAATTTAAAAGGCCACAAACCCCTCTGTCTCAGCTGGGTGTTTTCACACCTCTAGTTTGGAAAAAGTCAGGAAAGTGGGAGTTTAGGTGGGAGTGTCGAGGGGGCTAAAGAGGGAAGATTTTGCAAAAATGGGAGTTTCCATTTGGGCATGCGCTAATTTTCACAGAGGCAAAACAAACACACAGATGCAGGGGGGAAAGACAGTGACTGTTTACATGGACATCAGTAATCAAATTATTTGTCAAATTATTAATTTGTTGACTTTAACGGCAGTTTGGCACTTTCACTTTCATTCAGGAACATTTCATGCATGCCCCCCATGACAAACGAGATATTGAAAGTGAGGAACTGCTGGAGAGTGAAGTTTTAATCCAATGTTTGATACCGCAAAGTGAATGGGAGAAAAAAAAAATCTGCATTTCTCTGTAACTTAGATGACTCGGTAGGTAGCGTCAGAAAGCTGTGTGTGTATAGACTGTCATGTCACAAAATGTGGCGAAAATCCTACACGACGGTAAAAGTTTGATTGCGCTGTTTACATGTTTACATTCATAGAGCAGCATTTACAGCGGATCTTTCAGTTTATAATATTGTACTATAATATTGCAGTGATATTAAAGTACTGTAAACTTATTAACTAAATCATTTTGACTATAGTACATCTTTAAACACTGAAAGAGCACTGCTGACGATACAAACTAACTTTGCCATCTGAACAAACAAAGGGCACTGATCCCACACACACTTACCAAATCTGTAGCGACAGGACAATCAACACCAACTGGAGCCGTGTCTTTTTTAAAAGGAGACAAGCAGCAAATCTGGATTTCACCATTTCCAGATGCGAAAAGCTCTCAGGTAAAAATGTTCCTTACAAACATATTTCTGTCATATGCACTGTAGTCCACACGTGAGTCCAGCTGTGCTCCCATAGCGGGAAAATGAAAACAAAACCTTCATTGCAGCCAGCACATTTATAAACGCAACACTGACAACCTATGTCTCCAAACATGCATATTAATGAAGTTGCACAGCATATACAATAGAGCGCGCTGATTGGTTTGAACCTAGTCTTTCTCATGAACTGATGCTACACATTCAGAGACGTCACAATGCACTCGCAGGTACAGACATCCAGTCTCCAAGCTGAATTACACACAAGTATCTAATCACCGTGACGCAGCTTTCGTTTCAAACCGAAAGAACAAATTTGCTCAAAATAACGCAAAAACAACAAATTTTCACTTTTTAGTGCAATACATGTGTCTTAATAGTGTTTATAGCAGTTATAGCAGCGTGGGACACATATGACTGTCAACAGCTCAAAAAAAGTGTTTTGGTGTTTCATGACCCTTTAAAGGTGCAGTATGTAAGTTTGACACCCAGTGGTTGAACAAGGTATTGCACTCCTGAATCAAAACAAATGCAAGCGCGGGATGCCAGATTGAGGACAGGAGCACTGGAGCACAGTGTAAATCCTCAGATTGAGGATTTACACTGTGTTCTAAATAAAAGCGGGAATATTTTCCATATTAAAAGGAGTTTTTGTCTTAACCAAGACCTCGAATTGATATTTTAGAAACGATATTTCTCATAGCTGAACAACAGAAAACTATGACAATGATCACCTCAGAAAAACCTCATGTGCTTTATTCAGTGCTAAATGCTAACAATGTGAGTTTGAATGCCATTTTACAGGACATTTATTGCCATATACTGAAAGCAGCAGCAGATAGTTCTCCTCAGATCTTGAAATTGAACTTTAGAACTAAACACATGATTCAGCATCTACATTTAATAATGTTAAATAGGTTTAATATATTACATTTATTTATATTGCGCTTTTCTCAGACTCAAAACACTAACAAGAGCAGCAGAACACAGTGGAACACGAAATACCTATTGTAATACATATATAATAAACCTTACCATTTCATGAGTGAGTGCATATTCTGTCCTTTCGTCTCGTGCAAACAGCCAAACTGCTCATCACTGCAAATCTCGTCACGAAGCGTGTTGTTAGGACATGCAGTTACAATGTAACCTGCTCACCTAATGTTAACGTTCATAATATTTATATTATTTGTTAATTAATAACCTCATGTGGAACTGAATCTGTCTCATTTCGGAGCTCATATGGTACTGTTCACCGGAGGTAGCATTTCTCTCACAGACGCATGCTTTCAGAGCCTTTCTGAATGAATGAATGAAATACGCTGTTTTCCACCAAGGCAACCCAGAGTGCTGAAATATAATTGGCTAAACTGCCATTGGACAGGTTGAAAGAACATAAACATAGACAGCGTTCCGGCACGTAACTCACATTTTCAAAGCAGAATATCTGACTTTAGCATTGTTTTTCAGATAAACATGAATGTTCACTTGGCATGTTTCCTAAATATCTCTAATAATACTGTATTATGGTATTTTTATGCTTCAGAAGAGTCAAACACTTACATACAGCACCTTTAAGCTATATATTGGCAAAATTTTTTAACTTATTATCTGCGTTCATACATACATAATAATTTTAATAATCTGTAATAATTCGTCTAACGTATCTTTTGTTTACATTGCACAACTCTCACCACTACAGCGTGAGATCATTTCTACTGTAGAGGGCGCAAGTGCGTCGGCCCGATTGCGATCTGTGTGTGCACCGCCCCCAATATGCGCACGTCTCCATTGGAAATAATGAACTTGCATGTCAAAAAGATGCAATTTGTGAACGGCCTGCTGTTATAGTTAATTCAATATGTGTGCGTATTGGCATAACTTTGTTTAGTTGCAGCAGTTTTGTTCCATGCAACAGAAGCACGGCGTTGAGAAGCCTTTATGATTAATTAACCGTAATGAATTAAAGGGAGGTTAATAGTGAAATCATGTAATCATTGCATCCCTATTAATGATATCAGTGCATTGTACAAAAGACCTTTTTTACAAACATATCCAAATGTTTTCGGCTGCTCATGCCACTCGCTTAATGTCAGGTGACTCACGCTCTGCACAGTTATCTAACTGCAGCTCGTGCTGTATTGAACAGACGCACGTCACTTCATAACTATATCGGCCGTTTTTTGCCTGAGCTAAATTTATTTTTGATGTCTTGGTCACACTGTTTCGAGGGCCGAAGCAAATTGCCTCGGGGGCCGGGTTCAGCCAGCGAGCCACCAATTGAATAGCCCTGCTCTATGGGTTTTGAGTCATTTGTTCATCACGTGAAAGATATAATCCAATCATACCCAGTCAAAGGCGGAAAAAGATTTGATCAGTTCATCTCTCGAGTCCTCGGTTTGAGTCGTTCATCCATCACGTGAAAGACAGAAGCCAATAATATGCAGTCAGAGCTGAAAAATGCTTTGATCCAATCATTTCTCAAGTCCTCAGGTTTGAGTCATTTATCCCTTTACATGCTCTAACGTGATGAACGAATTACTCAAATACCCGAAGACTGGAAAGGACTGACTGCAAGCATTGATTAAGCTTTGGGAAGTCGCAGAAGAAAGTGAACAGTGGATGGGTGAGGAGGACGGTTGAAGAGGGGGATCGGTAAAATGAGGTGATGTATCAGATTTCAGAGGTGCCGGATCCGGTGTGTTCCGGCACAAATTAAAGGCTATTTCTCTCCGTTTGCATCCTGTCCCTTTGTGCCACCCGGCGGCATAGTCGCAAACTGTGGTTATACCTAAAAAAGCACATTCTTTTTCCTTTAGAGCGGCGGCGGTACATGCTGTGGCGGTAATGGCCATATTAAACTCTCACCTACTGTATATGGGACTGTCTGTGTCACATGAACAAATGACTTAAACTTGAAGACTTGAGGTGAGCAGAGCTAATCATGGACAAAAGACTTGGATACAATAACATTAATTACTATTTTTTCTTTCTAGTTATGACTTGTTTGTAGTGCTAATTTTATGCGTGTTCGGAAGCAATTCGTAACATATGAGTATTTTGCCAATCATCTCGCTAAATGAGACTCAAAGGTCAGAGTCGGTAAAATGATCTGAACTTCCCATCACTATTTGACACCCCTGCTATAAAGCAAATAAACACATCGGCTGTGTCCGAAATCGCATACTTCCATACACTTCCATATAGTACATTTAAAACAGTAGTATGCGAGCCGAGTAGTATGTCCGAATTCATTAGCTGCGTTCCAAATGGCACATCACACACTAGGCACTATGTACTTATGCACTTACACACTCAACAGCATAGTATGTAGTGTTGTCCCAAATCGAACACTAAAGGTTTTTTTTACAAAGCGGAAATTTAAACCGTTTCCCTGATGACGTTTGACAGTTGCCAAATTAGTGAAATAAATGACCAAAGTACCACATAATAGCTGCCGAGTATAACCGCATTCACCATCGGGAGGCGCTATAATCACTCTTGTAGGAGAATTTTGCTTTCACAATCCAAAATAAATAAAATAATCCAACATATGCGCCTTAATCGATTTGTGTTGGGACAACATGAATGAATTGTGTGAAACCCTGCATTTTTTTTACAGTGTACACTACGGACAAATTAGCTTATACAATACACCTATAGCTAGGCCCACATGAAAACTGCGCAAGCAGAATTCCGCAGATTTTTAGCTCATCGTTTATTCTGTTTATTTACTTGTGTAAATGTGTGTCAATGTATAATTATTCAGTGTATAAATTAATTTCAGTATGATTATTGACTAATATGAAATTGTTCAAATAATTTATTATATTGTAGGAGAATTTTGCTTTCACAATCCAAAATAAATAAAGTAATCCAACATGTGCGGCCGATAGCTCCGCCGCTTCCGATACGTGAGCAAAGCAGTGGTTGTTGAGTGCGTGAAGTGTCCATCATTACACACTTCATTTTAACGGTTTAATGAGTGCATCATCCGGGTATTTAAAGTGCACTTATGATTTTTAGAGTTCTCAGTGTGAAAGCACAGAACAGATTCACAATTAAAAGCAAGGGGCGTCCCCTGGTGGTTCGGCGGTATGGGTTGTGTATAGGGAGGATCGGCTTTTTAATGTTTATTGCCACCCTTTAGAGAAAGACTAAAAATACGGGAGAAATACAGGAAAATACCTTTTCGGGATGATAGCGGGATAGAACTTTAAAATGCGAGAGAATAACAGGAAAAACGGGAGGGTTGAAGGGTATGCTTCACACACATACACATTTTTTTTTGCTTGTTCAAACTACTTATTTAAAATGAGCTAAATCAACACAATTCTTGTGATTTAATTTGGACAACTTAAGTTTATGTTCAATCCACATACATTTGTTAAACGTGTTAAGTTAACACTACGGACAAATTAGCTTATTCAATTTACCTATAGCTAGGCCCACACGGAATCTGCGCAGGCAGAATTCCACAGATTTTTAGCTCATCATTTATTCTGTTTATTTACTTGTGTAAATGTGTGTAAATGTATAATTATTCAATGTTTAAATTAATTTCAGTATGATTATCGACTAATATAAAATTGCTCATATAATTTATTATATTGTAGGAGAATTTTGCTTTCAGTCGTTGAGTGCGTGAAGTGTCCATGATTACACACTTAATTTTACCGGTTGAATGAGTGCATTATCCGGGTAATTAAAGTGCACTTGTTGTTTTTAGAGTTTTCAGTGAACGCACTACCTACACTATTTATACTACAAAATGGCATAGAATAGTGCATAAGTATGCGATTTGGGATGCACCTATAGAGTTCGAAAAACAGTATGCGAGAAGTACCCGGATGACCTACTACTTCCGACGAGATTCTGAAGTGCGCATCTAATGCACACTACGTTATCCCATAATACCCTGCGAGAGAATTCATGAATGTCAAAACTTTAAAATCTGCAATAGGAATCGGCCATAAAAAAAAAGTAAAAAATCAAGATGGGTGCATCAGAAACAAAAAAAAAGCCCCCTGACTGGAGGAGACGCAGACACACGTGACGAGATTGAGCTTCTTCAGACTGCAGAGCTCAAACGAAGCCTGTTATATAACCGTTTCTCTCATGTTTCTGCCCGCTGAGCTCAGAGTAAACACACACATACAGAGAAACACATCCCGTTTCAACAATTCCCACAGCCGTCAGTCAACAGCTCAACTTCAAACACCACAAACGTCATCATCAGCAGGTGAAACGCTTCTTCATCAATGGATCAAAACATTCCTGATAACACCACAATATTGATCAATCCATTTTCCAATGCATGTAAAACAGCACGTTCATTGGAAATAAGTGCCTCGTTTTTGGCAAAATGTACAATATGTTCCTCCAGGTCAATAATATCCTGCAGATCCACAGAACCGCACACATTTCAGGAAACACAATCCAGGCCACACGATCTAGGCAGGGGTGAATCATATATGGTTAATGACGGATGGTAATGTTATTAACTTCTTCTTGGACCTCATCATCATTCATTCATTTTCTTTTTGGCTTAGGCCCTTTATTAATCAGGGGTCGCCACAGCGGAATGAACCGCCAGCTTGATGTGTGAACAAAGCGGATTTGACGCGCCAATGAAGCGAGTAAACTGAGAATGTTCACGTGTCTATCCTGTGCCTGGTGTGAACACAGAATAAGAAGTTAGTCGCCGTTAAACAAGAAAACAATAGAAGATGACGTGATCCGTCATGAACCATATATGGTTCGCCCCTGCCTAGGCCGTGTGGCCTGAATTGTGTGTGCTGAAACGTGTGGGTCTGCAGCTGGATAGATCTCCTCCAGGTTTGTTTCATTGCACGTTTCAGATGACAAATCCACTAGAGGGCACTGTCCACATTTTTGAGAATCTGAAATGTGTTAGCGTATGATTTGTTCAGTGCTTAATTTGTGAATTGCGAGGTCCCAGAACAAATCGGGGTAACGGATCCGGCATGTTAAACGAGGATGGAGAGGTGTAGCGCATGAAAGTGGAGGGGGTGGGGGCGTGTTGGTGCGGTGGATGGCGGAGGGGTGAAAGTGAAGAGGGTTGGGGAGTAGCGGAAGAAAGTGAAAGTGAACAGGTGACGGGGAAGGAGGGCAGTTAAGGAGGGGGATCGGTAAAATGAGGTGCCGGATCCGGCGTGTTCCGGCATAAATTAAGCCCTGCTTTTGTTGTGCATTTCAGACATACATCCTTCTTGTACATGTCCATGAGAAGGAAGAGCTTATAGTACAGGAAACAACTGACCTTAGCTCAACCAGAAAGCAATATTCTGCAATTTAATAATCATTTAATAATAATCATTTAATAATCCTAGTAATATTAATACTAATTTAATAATCATAAATATTCAGAAGCACTTCAGTGGGAGTAATTTTCATTTTTTGGGTGAACTATCCCTTTTCATTAAATATTCATAAGTATCTTGATTTAAAAATATCTCAGTATTTGCGCTAGAATTTAAACACGGATGACGGGGAAAATAGTTTTTTTAGGTGACTCTAGAGGGTCTTTACATTGCCGTGTTTCATCATATTCATCATAAACACACTCCTGCTTCTGAGGAAAATGTCAGTGTGCATAAGCGTCCCGGAAGGCCCAAAGCAACACATGATAAAGCCATCAGAACCCATGGCTGTCAGTTAAAAGAGAACAACCAAAACAGCCTGGTGATCAAAATGACAGATCAACAACAGCAGATATAATTAGCAACAAACACACAACATCACACAGATCAGAAACCATTATTGAAGACGGCTCCCATCACTTCTATGTAAAATGTCAGCTTTTGCCATCAAAGAACGTTTTAGACAACCTGAAGTCAATAAAATATCTATCTATCTATCTATCTGTCTGTCTGTCTGTCTGTCTGTCTGTCTGTCTGTCTGTCTGTCTGTCTGTCTGTCTGTCTATTTATCTATATGTCTTTCTTTCTTCTGTCTGTCTATCTTCATGTCTGACTGTCTTTATTTTTGTCTGTCTGTCTGTCTGTCTGTCTGTCTGTCTGTCTGTCTATCATTTTGTCTGTCTGTCTGTCTGTCTGTCTGTCTGTCTGTCTATCATTTTGTCTGTCTGTCTGTATCTGTCTATCTATATGTTTGTCTATCCATACATCCATCTATATTTGTCTGTCTATCTATCTATCTATCTATCTATCTATCTATCTATCTATCTATCTATCTATCTATCTATCTATCTATCTATCTATCTATCTATCTATCTATCTATCTATCTATCTATCT
>CAIGQZ010001345.1:27710348-27722722 GCA_903798205.1 Danio tinwini | reverse complement strand
ATATGAGCAATCCTATGCAAATGTCAACCTTGTTATGAAAAAAATAAAGTTTTCACCAAAATAGAGAAACCGTTCCTACATTTGTTTTGTAAGCAAGTATTTTAAAGTACTTTAAAAATACTTATAAATGTATCAGTTAATGTTTTAAAACTATTATATTTGATTTAACAAAGTCAGACAGTTGGCAATTGGCACTTCTGTCACATCCATAGCATAAAAGTGTCACATCCATAACGACACTTTATCCTCATAAATGCAAAAAAACTCAAATAAAATAAAATAAAATCAATCATGTTTGTTATATAGAGTGCCGACTCTTACCCTTTAGAATAGCATTATTTCTTTTGGGTTGTGCAGTTTAAATAACAGAATTTCTACAAAGTTTGTTGTATACTAAAACTTGCAGACTTTTTTTTGTCCATAACGCATGTTTATTTTTCTCAATTAAAATCTAAAAAATGCTTACAGATTGATATTTTTCTGCTCCCATAACTCTGTGGTCAGTTGTTTTTGAAAATATAAACATATTTTTTAAATATGATGGTAACATACTTTCTACGTGAATTTATGTTTTGAGTTTTTACTGCAAATGGCACAATAATTATAAATTAACAAATTATAATTATTAAATAATAAATAAATATAATGTAATGTAGCAAGTTTTCCATGAATTTTGTTTTATTATGTTTTATTTAATTATAATAATTCTTTATATACACAACATTAGAAAAAGTTTCAATAGAATTAAAATGTAAAGAATACAAAAACTATATATATATATATATATATATATATATATATATATACACTAAAATACAATAAATGTTCAAATAAAAATAGATTAAAAATTGAATTATTCTCTCTCTCTCTCTCTTTCTCTCTCTCTCTCTCTCTCTCTCTCTCTATATATATATACCAGGAGTGTCCAAACTTCTAAGCTTGATCGAGAGCTGTTGGCCGAAAGTAAATATAGCAAACTGTAATACATGAAATGAGAATAGGAACGCCATGGGTAATTTTTAAATTATATCATAATATAAAAAAATATATTAAATATAAAAAATATATATTTAAAAAAATACTTCAACCGTATTTATTAATGGATTCTATTTTTTTGAAAATATATATTAATTTAACAAACTTATTATAATAAAACCAAAAAAAATCCATTTAAAAAACAATGGAGTTGTATGCTGAATGCACTTGGCACCTGCCTTTGACTTGATTTGCACAATGCTGTTTTCTGCTTTGTCCCCTAATCGTTACGTGACAGTATATATATTTTTTTACAATCTGATTTTTTTTTTACATTTAATTGAAACATTTAAATTCAGTTAGAATTTTATGTAGCTTAACAAACAAACAAACAAACAAACAAACAAGCCAGCAAACAAACAAACAAACAAACAAACAAACAAAACAAACAAACAAACGGTTACATTAAAATAGAAATGAGAATCTCTGTTAAAGGCATTCCCTAACTCTTCACAATTGTTTTCCCTCTGGCAGACCAAATCAAAAGTTACAAAGGGCCAACTTTGGCCAGTGGGCCCTAGTTTGGGCATCATTGCTCCAATTATATCCAGTTTGGGATGAAATAAGACCTGGATATATTCTAGAGGTTTGAGGTTTAACCCTTTCAGCAGTCAGTTACATATAGTTCCCCTTAATACAACAGAAGTCATTGTGACCCAGTGGTAGTGTAATTACAGTGTGTGTGTGTGTGTGTATGTGTGTGTGTGTGTGTGTGTGTGTGTGATATGTTAATGCTAATGTTAATGAGACCTGTCTGTCTGTGTCTGGATAAGTACAGAAAAGAGCAGATTACAAAGATGACAAAGGGACGGTGACCCCCAAAAAGAGATTACAGAGACAACAATTGGGCGGCAGAGAAAAACACAACATTCAGTCAGAGATCCTAATGTCAACTTTTTTAAACCAGCTACGTTTACATTTCAACCCTTTATTAGGTCAGCAACCATATATGACGACTTCTTAGACAAACAATATTAATATTTATTTTAAGTTCAAAAATTCTTGTAATAACCTCCATTAACACTTCAGGGTGTTTACAATGAGTATTTCTATCAGTGCCCTATAGAAAAGGTTTAATACAGCCTTATAGGATGAAAACAATGCTTGACAGATTTTAATAATGTATTAATAAATGTTGAAATTAACATTAAAAAACATTATCAGATATACTGTGAAAATTCCCTTGCTCTGTTAAACATAATTTAGGAAATATTTGAAAAAAATTAAATAAAATAAAGGGGGGATAATAATTCTGACTTCAACTGTACATTATATATATATATATATATATATATATATATATATATATATATATTCATTCATTCATTTATTTTATTTTTGGCTTATTTTTGGAATGAACCGCCAACTTATCCACCATCTGTTTTACACATATTTATAATTATGTTTTACATCACATTTATAATTATGTGTATATATATATATACACACACATAATTATATATAAAAAAGTAACTAATTACCAGGGGTCGGTTTCCGAAAACCATCGTTAGCCAACTAAGGTCGCAAGTTCTGTCGTTACAAACATAGTTCGTTGATTTGACATTTAGCAAATCCGTTGTTCCAACGAACATTCACAAACTGCGTTGCAAACTTGAGCACTTGCTACTACACCTCTGGAGCTGTAGTTAGAATTATAGTTCCTGGCTGTGTTCTATTCCCAGTTATCCCCCCTATGCCCTATTCCTTTAGAACATTCTAACATTTAAACTTGGAATTATTCAAAAAAAGTTGCTAATTTGCTTTCAAAGTATTTTTACAGTTCAGTTGTAGCGATCTTCATGTTTACAATTGTGCTCCCTTCGCAGTGCACTTTAAAAACATTGATGTCATTTTGAACCGAGCAGTGGCATATTCTATTCTACAATTTAAGCACATCTTAGTGTTTCCATTGAGTAGTTTTATGGGATATTCCAAAATGTGCATAAAAACAGGTGGATGGAAACATAGCGATTGTAGTTTAATGCCATTCTAGTTAATACCAAGCGGCAACCTCCCGCTCTCCCTCGGGAAGCCAATACGGAAGTAACTGAAACTGCAATTCATCGAAATTCCACTAGTCCTGGCTCCATATGGAGCAAATTTCTAATGAGCACACTATAAAATGGCCAATTTTACAGCAGAAAAAAGGCATTTACAGCCTGGTACAAAAAACGATTTTGGTTCATATAGCTAATATTACCCGTCATGACTACTGTGAGGGGGGTGAAGTTTTTTATAACTCATCCATTTCCTTTATATTAGGTTATATTAAGTTAGCATAATTAAGGGCGTGGCCACTTGAGTGACAGCTAGCTCTCACTGTTCGCCGTCACTTCACCTCAGCTGATTCCGGCTGATTAGCCGCTGATCTTGGCATATTCATTGTATTTTTGTGTTGTTTTATGTGACTTTACACAGTCATTTGCCTTTTGGAATTATTTCTTGCAATTATCAGATGATATGGCATGCTGTGTGCACTTACGTGTCCTCCATTTCCCAGGTGAGTGAAATTACATACTTATATAACATCTCTATAAATGTATTTGCTTTATTTAAGATCATTTATATTGTTCTTTAGACCTGTAATGCACTCCAGAATCTGACAGATTTATTAGCTGTAGGCTCTAGAACAGTCATCTGAAGCGTTGTCATAAGGTGTTTAGCCTGGATTTCATAAATAGCCCTGCATTTCCTAACACAGAGTATATTTGAAATATTTGGAAGTAATTAGCACTTTCCTCCTGTTAAAAAATATCATAAGAACAATGTTTAGTGGCTCATTGTGTTACAACTGTGTTTTTAAAAGTCTTATTTGATTGATATAGTACATAACTAAGCACATGTGGTCAGAACACAAACGAGTCGCAGGTAATGAAGTATTAAGCGTTTCTCCCATAGGAAAGCCAGTCTAAGCAAAATGCCAGCCCAGCATGCGTCTGTAGCTCTGCTCACGCTCTGCCTCTTTGCCCTTGTTTGGTATGCCCCGGTTGGTGCGATGACACGCGAAGAAAATGGCGACGCCTACTGGTAGCTTCTTTTGGGCTCATTATAAACCTATGGGTGATGTCACGGATACTACGTCCATATCTTTTAAAGTCTATGGTTTATACACATGTTTGGTTTATGAACACATTTTAGTGGGCATTTTTAAAAGGTATGCATTTCCACTATGGATTTTTTATGCAACATTCCAAAATGCACATAAAAACAGGTGGATGGAAACATAGCCACAGTTGATTGGCGGGGAGTGTGGATTACAGAGCTCCACACGCCGCAGATGAGGGGATCCTGCATTGTTCCTATGGAGATGGAGCAGGGAAAGTCGGGACCTCCAATAGGGAAGTTGGAGGAGGAGGAGGAGGAGGAGGAGAGATTCTCCCCAAATCTGCCATCAGCAATATTACATGCGCCGTGGCACAGTTTCCTCTTTGAACATCTGTGATTATGTTAAGCCACGCAAAACACGTGAGATCAAGACAAAGGCAGTGTGAACATGCGGGACGCTCTCTCTGTGCTCATTCATGCCAGAGAAACAGCACAATACATCCTGCTTTTGCTTTTTTTTGACTAAAGTCAAACACATGGCAGCACATTCACATAGTTTGGGGGAAAGAGAACTCTGTTCATAACCTAATTCCATGGCACAGGTTTCATTCGTTTTTCTTCAGCTTAGTCCTTTATTTATCAGGGGTCGCCACAGCGGAATAAACCGCCAACTATTCCGGCATATGGTTTACACTGCAGATGCCCTTCCGGCTGCAACCCAATACTGGGAAACACCCATACACACTCATTCACACTCATACACTATGGCCAATTTAGCTCATCCAATTCAGCTACAGTATATCGCATGTCTTTGGACTGTGGGGGAAATCAGAGCACCAGAAAGACTCGAACCAGCAACCTTCTTGCTGTGAGGTGACAGCACTAACCACTGTGCTGCCCTAGATTTCTTTATAATTACATATTAATATTTTAGTTGCAAGATTTAAGGGTATACATTTCAGCCAAAAATGAAAGTTCTGTCATCATTTGTTCATCCTTCACCTGCTATAAACCTGTTTGACTTAATTTCTTCTGTTGAACGCAAAAGAAGATATTTAGAAAAATGTTATAAACCTGTAACCATTGACTTTAATAGTATTTGTTTTTCCTACTATGACAGTCAATGGTTTAACATTGTTCAACAGAAGAAACAAAGTCAACTAGGTTAATTACCACTTGAGGTAATAGTGGGTGAATTAAATTTTTAGGTGAACTGTCCCTTTAATCCTTAACTGGGTGAAGAACCATATAATGCCAAGCATGAGAAGGTAGGGCGATCAATAATCCAGCAAGATGAAGGTAATTTGGGAAAATTCATGATTCATTCACTTTCCTTCAGCTTAGTTCCTTATATATCAAGGGTTGCCACAGCAGAATGAACCACCAACTATTCCGGCATATGTTTAACGCAGCAGATGCCCTTCCAGCCATATCACAGTACTGGGAAACACCCATAAACTCTCACAAATACCCACACACTCATACACTATAGCCAATTTTTGCTTATCCAAGTTACCTTTAGCGCATGTCTTTGGTCTGTGGGGGAAAGCAGAGCACCCGGAGGAAACCCAGGCTAATATGGGGAGAACATGCAAACTCCACACAGAAATGCCAACTGGCCCAGTCTGGACTCAAACTAGCGACCTTCTAGCTGTAAGTCGACAGCACTAATCACTGTGCTGCCCTAGATCTGTTTATAATTGCATATTAATATTTAGTTGCAAGATTTAGAGGTATATATTTTAGCCAAAAAATTAAAGTTCTGTCATCATTTGTTCATCCTTCACTTGTTATAAACCTGTTTGAATTTCTTTCTTAAGTTGAACACAAAAGAAGATGTTTTGAAAAATGTTGTAAAGCTGTAACCATTGACCTCAATAGTATTGTTTTTCCTACTATATTACCACTTGAGTAAAAAGTGGGTGAATTTAAATGTTGGGGTGAACTGTCCCTTTAATCCTTTACTGGGTGAAGAACCATATAATGCCAAGCATGAAAAGGTAGGACGATCAATAATCCAGCAAGATAAAGGTACATTGAAAAAATCTATCTAACTAAGATTTAAAAGGATAGTTCTCCCCCAAAAAAACTAATTTGGTTATCATTTACGCACCCTTCACTTGTTTCAAACCTGTTGAATGCAAAAGTTTATATTTTGAAGAGAACTGGAAACCACTGACCACCACAGTATTTGTTTTTCCTACAATGGAAGTCAATGGTTACAGGTTTTAAGCTTTCTTCAGAACATCTTCTTTTGTGCTCAACAGAAGAAAGAAAGAAACTCCTAAATGTTTATGACCACTTGAGGGAGAGTATATAGTAAGTAAATTGTCATTTTTGGGTGAACTATCCCTTTAATACTTTATTGGGTGAAGAACTATATAATAAAAAAAAACATGAAAACAGAGGAAGAGAATACAAAAATACAGCAAGATTAAGGTAAATTGAGAAAATTCATCATTCATTCACTTTCCTTCAGCTTAGTCCCTTATATATCAGTGGCTGCCACGGCGGAATGAACCACCAACTATTTCAGCATATGTTTTACGCAGCAGATGCCCTTCCAGCCGTAACCCAGTACTGGAAAACACCCATACACACTCACACACACACTCACACACACACTCACACACACACACACACACACACACACACACACACACACACACACACACTACAGCCAATTTTTAACTAATTCACCTATAGCGCATGTCTTTGGACTGTGAGGGAAACCGGAGCACCCGGAAGAAACCCATGCTAATATGGAGAGAACATGCAAACTCCACACAGAAATACGAACTGGTCCAGCCAGGACTCGAACCAGTGACCTTCTTGCTGTGAGGCAACATCGCTAACCACTAAGCCACCATGCCACCTGCATTAACCAACTAATGGTAAAAAAAGGCCTTTCTTCAAAATCAACTTGTGTCTTTCTTGTTAAACATAATAAACAGGATTTAAAGGTGAAGAACTGGTACTTACCTGGAGAAGACGATTGGGACGGGATTGATGGAGGGAAAACATGAAAGTAAAGGAGAAAAAGACATAATTAGTCGAGGGACATACTGTACTGTGAATGTGTGTATACAATTCATTCATTCCTTTCCCTTCGGCTTAGTCCCTTTAGTCATCAGGTGTCAGAATGAACTGCCAACTATTCTGGCAAATGTCTTACGCAGTGGATGCCCTTATATAAGAAACACCCATATAAGGATATCCCCTTAAAATGGGCAAATGTCTTACGCAGTGGATCCCCTTATAACGGAATCACCCATACACTCTCACATTCACACACACTCATACACTACAGCAAATTTTTGTTTATTCAATTCACCTATAGCGCATGTCTTTGGACTGTGAGCAGCTGGAGCACCCGAAGGAAACCCACGCCAACACGGGGAGAACATGCAAACTCCACACAGAAATGCCAACTGGGCCAGCTGGGACTCGAACCAGCGACCTTATTGCTGTGAAGCGACAGTGCTAACCACTGAGCCACCAAGATGCCCTAATTGAGATAATCTATATAAAAATAGACTATATTCAAAGCTAACATTACTTGGCTAGTTCATTTCTAATAGCAAGACACTTGATGTTAGATCAAACATCCACAAAATTGCTTCGGAATCTTAATATATTATTATATAATAAATCATTTAGCTGCTTTAGTTTACCAGGGGTATGAACAATTTTGTATTTATATTTATTATTATAGGCTGCACGGTGGCGCAGTGGGCAGCATGTTCGCCTCACAGCAATAAGGTTGCTGGTTCGAGCCTGGACTGGGTCAGTTGGCGTTTCAGTGTGGAGTTTGAATGTTCTCCCTGTGTTCGCGTGGGTTTCCTCCGGGTGCTCTTGTTTCCCCCACAGTCCAAAGACATGCGATACAGGTGAATTGGGAAGATTAAATTGTCCATAGTGAATGAGCGTGTATGGGTGTTTCCCAGTGATGATTGCAGCTGGAAGGGCATCTACTGCATAAAAACATATGCTGGATAAGTTGGCGGCTCATTCCACTGTGGCAACCCCGGATTAATAAAGGGACTAAGCCATAAAGAAAATGAATGAATGATTTTATTATTACATGGCCATGTACCATTGTGTTAACTTAATTTCTGTTTTGACAACATGAAGGAATTGCATTTTTACAGTGCAGTGTAATGCTAAACCATTAGTATTATGTAAGCAACACAGGCACAGCAAATAAAATTGATAAGATTTATATAAATACAGTATATACAACCCCAAAACAGAAAAAGTTGGGACAGTATGAATAACGCAAATAAAAAAGAAAGTAGTGATCTCCAAATTTACTTTTATTTGTATTTCATTGCAGACAATATGAACACAAAATATTTCATGTTTTGTCTGGTCAACTTCATTTCAGTTGTAAATATACACCCATTCCTATCATTCAGACCTGCAAAAAAAGTTGGGACAGGAGCAATTTAGGGCTAGTAATCAGGTAAATTGATTAAATAATGATGTGATTTGAAACTAATTATGATAAAAGCAGCATCCAAGAAAGGTCTAGTCCTTTAGGAGCAAAGATGGGCTGAGGATCGCCAGTTTGACAACAAATATGTGAGAAAATGATTGAAATGTTTCAAAACGATGTTCCTCAAAGAAAGATAGCAAAACATTTGGATATTTCACCTTCAGCTGTGCATAACATACACGTACATAAAAGATTCAAGGAATCTGGAGCAATTTCAGTGCGTGAAGGACAAGGGCGCAAGCCTAATGCCGAGTTCAGACTGCATGATTTTCAAAGTAGTCGTGTCACGGAAGTTTTCACACTGCATGACTATCTGGGGTAGCGTTCTGTCGATGCTGTGTTTACACGAAGTTACAGGGTGTTTCACACTGCATGAGTTTAAAATAGGAAGAATCACAGACAACTTTGTCCAAACTACGTCTCACAGCCAAACAAATGTGAGAAGTAACATGGAAACAACGCAAGGTCAGGTAATATATCTTTCGTTATTAACTACATAATGGAAAAAGAAGACTTTAGCTTTAGAAACTTGTGTTGCTTACCTGGCTTTTGAAGAGAATTAACAATCTCTTCTCAACTTTTTTTTACTCTTCGAGCTGATTATGATATTGATCAGATGACACGTCAAACAGACACAGTGCTCCTGCCAATTTTGAACTTGTATTTCCTCCATTTCTTGGGTCCAAATCAACTGAAAATGAGCACTTTTAGCTTCTCCCCCAGCCTCCCGCTGGCCTGCAGGTAACCACGCTGGTGAATGCTGCTCTCTCATTGGCTGTAGGTGATCGCAGATGTTATTTTTAGTCAGAACACATTTACACGGCATGATTTGAATCGCCGACAGCTCCAGATATTTAGCATGCCAAATATCTCACGGGCATCGGCGACTCATCATCGATTCTCTCATAACACGTCCTTGATAGTTCATACTGTGTGATTGTCACTCGCGTGCACGAGCATCGATTTGCCTGTGATTTCAGGCATTTGTCTGCGATTTCTCAAAACCTGTTGGCGAGTCAAAATCAGGGCTAAATCATGCAGTCTGAACTTGGCATAAGCTGAACAACCGTGGTCTCCGATCCCTCAGATGGCACTGTATCAAGAATCCTCATTCATCTATAAGCCATGACACCACATGGGCACAGGACTACTTCGGCAAACCTGTCAAGTACCACAATACGTAGTTACATCCACAAATGCCAGTTAAAAATGTACTGTGTCAAAAAGAAGCCCTATGTTAACAGTGTTCAGAAGATCTGTTGACTTCTCTGGGCTCGGAGGCATCTGGGATGGACCATCACACAGTGTAAACGTGTAATGTGGTCCGATGAATCAGAATTTCAGGTATTTTTTGAGGAGAAAAAGGACCACTCAGACTGTTACCAGCAGCAAGTCCAAAAGCTAGGGTCTGTCATGGTATGGGGTTGTGTCAGTGCACCAATGTGCACTGTGATGGCACCAATAATGCTGAAAAGTACATAGCGATTCTGAAACACAATATGCTGCCTTCTTTTCCAGGGATGTCCATCAAAATCTCAACAAAACCACATTCTGCACACATTACAAAGTCCTGGCTGCGGAGAAAGAGGATACAAGTACTTGACTGGCCTGTCTGCAGTCCCGACCTGTCTCCAATAGAGAATGTGTTGCGCATTTTAATTCATTCATTCAAAATGATTCATTCAGATTCTTTCAAAACGATTTATTCATTTAAAATGATTCATTCATTCATCCATTCTGATTCATTCAAAATGTTTCATTCATTCAAAATGGTTCACTCAAAACGATTTATTCTTTCATTCAAAATGAATCATTCATTTATTCAGATTCTTTCAAAATGATTCATTCATTTATTTTAAGTGATTCATCCATTTAGATTATTTCAAAATGATTCATTCATTCATTCATTCATTCTGATTCGTTCAAAATGATTCATCTATTCATTTATTAATTTCACTCAAATTTACCATCTGAAAGAATTGTATTTTCCTCTAATCTTACTGAAAGTTCTTTCTACTTCTACTTCTGTGAACTCATTAATAAAGTCACTGTATTAAGCAGAACTCAAAGGTTAAGTTTCAACAAATTTCAGGTTCCCATCATGCTTTGCTAAAAAGTACATAGCAATTCTGAAACACAATATGCTGCCTTCTTTTCCAGGGATGTCCATGAAAATCTCAACAAAACCACATTCTGCACACATTACAAAGTCCTGGCTGCGGAGGAAGAGGATACAAGTACTTGACTGGCCTGTCTGCAGTCCCGACCTGTCTCCAATAGAGAATGTGTGGCACATTTTGAAGACCCCATACTGTTGCCCATCTTAAGACCTGTTTGCAGGAAGAATGGGACAAAATTACACCTGAAACACTTCATCACTTGGTGTCTTCAGCCCCTGAATGTCTTTTAAGTGTTGTAAAAAGGAATGGCAACACTACAATGTGGTAAACGCTTGTTGGATGCACAGATACAGTAAGTGCCCAAATTATATTCTACTTATATTGTCAGAAAGGGGAGAGATCAGCCAGATTATTATATGGTGTTTGTCCAGCCAAAGTGTACACTTGCTACAATTCAAGCACATACCAAAACACGCTCCAGCAGACGTTTCAGATTCCTCCCTGATTGATTTAGCATGCCGTTTACACATTAAAGATCGTCTGTCTTCTCTGGCAGACGACAGCAAACAGACATGAGCGCTGGAACGATCACCAATAAAGCCATTAAGCCAGTTAGCAGACAAGAAGGTTATAAACGCACCGCAAAACCAGATCACACCTCGCTAATGCAGCATGCTAACGCTAATCTGATCAACAGACGTAAACACAGTGATGTGGAGAAGTAAAACAGGGCTGGACTGAGTGTGTTTAAAGCTCTTTAACTGGTTTATGGCCTCAGTAAATGACGGTTTGGGAATGATAGATGCTCACAGGAATGACAGAGGAATGTTAAAGTGTCTGGATGTTGCTATTAGATTAGCATTTATGACTTTAGCCAGTTATTTATGCATACTGCAGCAGGAAAAGTAGGGATGTCTGTCTTCTAGATTATGGTTTTTATGAAGCGTGTGTATCTTTATCTACTGTGGCCAGCATAAGTGAGTACACACCTTATTGATGTCTCTTTTAAATTAATAATTTCTAGTATATGATAAGATGTTTTTGTAATTACATTAGATTAGTCGGTAGCTAAGAAACTAGTCTAACAAAAAAATAGCTTTTGATCATGGTCCATAAACATGTAATCCCAAATTAATATGTCAAGGGAAAATATTAAATGAAAGTTTAATAAAAAAATAAAATAAAAAAATCAAGATAAGCATAAAATGTTGGATTTTTGTTAAATGTATTATCCTTCTATTCCTAAATATGTTAATGGATATAATAAAATCGTATTCTATTGTCATTTTTAATGCTTAAAGTGTTTTGTTTGGAAGCAGCAAATATATTTATTGTCTATATCTACTGAGCAATGAATAAAAATGTACATTTTCATAGGGGTGTGCTCTATTATAATGTGCACTGTACATGGCATTGAAAAATAAAGTAGATTTGCAACTTGATTACAAAACAATAAGAAAAAAATACATGAAATGAGTATTGCCACATGTATTATTTCATTCATTCAATCATTCATTCAAAATGATTCATCCATTCATTCTGATTTATTCAAATAATTCATTCATTCATCCAAAATGGTTCATTTATCCATCCATCCATCCATTCATTCAGATTCATTCAAAATGATTTATTCATTCATTAAGAATGATATATTCATTCAATCAATCAATCATTTA
>CAIGQZ010001345.1:27667715-27697662 GCA_903798205.1 Danio tinwini | reverse complement strand
ACCTAAAAAATAAAAATGCACTGTGTGTGTCCTTTGTGTGTGTGTGTGTGTGTGTGTGTGTGCTAAGACAAATGCTTTAAAGGTTTTTGATATCAGATCAAAAGTAATTCGTAAATATCTATTTGAGTAGTATATATTTTGTAATGTTTTTTACTCAAGTAACTTTTAAGATAGTTACTTTTACTTGATTAAATATTTCCTTAAGTATTTGTACTTTTACTTGAGGAGTACAGGTTTTAGATCCTCTAGCCTCCTCTGCACACAGACACAGAAACGCTTGAACACAGAAACACGAGATGAGGAGGAACACGAGATTTACTGAAAAGGGCGGGAAAACTGCAGATCCAGACAAAAGAGTTGCTTCACTTTAGTTAAACTGCACACTAACTTACTTTCTGAATATGAACATCATTAGACTGATTACAATAAGACCATGTTAATGCTTTAACTAACAATAAGCTTTACATTTCTTGCAGTATTTATATAGCTTTTTTGATCATCCTGCTGCTGTAAATGGGTGCACCTGACTTGGGTGGCCATAATGTTATTCATTCATTCATTTTTCTTCGGCTTAGTCTCTTTATTCATCAGGGGTCGTCAGTGGAATGAACCACCAACTATTCCAGCATAAGTTTTACCTGGCGGATGCCCTTCCAGCTGCAACCCAGAACTGGGAAACATCCATACACACTCATTCACACACACAGATTCATTCATTCATTTTCTTTTCGGCTTATTCCCTTAATTAATAAGGGGTCGCCACAGTGCAATGAACCGCCAACTTATCCAGCATGTGTTTTACACAGCGCATGCCCTTCCAGCAACAACCTAGCACTGGAAAACACCCATACACACTCATTCACAGACACACTCATACACTACGGCCAATTTAGTTCATCCAATTCACCTGTAGAGCATGTGTTTGGACTGTGGGGGAAACCTAAAGGAAACCCACGCTAACACGGAGAGAACATGCAGACTCCACACAGAAATGTGAGGTGACAATACTAACCACTGAGCCGTCAACCCCTGATATATAAGGGACTAAGCCAAAGTAAAATGAATGAATGGATGAATGAATGAATGACAAAAAAAAATTATATTAATTGTTAACCCTCTAATTACTATATAATAAAACTATATATGGTAACTCCATTGACATTGATTACAGAGTATTTTTTTGTAATATTTCTTAAGTCATTAAAGGCCACACTGTTTTAACCCCCAGTAGCACTCCAGGGTTTTTCCACTGAGTATTTTAAAGGGTGTCCAGTAAAGGGTTAATAAACATGTTAAATATAAAAACAACTGCACTGTAAATGTCTGGCTTAGCAGGGTGTTCATTGAATTTATATGAATGTTTTTGTACAAACACTTTACTTAAACTACTAATGAAATGCATTAAAATTATATTAAAATGTCAAATAAATGACAGGCTTCCCCTTTAATAACTAGGGCTTGATGAACTGAGAGAGACGTGATGCACACAGATAATTGGTTAATTCCTTCTCGTTTGTTTAAGTGCGGCCTATAGAGTGAACACTTCCTTTCAGAAGACCTGGATGACCTTTATATGTGACCACACCAGTATCCTTGACCTCGCTGACCCCTGCTGAGACTGACCAGAATTACTAAATATCCACTTAAAGACAGAGCAGCAGTTCTAAAGCGTTACTGATGGATGACCAGACTCAACAGACTCCATATTACAATTTTAGCCTATTGCTTCAACAATTTTGCTAAACATTGTTTCGTTGTGTCACAACATTAAACAAACACATAAGCCACAACACTAGAAAAAACAACAACAATTGCATATACATTCATAGGCCACTTTATTAGGTACACCTTACTAGTACCGGGTTGGACCCACTTTTGCCTTTAGAACGGCCTCAATCCTTTGTGGTCTTTCACGCAGTAGCTGCAGATTTGTCGGCTGCACATTTATGATGCGAATTTCCCGTTCCACCCTATCCCAAAGATGCTCTATTGGATTGAGATCTGGTAACTGTAGAGGCCATTTGAGTACAGTGAACTAATTGGCATGTTCAAGAAACCAGTCTGAGATGATTCACGCTTCATGACATGGTGTGTTATCTTGCTGGAAGTAGCCATCAGAAGATGGGTACACTGTGGTCATAAGGAATGGACATGGCCAGCAACAATAATCAGGTAGGCTGTGACGTTGACACAACGCTCAATTGGTACTAATGGACGCAAAGTGTTCCAAGAAAATATCCCCCACACTATTACACCACCACCACCAGCCTGAACCGTTGATACAAGGCAGGATGGATCCATGTTTTCATGTTGTTGATGCCATATTCTGACCCTACCATCCAAATGAAGCAGCAGAAATCGAGACTCATCAGACCAGGCAACATTTTTCCAATCTTCTACTGTCCAGTTTTGGTGATCCTGTGTGAATTATAGCATCAGTTTCCTGTTCTTAGTTGACAGTAGTGGTACCCGGTGTGGTCTTCTGCTGCTGTAGCCCATCCGCCTCAAGGTTGGACGTGTTGTGCATTCAAAGAGGCTCTTTTGCATACCTCGGGTTGTAACGAGTGGCTATTTGAGTTACTGTTGCCTTTCTATTCTGGCCAGTCTCCTCTGACCTCTGGCATCAATAAGGCATTTGTGCCCACAGAACTGCCGCTCACTGGATATTTTCTCTTTTTTTTGTTCTCTGTAAACCCTAGAGATGGTTGTGCATGAAAATCGTCAGCAGTTTCTGAAATACTCAGACCAGCCCGTCTGGCACCAACAACCATGCCACGTTCAAACTCACTTAAATCACCTTTCTTCCCCATTCTGATGCTCTGTTTGAACTGCAGAAGATCGTCTTAACCATGTCTGCATGCTTAAATGCATTAAGCTGCTTCCATGTAATTGGCTGATTAGAAATTTGCATTAACGAGGAGTTGTATCTAATAAAGTGGCTGGTGTGTGTGTGTGTGTGTGTGTATATACACTTTTTATTTTTAATTATTTATTCATTTTTATTTATTTTAATAATTTAGTAGGATCTTGGAGTTAAACATTAAAGTAACATTTGTAGATAAAAAGAATCAATAAAAAAACACCTTTTAATGAATAAAGAACAGATTAATATCATCAAGAAATGTCAGCAGCAATTTACAGAATTGTTTTACTCAAACAAATAACCATAAATCAAAAATCCACAGAAACAAGAGTTACCAAATGCATAAGATGGATGGATCTAAGAAGAGCTTTTTCATTGTTTAAATAAAATTGTAAAAGAAATTATTACAAATCCCCAAAATAATACTTAAAGACTGACAGATTATTATTTCAGTGTGTTGATGTACTTCCAACTAAAACTGAATATTGAATAGGGGGCGGGGCTTTGTTTTACGCATCATTTCCTTATAGCAAACTAATGGTAAGAGGGCGTGGCTAAGAATATTGTGTCTGAAACCTCAATCTAACATCATCAGAGAAGAACCGACTCTCCAAAAACAGAAGCAAATGCTCAGACTTTGATTGAAGATAACAAAACAAAACAAAAATATGTAGTGGATTAACGTAACTTAATTGTTGACCTTAAAAATAACAATGTGAGCTAATAAAATAAACATTGTAAATTTAGATTTCACAGACTTTAAATACAGTTATTAAGTATTTTACACCCCAGCCCCAGTGCTCGCCACTACAAACATCAACATCAGCCACAAAAACCTGCTTTGAATTAAACTCGGCCAACCATGCGCTCTCTCCTCTCCACCCTCTTCTGTTTACATGTGAGTGTGTGTGTGTGTGTCCTGCCAGCTCTCCATTTGTGTTTCTAATATCAGCACGAGTCGTCTGTGCTGCTTACTGTCTGGACTTTTCCACCAGCCGTCTGGCTAGTGCAGAAAACCTCATCAGAAATGTGCGGGAATTTGCTGAGGAGTGTGTGGGTTTACTTAGCCGTAATTCTGAGACAATATTATTCCCAGAAGTTAGACAAACCTGACGAAACCTCAAAACACATCTGGGAGCGGTGGTTTGGGTTTCATTTGGACACTTTTGGCACTCGAGATGCAGCCGCTTGACATATGCACGCCAAGAATAAGGGGCTTGTTTACATTCTGAACAATATCATTGTGATTTGTTATAATATAACCTGTGATAATGTTGATTAAAGTGGTCCTATTGTGCAAAAATGACTTTTATAAGGGGTTTAAACACAGTTGTGTGGCAGCAGTGTGTGAATATAACCAGCTCATAATTGTTTAAATGTATTCATTTTATTTTTTATAATCATACATGATAAAAACAGTCTGCAGAAACACTTTGATTGACATTCTCCTTTCGTACGTGTCATCAGAGAAGGAAAGCCCCGCCCATTTAGTGACAATCTTTCACACATTGGCATAGGACGTTAGTTCTGTTTTGTATCTGCCACTATGCTGACACATAGACATTTGTAGCTCCGCCCTCTTTTGAAAAGAGCACATACTCATTTGAATTTAAAGCAACAGTCACCAAAACGGCACAATTAGGATAAAAGCCTAAAAAGGGTCAGTTTCAAAGAGTTATGCAACATTATTTGTGTGGTATTTTAAATTAAAACATCTCATACACACTCTAGAGACATTAGAGACTTAATTTAAATTGTGTTCAAAAGGTGTAATAGGTCCGCCTTAACATGTAAACTCTATGTGCACGGAGGCTGATACGTCACACCTAATCTGCTCCTACGTCTTTAACTACATTGCTGTCATCTCAGCAGCCAAACAGCTTGCTCCTCAGCATTTTAAATGCCTGTGTTGTTTTACACTAATGTGAAGCACATTTTTTGGAGACCCTCCTCCACCCCAGCTCCGCCTGTGATTAGATCTGCTATAAGGCGACAGCGCTAACCACTAACCATTTTTATACATTTTACAACATCAATATTATATCATAACTTACTTTTTTATATTTATACCACCACGCCACTCTTTAGTAACTAGTTTTACTAACAATTACTTGACAATAAGTGAGTTTTTATTTCCATTTTAACTGTGATTTCAGTCCGACTAAAACAATATCAATCATTTTCAAAGCCTTTACTTTCAACTGTAGCTTTACCATGCAACTTTCTTATTGATTAAACTATATGTCTCCGTATTAACATCCTCATATTACTTTATATCATTATGTTATCGTTAAACACAGTACAATATAAACGTCTATATCCATGTTTCCATCCACCAATTTTTATGCGCATTTTGCACATGAAACCTTAATGCACATACATTTTGAAAATGCCCATAAAAAACATGCACATAACTGAGTAGGATAAACCTTTTATTCAATAAGAAAAGATGCACATAAACTATGATGGAAACACTTTAACCGCACAAATTTCTAGTGTGCGCATTAAAAAAAGGTCATGTGATTTTGTTATAAGAGATCATGTGATGATAAAAATGTTTAAATGGACAAACCAGCAGGGTGCGCACATCTGAAGCCATCTGAAATGTTGTTTTGGTCATTCTAAAACGCCTTACCGTTTAAGGATTTGTGTTATTATATTATTATTGACATCCAGAATCAAGAGTGTCTGTGCTCCGCGTCTGACATCTTCAAACGCCACCACGCGTTCACTGCGTGTCAGGATTGCCTTCTGGGACGCAAGTCATTTATTAGTTGAAGAAAAGATTGGCGCAGCTTCTCCTACTGCAGCAAATTTAGTTTTTACTGTTGATATTTGGCGCCAGTTAATCAGGAAGTGACGATTTTGTTCGCTTTGACTCGTTGGATGGAAACGCAGCTTTATTTGCACGTCTTTTCTGTGATAATCCAGTTTTGCGCATAAAGTTCACTCGCATTTTTGGATGAAAACATGGCTAGTGTCTCCTAAACACAGATGTTTAGTCTGCTAGCAACACTCCAGCCTGTGACATAACATTCACACGCACACACACACAGACAAAAACACACACACTCATGCACACGTTTTCCCGAAAGTGAGTCAGCAGGGTTTCACTTTTTTTCCCAAGAACAATATCAGAGCCTTGAAAAAAAAAAAAACTAATGCAGCAGAATCCACATAACAGAGTCAGGTCACTGGAAGCGTAACAGTGTGTAAACCTGAGGAAAACACAGTTAGTGCTCTCATGTAGGAAAACAGTGGATTTATGCCAATACATCTTGACGGTCTGCAGCAATATTTTTTTTATCTAAACATGAAAGCAACATTCCTGCAGGAGTCGAGTTCTTTCTGATGAGCAGCCAGGAGGTTTAACTTGGATACTATCATTGACATCTTTCTCACACACACACACACACACACACACACACACAACCTCTCTATCACACAAACACAAACTGACACACACACACACACACACACACACACACACACACACACACACACACACACACACACACACGTTTATCTGTATTTCTGACTGTCGTAACACTGTTTATTTTGGCCGAGAGCCACCAGAATGCTCATTTCATTCATTTTCCTTCAGCTTAGTCTCTTATTTATTACAGGTCACCACAGAGGAATGAACCGCCAACCTATCCAGCGTATGTTTTAAGCAGTGGACGCCTTTCTAGCTGCAACCCAGTACTGGGAAACACCCATACACACTCACATCCACACACTATGGCCAATTAAGTTTATTCAATTTACCTATAGCGCATGTGTTTGGACTGTGGGGGAAACCGGAGCACCCGAAGAACATGCAAACTCCACACAGAAATGCCAACTGACCTAGCCGGGACTCGAACCAGCAATGTTCTTGCTGTCAAGCCACAGTGCTTACCACTGAGCCACCATGCCACCACTGCCACCACAGAATGCTAATTTCCAATATGAAAACAGCATTAACTCAATATTTTTGTACCACTTTTCACAACAAATTTGCTTTACAAAAGGTGCATTACAATAAAAAAACAAGAATCACATTACAATCGATATCAGAAAAGTAATTAAATTAAAACAAAATTAGTATTACTATTATTAAATATTATTATTATTATTTTATATTTCCCAAGTGATGTTTAACAGACCAAGGAATTTTTCACAGTATTTCCTTACGTTCCTTACTTTTTCCTTACGGAGGAAGTTTTATTTTATTTAGTTAGGCTGGAATTAAAGTAGCTTTAAATTTTTTTCAAATAATTTTAAGGTCAATATTATTAGCCCCCTAATGGCCTGTTTCCACTGAGTGGTACAGTACGATACGGTACAGGTGGGTACGGGTCACCTTTATCAGGCTTGCGTTTCCACTGCCAAAAGGGTACCAACCTCTTATCTGTATCTTTAATCTTCACCAGCACATGTAACCTCTTGTTAGAAAATAACTCTTTCATTCAGAAGAGTCCAAAAAGTGATGATAATAGTTAAACATGGCATTTTGTTCATGTTTTAGGTTGCTGAAAGAATCATTTGCTTCTTAGTTTTTTCCGGCTTCTCCTTTGTTTTTTCGTGCTTCACTCTCGCGTTGACCCATTTCTGAGAAAATCGGATGTCAGAAGCACAGTATTATCATCAGGTCAAGAAGTTTGTTATTTTAAATATAGACGCGCGTCGAGTTCTCTAGAAAAAGTGAAACCGCTCGCACTATTAGATTCTTAGATTAGACTTTTAGCCTCGTCAAACAAAAACAGGACATGGCAGATTCTGCTCTTCTTCTCGGCTTTGTGACTGTTCATCAAGACGACGACAAGGTTTGTTTAAGCTCAGGTTGACCATGGCCTGTTATTATATGTATATAGTATTACGGTGTAATGTCTTGGCAGTGTATTTAAAAATAGCGGTTCTTTGTTTTCATTCTCCTAGCTTGTACACAAGCTAGCGACGCATCTTTGTACACCAATAGTGTTCAGTTGTGCATCTAGCTCTGCCTTTTGGTACCCTTTTGATGTGCTAGGTACCCTTTGCAAAGGGTACCCAAAAAGTGGTACTGTACGATTCTCTTTTTGGTACCTTTTGACAGTGGAAACGGCCATAAAAGCATACCAAACCGTACCGTATCACTCAGTGAAAAAGTGACAGGGATTTTTTTTTCAATTGGCTACAGAATAAACCACTTGCCTACATAAAAAAAATTACATTTGCTGTTTGTTTAAACTACCTATTTAAAATGAGCTGAAACACAATTCTTGAGTTTTGTTTGGACAACTTAATAGTTTTATGTTAAATCCACTTAAATTTGTAAAAACTGATAAGTTAACCTAATTTCTTCATGTTGTACCAACACAAATTGATTGTGTGGAACCATTTTTTTTTTACAATGTACACTGTAAAGTGAAGACAACAAATATTTTTTGTGTTGCTTTAACTTATTTTACTTTTATCTTAACTTTAGTTTTTTTACATTATACAAAGTTTAACAATGATTTAGACTGTTTGAATGTTTGATTGATGCAAGTTGAGATGACAAATGTTAATTTGATTCAACAAAAATAAGGCAGGCGACGCGGTGGCGCAGTGGGTACCGCTCTCATCTCACAGCCAGAAGCTCGCTGGTTTGAGCCTCAGCTGGGTCAGTTGGCATTTCTGTTTGGAGTTTGCATGTTTTCCCCATGTTGTCCCCAAAGACGTGGTACAGGTGAATTGGGTAAGCTAAATTGTCTGTAGTGTATGAGTGTGAATGAGAACGTATGGGTGTTTCCCAGTGATGGGTTGCAGCTGGAAGGGCATTCACTGCGTAAAACATATGCTGTATAAGTTGGTGGTTCATTCCGCTGTGGCGACCCCAGATTAATAAAAGGGACTAAGCCGAAAAGAAAATGAATGAATGAATTAAAAAAAGGAGGCAGCAACCATTTTTTACAGTGTAGTTAACCTAATTAACCTAGTTTAGACTTTAACTTGCACTTTGAGGTGAATACTAGTATCTTGTTAAATCAGTTGAAAATATTCACTGTCATCATAGCAAAGACAAAGAAATTGGTTATTAAAACTATTGAATATGTGTTATGCATTAAGTTATGCATTAATGTTGACTTCATTTGTACAGTTAACCGGCAGTTAAACAATATATAGTGTACAATTAAAAAAGGTAGTGTCTGTGTATATGAAGTGTTGTGATCATTACAATAATGAGCAGTTTGTGTATTGTGTATTGCATTTGCTTTGGAGCAGGTCAATGCATTTTCTATGTGTAGAAGAGTTACACAACTAAACGTAACAGCCACCTCCATGCTATTGTGTCCAAACTATTCATCCCCTCTGAATCGAATCCATACAAAACAGCCAACCCATGACCTCTATACATTTGCATGACTAGTGGCGGATTTCTCATTCATTTGCGTCTCTTTTGTGGTCGTGCACAGGAATAGCGTGCAACTGTAACAGGTTTGACTATAGGAGTCAGTGGCATGAAGCTTAACACAAAAAGTGTCACGCCACTCGTGTCCCATCACATCCGTCTGAAAATGTTTGTCAAGATAATAAAGGAATATTACAGGTTAAACACAACACAAGCTCTAACTGTGACCTGCTGTTGATTATTTCAGAAAATCATTTGACTCATCACTCAGTTTTTTTAAATACTTACAATGTAATTAATAAACAATAAAACTATACTGTTCGTACATCCATCCATCCATCGTCATCAATCATACATCCACTGTTATTTTAAATGTCCATCCATCCACCTTTCTATCAAATCATATATCCATCCACATAATTTTCTGTTCATCCATTCATTCATCAATCCACCAATCTAACAATCCACCCATCCATCTATTGATTTATCCATCCATTCATCCATCCATCCATCTATCCAACAATCCACCTTTAACTTGTAAATCTAGCTGTCCATCCATCAGTTAATCCACCTTCATCCACCTATTTATGCCTCCATCCATCTTCATTTACCTATCTATCCCTCCACCGGTTCACCTGTATGCATAACTGTTCAACTATCCATCTTCATTTACCTGTCTGTTCATCCATCCTTCAGGTTATCAATCCATCCACCCACCCACCTTTGTACCTGTCCATCCATTCATCTATCCATCCATCCATTCAGCTGTCCGTTTAACAGTCCATCCATCCAATGGTCCATCTATCCATTACTCTTCATTCACCAAACTATTTATTTTTTATAGATTGATAAATGGATGGATGGCTAAATGAGCTGTTGGATGGATGTATACGTCCATCCATCCATCCATCTGTCCATCCATCCATCTTCATTCCCCTATCTATTCATCTATCCAACCATCCATCAATCAATCCACCTTTTACATGTACATGTAGCTGTCTATCCATCAGTTTATCTATCACTTTCATCTATCCATCATTCCATCCATCAATCCTTCCATCCATCCATCTGTCTGTCAGTCTGTCCATTTGTTCATCCAACCATCCATCCATCCATCCATCCATCCATCCGTCCATTCATCCATCCATCCACTCATCTATCCATCCATCTATCTGTCCATCCATAGATCCTTTCATCTATCCATCATTCCATCCATCCATCTATTCATCTATCCATCCATCCTTTCATCCATCCATTCATCCATCCTTTCATCTACCCATCATTTCATCCATCAATCCATGCATCTGTCTATCCATTCATTCATCCTTTCATCTATGCATCCATGTCTGTCCATCCATCCATCCATCCTTTCATCAATCCATCATTTCAACCATCCATCCATCCATCCATCCATTATTTCATCCATCCGTCCATTCATCCATTGATCCATCCTTTCATCTACCTATAATTTCATCCATCAATCCATCCATCTGCCCATCCATTCATTCATCCTTTTATCTATCCATCCATCCATACATGCATCATTTCATGCCCCCCATCCATCAATTCGTTATTTCATCTATTCATCCATCCATCCATTAGTCTGTCTGTGCGTCCATCCATCCATCTGTCCATTCATCCTTCCATCTACCTATAATTTCATCCATCAATCCATCCATCTGTCTATCCATTCATTCATCCTTACATTATTCTATCCATCTGTCTGTCCATCAAACAGTCCATACATCCCTCCATCCTTTCATCCATCCATTTGTCATTTCACCTATCCATCCGTTCGTCCATCCATCCATCTATCCATCCATTCATCCATCCATCCAGATCCCCAGACAGTTTCTCAAAGTTTCCATAATTTCTCTTGCTTCATGGAGCTTAGGTTGCTTAGTAGAGACCCCCTACAATTGAATCACATCCTCAAACTCTGACATTCAACTCAAACACTAAACTGATCCCAACTTATTCTGCATCGTTGCTAAAAACTGATTCTAGCATTTTTTTCCTGATAATCTCTGTAAAGCTCATTTGACACAACCTGCACTTTTTAAAGTGCTACAGAAATGAAGGTGACTGAAGTTTAAGAGTTTCTAGACTGACGCTAAACTCACAAAAGAGTGCGGGTGAGAACAAACTACCAGACACAACAAAAACTTGAGTTTCATTCAGGTTTGCAATAATTTTGCAAAAACCTCCAGACAAGACATACAGTAGATCCAAACACAAAGACATACTGGGACTGCAAACTCAGAGTCAGTTCAGCCAAAATCAAGACTGATGTATTCATAACGTGTGTGTTTGCACATGTGTGTGTGTGTGTGTGTGTGTGTGTGTGTGTGTGTGTGTGTGTGTAAGGCAGAGAACCACATGCTCTGATCCTCTGTGGAGCCCAAAGTCTTGCTTCTCTTGCCAAACTGCCTCATTGGAGTCGCTCTGAACAATGTGTGGAGAGCTAGAATGCCAGTGAGTGATTTCTCTGACTCCGAGAATCATATTCTACATCATTCTGAACATACTTGAAGAGACAGTTCACCCAAAAATAAACATTTCACCATCACGGTTTTCAACAACTTGAAAATGAGTGTACGGGGGAATATATATGCTCTTTTGAGGAAATTCAGATCTTTGGGTTTTGTTCGCAACATTACACTGAGCAACACCTTGGACAAACTTTTGCAAAAACTGTGCAAAAATTAAATTAATAAAAAGCTCCAGCAGCTTTATTGTCAACAGCTTAGCTTTTTGTATGAAAAACAATCTGTGTTGTATCTTTATTACTCTCATTTCCATTAAAATGATCCGGTTATGGCCAATACATTTGATTTTTAATATTAAAACATTTAATATTAGATGTCAATAAACATTTAAGTGTACGTGAACTGGAAGTTTTCATTGAAGATTACCAAAAACAAAAAACATTTTCAGTGGATTAACTGAACTCCATTTAAAACTATATATAAACGTCATAACGTTTTTTGCACAGGTCTATCTAAAGGATTAATGGTGCCAACTGGTGATCAACAGAAAAAAAAATTTAAGTGTTTACCTTTTAAGTTTTAATTACCTTTTTAAACATCAAGAATGCATGATTATATAGCTTTGCAATCAAAAAATGACATTATAATGGAAGTCAATGGGGCAAAAACAACCACCAACATAACAAAAGGGCAGTAAATTTGAAGAGTACACAAGGGTTCAAATATGACCTCTCAAAAGTATGTAAAACAGCCCAATCACATGAAGAAACACCACTATTTTACATATGGACAGAAAAGTGTCTAATGTGTACAAAATCATATCATTAAGTTAGTATGAAAACGTTGAATTTCTCATGAAACCTACCCCTTTGTTGGGGAATGGTACTAAGGCCCAATCCCAATTCTATTTTTGTACCCCTACCCCTTCCCCTTGGCCCTTACAACTGAGGATTTACCCTTAAGAATTGGGACAGCACTACAGCACCTGCACACGTCATCATATGTTATCACGATCTCTTGCTTCATATGAAATCAGACGATCGCGACTGTTGTAATGATTCCTGTTGTAGTGATTCCTGTTGTGCTATTTTTTTGGTATTTATGTTCAGGAAATCACTGAAGGCATATATTATGTTATCATAATGATATAATGTGGCAATAAGATCATAACTATACTGCGCATTTACACCGTGGCCTTATACATCTGTGTAAACACACGAAAACAACATTAACATTACAGCAGACACTGTAAAAGGCTCATTTTCAGCCACTAGACTTTTCTGACAGGGTATTCGAGTGTCATCGAGTGTCAGAATGTTGTGGGACTGCTGTACAGGAGTTATTATTAGGGATTATAGATCGCAAAATTTAGCCTTTTTTCTTTTTTTTTTATAAAAGCATGACTGTAAAACATGAAGGCGGTTATGAATATATTAAAACATGTGTTTGTTTGTTGTAAAAATTTGTAATAATGAAAAAAAAATACAAATTTGTGGACCTTCATACTTCTGGGTGCAGCCGTTGTAGCTGGTGTATTCTGGAAAATTTTCTTACCCCTTGGTTTCGAGTGTGGTCCTGAAAAAACTTCGTACGAAGGGCTATCGACTCCTTCCCCTTAGCCCTACGCCTTCAAGCTAAAGAGAATTGGGACACCCCTACCCCTTGACGTGAATGAGCAAAATGAGGGGTATGGTTAGGGGGAAGGGCTAAGGGGTAGAATTGGTTTTGGGCCTAAGTATTATGAATCAGATTGTATAAAAACCATGAAATTACGTTGGCCAAACCAACAGACAACCATTAATTTACTCTTTTGACATCAAAACTCCTAATCGCACACACTGTAAAAAAAAATTTATTACAAAATTATATTACTCAAAAAAAATTATGTTTGCTGTTTGTTCAAAATATGTATTTAATATAAGTTGAACCAACACAATTCTGAAGTTTTTTTTTTATTATTAATTAATGCACTTAAATTTAAAGTTAATTTAATAGATTTCTGTTAGGACAACATGAAGGAATTGTGTGAAACCCTGCTCTTTTCAGTGTTTAATAAGCTGGTCAAGTTTCAACTAAATGTATTTATTTTTATTTTATTTAGTTACATAAGGTTTAACTTAATATTTCTAGTCAGTTTGACTAATTGTAAGTTAAGATGACTACAAAATTTAATTTGATTCAATTTAAGGCAGTAGGGGAGAGCGGGGCACAAAGTAACACTTTTTGGTTTTGGCCAAATAACGAACAAAGTAATGGGGTTAGACAAACCATATTTTTTAACCAACAACACATAAGCCTCTCCTACAAATGAGCACTGGTTTTATGATGACCAGACCTGTGGTTTCTGTGCAGTATTGCCAAAAGTGCCAGCAGTAAAAATGTTACCATTTACCCCACATGTGGGGCAAGTTGTAACAGACAGAGGGTTAGTCGTACACATGCTTAAAAAGTCAGATTTCACACAACTAATTTAAATTCAGTTTACTTCAAATAGTACCCATATTTCCTCAGTACTTAACTCAGTTTTTGTTATTCTACATAGCACAGCATGTTTATATATTTATCTATTGGATAAACACATTTGGATTTATTTGCATTATTATCCACTATTATACAATGCATTTATTTGCATTGTTAGAAAAAAAGATTTTTTTTTTCTAGTAAAACATTTTATTTTAAAAACATTTTTTTTTAAAGTTCCAAACATTACACTCAAAATTCAACAATTATTTTGTTAGTTTAATTGGTGTCCAACAGTGTGTGGCTTATTTGTAACACCCTGTTCAGGGTTCACACATTTTTACTACAAAAATTCCATGACTTTTCCAGCACTATCAAGTACATTTTCATGACGTAATGTTTCCTGTAATGTCTACATATACATGGTAAATAATAAGAAAAGCAATGGCATTCAAATTCATTACAGCATATCACAGAACACGCAACAATCTATTTTGTTGAAATTAGTTTTTATATCCATGTAAAATTGATTTTGATAATGCTTACACAGCACTAACAATGTGAGAGCAAGATTTTGGCCAAGGACAGAAAAGAAGTAAAGAAAACTAACCTATATTCAAGTTAGAGCTGCACAATATATCATTTCAGCATGTGTGCATTCGCAATAGTCACATCACAGAATATGCAATGTTGGGATTATAGTTTAATATAGAGTTTTATCATAATGAAGTTTATCATCTGCATGAATTTTTAAAAAGATAGTTCATCCAAAAATGACTTACCATTTTCATTACACCCTTTACATGTTTCAAACATTTATGAGTTTGTTTGTTTTTTATAAATTTAATAACTCCTAAAGTAATGAAACAAGTGAAGTGCGAGTAAATAGTGAGCACATTTTAATCTGAGTAAACTGTCCCTTTAAGGCCTGTGACTGTGTGAACATTTCAATATTTCATAAAACATCCAGCCACAAGAAATGTTTTGTAATTTTAATAAAGATTAAATATATAAATGAAGACTATGCGGTGTTAATTATTCAACATCTGTACCTGAATAGTGAACACCTAAAAACTACAATTCACTATTATCTTTACAATATTTTATTAATCTATGCTTTTAATTTATTTGTTCGAGATTCTCTCCTCTACAAAATCCCCCCAATTAACCCAAATAAACCTGTTAAATCATCTGGTGAAATTGTATTCACATCGCAATATATATCACAGAAATACAGAATATCGTAATGTGAGATTTTTCCAATATCGTGCAGTAATCGTGAGATGGATGGATGGTGAGATGTGTTTTACAATTAGAGTAAACTTCATTATGGCCTTGCGACAAAACATTTTACACAATGTTGTTTAGTAAATGCTCCCAAATTCAAGTATACAGATATTTGTTCAACTGACTTCCATGACTTTTCCAAAACTTTGTGGGTTTTTCCAAAACTTTTTCAGGCTTGGAAAATGCCATGTCACAATACCATGACTTTTCCAGGTTTTCCATGACCATATGAACCCTGCCTGTTACAACTAACCCCGCTGTGTTATGTTTTCCTCAAAACTGGCTAGCAGTCACTGTGTTTTTTACATCTTTTAAAATCGTTCAGTTATTTAGCCTAGAAGACGGTAATCACAACAATTTATGGTTTTATTACATACAAAAGATAAAAAAAAAAACATTGACTATAATAAAAAAATACTTTTTTACTGCAAAAAAGGTTTCTCTATGTGTTTCTCATCCAAATTTCGCCAAACTTTTTAAATAAAAGGCAGAATGATGTCTGCCGACACTCTGGTGAAAACCTCGGAAGGATGCCATGATTAACCCTGAGCAAATACCTTTGTGGCCCATTTCCACTAACTGGTACAGTATGGTACGGTATGGGTCGGTAGAGGTCACCTTTATCAGGCTTGCGTTTCCACTGCTAAAAGGGTACCAATGGTACTCTTTTGGTGGGCATGGTGTACGACAGAAAGTTTCAGTCAACGTCATTTTCGCTCGAGAAAATGTCTACAGTAAAGCCGTACGGGTCGTTCACATATGAGAAGCACTTCACAAATCAGATGCTTTATACACATAAATACTTCTGTATAAATGTCCATTACTAACTTTTCTATGAACATAATTTGTAGAACAATAACTGCAGATCAATGATCAGTGTGAAATAGCCTACTGTAACGTCTGCAGTTAAAATGCAACATATATAAACACATACAGCCCCTTACAGTCTCCGATATGTTACCACTTACAGAAAAACTACACACAGCATATATTTGGGTTCAAAAACAACAGTCCAAACCTCTCATCTGTATCTTTAATTTTCAGCAGCACATGTAAACTCTGTTAGAGAGTAATTCTGTCATTCTGAGTTCATAATAGTCCAAAAGGTGATAATAATAGTTAAACATGGCCATTTGTTCACGTTGGCTGTAAAAATAATGTGCTCCTTTTTTCCGGCTTCTCCTTTGTTTTGTCGTGCTTCACTCTCTCGTTTGTCAGTTTCTGACAGAATCAGGTTTCAAAAGCACATCAATAATCAAGTGCACATTATTATCATCAGCTCAAGTAGTTTGTTATTTCAAATATAGGCGTGCAAGCGAAACCGCTCGCCCTTTAGACGGGCTCATAAAAAACTAGGGGCACAGGGTAGAATCTGTTCTTTTTTTTTGGCTTTGTGGCTATTCATCAAGACAACAACAAGGTTTGTTTGAGCTTGGGTCGACCATGGCTCATTATTATATGTATATATTATTACGGTGTAATGTCTCAGCTGTGTGTTTAAAACATGGTGGTTCCTTTGCTTTCATTCTGGCTTGTTGTGCAAGCGGATGATGTATCTCTGTAAACCAATAGCGTTCAGCCGCGCGTCTAGCTCTGCCTTTTGGTACATTTGGTAGTTTTGCAAAGGGTGACTAAAAAGTGGTACGGTATGGTATGGTACTTTTGACAGTGGAAACAGCAATAAAAGCGTACCGTACCACTCAGTGGAAACGGGTCATAAACTCTACATTTTACCCCGTGTTACTTTGTGCCATCACCCCCCTATGATTTTTTTTTTTTTTACAGTGCAACATTTTCACTGAAATCACTGGATATCACTAAGCAAATGGTAAATGCAACAATTCTGCAGAACCGACAACTCAATCTGATGACATGCGATTTCACTCTGGGACATTTGCTTGTGGTTACACCATCCATCTAAGTTACCTCCTTTCTTACAAGCACAATAAACCCAAATCAACTAGATTAAAAAAACAAAAACGCCAATGATCTCAAAGCATTCCACGTAATAAAAACTGATATCCAGCTGTCCTCCTCCTCCGCATGGATGAAATCGAATCCACATGCCTGTCCAATCAAATTAAACCAAACGCTGTGTCTTCCTTCATATTGGATTATGACAGTGGACTGTTTCTGTCCCACTATAAACACACTCACACACACACACACACACACACACACACACACACACATAAAAACACATGTAATTTGACTTGCGTTTACACTGTCGCTGTTTTTCTTATTTTATTTTTTCCCCCAGAAACTTCTTTCCAAAGTATTAGTAAAACAAGGAAAACCAGAGAGGGAAGAAAGCAGCAAAAGCCCCTAAACGTCATGTTTTGTTGGCAAACTCCCTGGGGTGCTGTACAACCACATTTGAGGACTCTAATAGAGTATTAATGGTCTGGAATAAAAAGGGAAGACATGGCGGTTTTCAGTCGTTTTGTTTCCTCAACCCTCCTCTGCTCTTGCTTTTGATCTCGACTGTTTTTCCTAATAGTAGGAGAGCTCATATACTGCACATCCACTACTTATTGAGTCCCGGGATCTACTTTTCGAGATGTGGGATGCTCAGGAAGAAACACAAGCAAGTGAAAGATCACATAAAATGTTTTTCAGGAAGCTGATTTAGGCATATTTAAAGGTCTTGTAAAGTGCTTTGAAATGTGTATTTTTTTATTCAATGTTTGACGCAAATTGAAACATTAAGAGAGACCGGGATATAATGTAGCCCCTCCCCTTTTTATAAAAACAGCAAATAGTGTTTTATTTGATTACAGCTCTGCCAGTGAGAGTGGTTGAGCTCTTGCGCACCAAATTAAAAGCAAACTAAAAGGGGGCAGGGCATGTCAGATACTAGAGAGCATTTGATTGGTCAGAAGATTTGATGAGAAACTGAGGTATGAGGCGATGTGAAAAAATCTATCCATTTAGTCAAGACAAACAGCAAGCTTTGAATGTTTATATCGGTTACTAAATGCAAATTTTGTTACAGTTTTGGAGCACACTAGCTTATAGATAGTTAACATCTAAAAAACGTTATTTTAATTTCACAGGACCTTTAAAATGCAACGTCGGAATATGATTATGAATCTTATTAACATATTCTAAATTTTATTTGCATATTATTAAATATTCAGCATTCGGCAACATGATTACCCACTTGCAATTTCTGTAAAGCCTTTTTGAAACATTGGGCCCTTTCATACACCCGGCGCAAAAAGGCGCAAGACGTGTTTGGTGCAATTTGTTGCCATTTTCAGGCCAGCTCAACCCTAATTTTCACGTTTCGCGCCTTTTGGTATAAATAGCAAATCAATTTGCGCCACTTTGTGGACTTATGGATGTGCTGGTCTATAAAGGAGGTGTGTTAAGGCGCATTGTTGGTGTTGATATTTTGAGGAACTGAAATAGACTGCGCCATTGACCAACTAAAAGCTGCTCTAAAGTCCAGTGCAGAGCTCGATAGTTATGCAGGTCCAAACGCTTACACATTGCTTAATACAAACAAGATGAATAGCAATATACAAATATCTTTACATATGAAAGAAATTAAAAGATTAAAATGTAAAAAAATATATTACTTTCTACATAAATATCAAAAACACTACCTCCATGTCTTCTTCACCTCTGGGTTTTTTTTTCCAGTTTATTCATGACAATTTGCATTAGATTAATGTTGTTATTATTATTAGCAGTAGTATTTATTATATGCATATTTCTATTTGTTTTAATAAAAAAACAAGTTTAGATTTGTCCACCTGCATATATGGGGCATAAGAACAGGACGTATGTTTGGATATAACTCAGTTTTTTTGTCCACATTTCATTATTATTGTTCATTTATTCGTATGCTGGAAATGAGAACTGAATTTTGAAACAAATCTTTGCAAACGAAATTAAATATGTAGGCTAATGTATGTCTTCAGTGGCATGCGCACAACACCGTTTCCTTATCCACAAAAGTAAAGGTGTAAAGAGCAAAAGTAAAGAGAAAGTAAAAAGGCTGAATGGAGGAGGCTCGTTCTTTATACTCGCGCTGCAGAGGTCTGTTTAACTGTTTTCTTACTAGTGAAGCGTTCAGTTTTTCCACTTACAAAGTCCGCCATGTAAATAGTAAACACAACTAACTCTTAAAGGAAATGTTAGACGAGACTCTGATTGGTTTAATGCACGTTATGCTCAAAACAGACTCATAACTCTGTAACAGAATGAAATGTCTGTCACTGTCTTTTTTTGTTATCCATTGAATAATGGAAATAAAAATGCTGTTCTATTGGAACTACGGGGTACTAGAGGGCGCTAGTCAGACAACTGGAATGTATAAAAGGTGAAGAGGGGAATGAAGAAGTAGATTCAGTTGTGGTAGAGGGAACGCATGGTCCCTTGCAGCTACTTCAAACTGTTTGTTTGTGAAGTCCTAGTTGAGAAAACTTGCATTTTAAGCTCAGCCTGTATGCTAGATTTATTTTTTTTTCTTCTTCTTTCAATATGTTTGAAATTCTTATGTTAGTTTTTGGTGTTTTTTTTTTTTTTTGTTAGAAGGACTTCCTTATTGTCTTGATAATTGAATGTTGGGAAATTGTATTGGTATGCTGTTTTGACGTTTGGATATCATCATGAGGTTTCATTCATCCATTATCTGCAAGTATACAAAAGTAGACCAACATATTTCAACGCACTCAATGTTTTGTTAGTTTTTTTTACTCTAAGTGACCAGTTTTTTTTCTGATGCTTAACTTACGGAAAAGATCATCATCCAACAGATAAGAATTTTTTTTTTTTTGAGAGAAGTTTCAAAGATATTGGGGGTTTCTTAACTTTATTTTGAGTACAATATTAAGAAATATCTAAGAAATAAAATACATATGCATAGAACAAATATTTGCTGGTATTGGTATTTCACTTTAAATCCTAGTGGTTAACCCTTTTATCATGTATACTTTGAATAAAATAATGAAAAGTTACAACTCATTAAGAGAATAAGCACAACCCTGTTAGACCATGCGCCGGGACACAAACCATATTTTTCTGTGCTTAAAAAAGCTTAAGTGGATTCGGACACGCCCTTAATGTTTTTGCGCCCGGCGCTTTAGACTTGCAACTAGATCTTTAAAATAGAGCCCTATATGTTTTGTGAAAAGTGCACAAATACAGTATGATTGAATTGAAGATCAGTAATCATTAACAAAAAAAAAGGATATAAAATAAGATTGAAATCCAAATTATTCATGTTTTGGGGGTGGGATGAAATGCCTGACATGACAGGACTTCTAAGGAAGTAAGCTAAATTGTATTATGCAAATCTTCATTCATTCATTCATTTTCTTTTAGGCTTAGTCCCTTTATTAATCTGGGGTCGCCACAGCGGAATGAACCGCCAACTTATCCAGCATTTGTTTTACGCATCGGATGCCTTTCCAGCCGCAACCCATCTCTGGGAAACATCCATGCACACACACTCACACTCATACACTACCCAATGTACCTGTACCGCATGTCTTTGGACTGTGGGGGAAACCGGAGCACCTGGAGGAAACCCACGCGAAAGCAGGGAGAACATGCAAACTCCACACAGAAACGCCAACTGACTCAGCCAAGGCTCGAACCTGCGACCTTCTTGCTGTGAGGCGAAAGCACTACCTACTGCGCCACTGCGTCGCCCTTATGCAAATTTTATGTAGTGAAAACAAAGAGATAAACGAATATTTTGGAGAGTCACGTACTCTTTCACATATTGAGAATTTTTCACTGCTAAAAATGTTTTTCTCCCTCTGTATTTTACAGTATTTTTTTTATCTAATTTAAATATTTACCCAATTTAAATTGTTTATTTATTCATTTATTTTTAATTATAATTTTTTTATTATTTATTTTTTAATTATTTTCACAAAAAAATTGGTAAAACGTCTGTTGAAGAATAAAAAGAAAAACACTTTAAAAATACTTAATTTAATGACTTTGGCCTAAAAGTAGACTTATTTCATGTAATATAATTTACAATTTACAGTAAAAGTATCTTGCTTAAGAATTGTTGAAAACAACCAGAATACTGGGCGACACAGTGGCTTCAAAACAAGAAGGTCACTAGTTCAAGTCTTGGCTGGGTCAGTTGGCATTTCTGTGTGGAGTTTGCATGTTCTCCACGTGTTAGCGTGGGTTTCCTCCAAGTGCTCCGGTTTCCCCCACAGTCCAAACGCATGCGCTATAGGTGAATTGATTAGTTAAATACAATATATTGGCCATAGCGTATGTGTGTGAATGAGTATGTATGGACGTTTCCCAGTGCTGGAAGGGCATCCACTGTGTAAAACATATTCTGGATAAGTTAGTGGTTCATTCCACTGTGGCGACCCCTGATGAATAAAGGGACTAAACTAAGAGAAAATGAATGAATGAATGAGCCAGAATACCATAGAATAATACATTTTTGCAGTTTTTTTTTTTGTCAATTTTGAAGCTGGAATAGAAAACAGCATAAACATTCTTCAAACAATCTCTCTTTGTATTACATAACATGAAAGATACAAGATGATGGCAGAATACATATTTAATCTAACTTCTATTTTAACTCCACTCTGAACTGAAGATTATTCACTAGGAAAACTTAGCGTTTAGTGGAAACTCCTAAAGGGGAACTCTGGGAACTTCACAACAGCCTACAAATAAAGCAACAAGACACGGAATAAGATCCTCTGCCTGTTTGTGTTTCAGAGATCCATCAGCGGACTACAAAACTCTCCGTCAGCTCCAGCAGGGCGTGAAAGCAGAAATCCCCAGTTTAACTCCACGGATGATCCGTCACATTAGTCTGAGTGTCAGATAACTGGGGAACTTCCCATTTGAGTACAGCACAGATCTTACAGGCCGTATGGGAATCACTGCATGACCACTCTCCAGTTTCACATTCACAAATCCAGCATAAAGCCAGAGATTTCACTCGGCTGATTCTATGCATTTCACTTGCAGAGATATTTTTTGTACTGAATTTTTTTTATTCGCCTCACAGCAAGAAGGTCGCTGATTCGAGCCTTGGCTGGGTCAGTTGGCATTTCTGTGTGGAGTTTGCATGTTCTCCCTGTGTTCGTGTGGGTTTCCTCTGGGTGCTCCGGTTTCCCCCACAGTCCAAAGACATGCGGTACAGGTACATTGGGTAGTGTATGAGTGTGAGTGTGTATGCATGGATGTTTCCCAGAAGAGAGCCCTAAGCTCATAAGATCCTCGAGCCCGGGGCTCTCTCCCGTTTGCAGGGCGAGAGGGGAGTTTAAGCTCAGGTAGATCTTGAGAACTTCCCTGCTGTAGTAGCTAATGAACAGATAGTGATTGCTCTTAAGAGATAACTACTTACTAGGAGCATGTCTATGGTGCCGATTTAAAACTTGCATGTTTTTGGACGGTGGGAGGAAACCGGAGAACCCCACGTGAGCACGGGGAGAACGTGTAAACTCCGCACAGAGATGTCGGCTGGCTTAGTAAGGACTAGAACCAGTGACGTTCTTGCTGTGAGGCAACAGTGCTAACCACCGGGCCACCGGGCCACCCATCTAGGAAAGGAGGAGGAGTAGGGGTGGAAGAGGGGGTTTTTCAAAACGAAGATGGCTGTTATATAGAACTTAGGGTATTTATATTGGCTTAGGAATCGTCTGATTGGTGAATCATAAATTGAATAATGCGGGACCATTGTATCAAGTTTGACTTTTGACTATTTCTACTCTTCACTTTTTTTGATTCTTGATGGTTATGCAATAAAAAAATTATAATAATAATAAAAAACAGCTCAGTGCTCAGTGACAGGCAAGAATGAAGCAGATCTCCCTTACTTCACAAAAAGCCTTTCTTTAGCTATGAGTCACACAATGTCGTTATAAAGCTTGTGCACACGCGCACACGTTACACGTTAACTTTGCACTTTTTTTGCATAGCAAATGTGACAGAATTGGTGTATTGTGTTAATATCCACTGCTGTATGGACATCGTTATGTTAATAAACCTGATTTAAGTCCACAAACTGAGATCGAAGTGTCTTTATTACAAACATGCACTGTTTTAAAACCGTTTTAAACTTGTAAAACTCATTCTTGATCACATTTGATGATGATTGATGATCATAGCAAGCTCAACAGATCTTTTAATCTCAGTAGCATTGCACACGTCCTGTTATGTTGATATGATTATACGCATTACTATCATGACATGTCAATAAGAGTCAGTCAATCAATTCGGTGGGGAGGGGAAACCGCACTCCTACATTAAGTTGCGGTTTGCCTCAAAATGGGAGGGATTTGGATCCTATTTTATCGTCAGAAAATAATAAAAAAAGAGACTTATTGTGTTTCTATCACTCAAATATGACTTTGGACACGCTATACCTACACACAGTTCTGTCCAAACAGCTTACTAAAGATGATTTTCATCATAGGTGCCCTTTAAAGGTGCTTGCAAATGACATATTTGTAATCTATTATGGTTATACTTCACAACTGTGGCTCCTGGTGAAAAAGAGTGAACTCAACATTGCAGATCCTGCAATTTGACTATTCCGTATGCGCACATTGCCATATCAATGCTGAAATAATATATTGTGCAACCCTAGTATACAGTATGTACACACACACACACACACACACACACACACTTTTTGCCATTTTTATGAACCGCCAGACCTGTCATTTTCAAACCTTGGCTATGGGCATGTGAACTGCAGATATAAGAGTATCGTTTTGCACATAACACATCATCACGAGCATCAGTGTAAAAGAGTGACAGGAAGTGGACATACAGACAGAAGCTAATGCTTTTATAATGAGGGGTTGTTCTGGAGCCGCGGCCGCAGCAGGACTGACGGAAGAATAGGAAAAAGAGAAATGGAGCGTTGCATGTAAAACTAAAGACAGAGCTAAAGTTTCTGAGAATGCACATGTAGATCTGAATCTTAGAAAACAGGACTTTTCTTGTAATTTAGTGTTGTGGGAGCATTCCCTGTTGTATACATATGCTTTTAAAAGGGCAGTTCACTCAAAAATGTAAAAATCTGTCATTGTTTACCCATGAAGTTTCTTATTTCAAACTTTTAAGAGTTTCTTTTTTCTGTTAAACACAAAAGAAGATATCTTGAAAAATGTTGGAAAGCTGTAACGATTGACTTCCATAGTATTTGTATTTCCTATTACGGAAGTCAATAGTTACAGGTTTCCAACATTCTTCAAAATATCTTGTGTTCAACAGAAGAAAGAAACTCATAAATGTTTGGAATCAATTGAGGAAGGATGAATAGTGGGTAAATGTTAATTTTTGGGTGAACTGTCCCTTTAAGGTGCATTTTTTTTCAATTGGATTATAAGTAAACAAGGTAAACACATTCCTGTTTACACTCACTGGTCAAATGTGTCTCTTTTGTTCACTTTTTTTTGTGCATTTTCTGATATTTTGGTCAAATATTGAGAACTAAACCAAACCTGTAACCACTGACTTCCATAGTATTTGTTTTTCCTACTATGTAAGTCAATAGTTACTGGTTTTCAGCATTCTTCAAAATGTCTTATTTAGTGTTCAACAGAAGAAATAAAATAGTAAATGTTTGGAATCAATTAAGAAAGAGTAAATAGTGAGTAAATATTCAGTTTTGGGTGAACTAACCCTATAAGAATCCCTTTTTTCAATTGGATTATAAGTATATGAGGTAAACACATTCCTGTTTACATTCAGTGGTCAAATGTGTCTCTTTTGTTCACTTTTGGACACTTCTTTGTGTACATTTTCTGATATTTTGGTCAAATATTAAGAAATATACCAAACCTGTAACCACTGACTTCCATATTTGTATTAACTACTATGCAAGTCAATGGTTACAGCATACCTGCCAACACTCCCGTTTTTCCCGGGAGTCTCCCGTATTTCAGACCCATCTCCCGTATTGTTCCGTCTCCCGGAAAACTCCCGGAATTTCAACCCCACCCCCCTGCTCCTCAACATTTTGGTACAGTCCGGGCTATAACCTGGTGCTTGTGAGCGTGCTCTTCCGGTCGCGCGCAACCGCATCTCCCCAAACCTCTCACCTCTCCGCCTCTCGTCAGTTCGCGCACGCATCCCCCCCTCCACCCCGCTCTTAAGTTTGTGCACACATATCTTACTTACATATTTTAATATGCAAGTAAATGAGTTAAACACATTCCTGTTTACACTCAGTGGTCAAATGTGTCTCTTTTGTTCAAATTTTTTGTGCATTTTCTGATATTTTGGTCAAATATTGAAACATATACCAATCCTGTAACCACTGACTTCCATATTATTTGCTTTTCCTACTATGGAAGTCAATGGTTAACAGTTTTCAGCATTCTTCAAAATGTCTTATTTAGTGTTCAACAGAACAAAGAAACTCGTAAACGTTTGGAATCAAGTAAGGAAGAGTAAATAGTGAGTAAATATAAATTTTTGGGTGAACTGTCCCTTTAAGAAGCATGTATTTTAATAAGTAAATGAGGTAAACACATTCCTGTTTACACTCAGTGGTCAAATGTGTCTCTTGTTCAAATTTTTTTGTGCATTTTCTGATATTTTGATCAAATATTGAAACATACACCAATCCTCTAACCACTGACTTACATTTTGATGAAACCACATAATACCACATAATGGTTACAGGTTTCCAACATTTTTCAAAATATCTTCTTTAGTGTTCAACAGAATAAAGAAACTCACAAATGTTTGGAACCGTTTGAGTGAGATTAAATAATGAGTACATGTTAATTTTTGGGTGAACTATCCCTTTAAGATCTTATCTCTAAAAGAGTCAAATAAAGTCTTACTTATGAAGTTTGTTACACAATAAAGTTTGTTTACAGGATCATAGAGGTGAGAAAATGGTCATTAAAAACCAAAACCAAAAACACTATGAAAATATGCACACAATGAGAGAAGAAAGATGAATCCATTTTTGGTCAATTTCAGCCAAATCTTCTATTTTTCCCTCTTCTTTTATCTGAAATCCTGCTGCTGGGTTTGACCTTTGACCTTCATTCAGCACTCTGATAGTGTGAAGAGCTTGTGCTGATAAGAGATGGTCATCGGCAGGCCAGAGCTCACACAACACACACACTTGAAAAATAGTCTGCTTTCAGAGAGGGACAATGGGAGAAATGGAGTCTCTTTAATGCATGCATAATTAATTTAGCTAGTCATTTAATTTAAATACTCAGTACTAGTATTAATAGTAATAAATATTACGTAATTACAAAACCATTTATTTATTGTTTATATTATTATTATTATTCATTCATTTCCTTCAACTTAGTCCCTTATTTATCAGGGATCGCCACAGCTGAATGAACCGCCAACTATTCCAGCATATGTTTTACACAGCAGATGCCCTTCAAGCCACAAATTATTATTATTATTATTATTATTATTATTATTGTTATTATTATTATTATTAAAATTTTATAATTATTTGCATAATAATATTCAATAAATAAGCTAATACTATTTGCAATTACAAATAACACAAATAATTATTTAGAATATAACAATATCACTACTACTACTAGTAATCATAAAAATTTACATAATGAGTAAGCATACAGATTTTTTTATTAAATCCATTTGAGTAATAATAGTAAAAAAATTTGTAAAACAAAGTATAAATAGGATTATAATTCATAACTAACACTAACTACAAAGAAGTAATTTTATTATAATATTACAATAATTTAAATATTTTAAAATGACTAATACTTTATAAATTATTAATTATTAATAATAAATTATTAATAATAACTTTATTAATTATTAATGCCACCAATTAGAAAAAAATCTAAAATAAAAATGTATTAATTAAATTAAATCAATTTCTGATACAGAACCTAATCTTTACTTGTGAGAAATAATAAAACAGCAGCATTTTCATTACTGCTTTACAGCACTAACCAACAAATGGGAAACTCTGCTTAACATGTATAAAACGTCACAGTACAAAACCCGAACAGTTCTAAAATAGGTTTAATGTTCCTACATGCACCAAGAGAATCACCTTAACTCATAAAAATAATCAAAGTGCACGTTTGTGTGTGTGTGTGTGTGTGTGTGTGTGTGTGTGGTCTGGCATCAGTCTGAATGGAAACAAGTCTGAAGCTCACAGCGGTGCAATCCTCTGGAAGATTCTCAAAAATCTTGAACAGCAGCCGTTTACACACTCAAACCCAGGAAAAGGTTACATACTCAGCATAGGAAAGAGTTAAAGAGATAGTTTAGCCAAAAATGTAAATTTTCTATATGTTTAAATAATATATAAACATATAAATTTTATGTTTATAGTTTTATATGTTTTTCATTTTACTGTTGAACACAAAAAAAAAAGATATTTAGAAAAATGTTGGAACCCTGTAGCTTCCATATTAGCAGACAAACAAATACTATGGAAGTCACTAGCTTCCAGTTTTCGACATTCTTCAAAATATCTTCTTTTGTGTTCAACAGGTTTGGAACAAGTGAAAATTATATAAACTGTGATTTATTGCTTTCCCAAGGAGTCATTCAGGTATGGTAATCCAATAATCAACTGTAAAATAATACTGCATAGTCTTAGTTTTATAGATAATTCAACAAAATAAATAGTTATAAAATTTACAAATGGTAAAGTTTCACAGGCCAGAATGTTTTTAAAATCTTCAGTCACAGGCCTCAAAAACCCATACAAATGATCAATTATAATCCAGACACAGCATTGCAAATATTGTGCGATGTGACTGTTGCGAATGATCACATTGCAATATCCATACTGAAACGATCAACCCAGGTTGATTATTGATGCATAGCCCTATATACATTTCTGGAGATCGCAAAATATATCCCAAGAGCTACGTTTTGCAAATCCAGGTCGCTGTGTACAATTTTTTAGATCTCAATTTTTTTTCTTGCGAGTGCCACTCGCGCCTGCTCGTATAAATTCAGCAGAGGCGATTGTCGACTGACTGACTCATTGACTGACTGACCGACTGACTGATAACACCTCCGACCTCCTTCCCTGAACCCAACCAATAGTGTTTTCAAAAGCACCAATTGACCCACCCTCCCACTTCCCTAAACCCAACTGACAGCGTTGTCAAAAGCAATCCAAAAAAAAGCCCTCGCGACAGCCTGATTTTTACCATGTTTATCTAGACAAATTCACAATGAACGCTGCCTCCACCAGGATATAACTGTAAATAAAACAGTTGTCATGCCAACTTGCTACTATAAACAGAAGTTTGCAACAATTGACCTGCCTCCGAGCTCTTCTATTGGTCCACTACTGTGGAACTGACAGTGATGAGCTGCGCTGCTTGTGAAAGTTGAAGATCTTTTAACCTGGTCCCTGACAAGTGCGATCACACCAGTGTGATTAGAACATTCAGAGCGCATGTCGCAACTGCTAAAATTAAAATCTGATGAAAATTATGCTATATTGACGTGAGTATTCTCAGCTGTATCCTATCTAAACTTAACCTTTTCCTGCAGCGCAGACTAAACATGGCGGCACACATTACCTGTCATATAACAAATAATACGATCATTCTTAAGACAAAATATATGTTCTATCACATATTTAAGAATCAGAGTATCAGAAATTTCACAATATAATTAGAACACTTGTCAATATTTACAGAAAAGGGCAAAAATACGATATATGCATAGATCATTGGGGCTGGTGGGTCAGCTGGAGTTTTTAAAACTTGTCACACGTGAAAGGGTTAACTTGACACGGCATCTGAAAAAAACACATGCGCACGTGCATGACACTTCAAAAGACAAAACGCAAGTCTAACGGTCAAACACGTCCGTCAAACGAATGTTTATATTGAAAAAACAATATAAAAGTAGCTCATTAGAGAGAAAAAATGCATTTTGTGTGAACGGCCCCTTAGAGTGAACTATCACTTTAAATTCACCCTTGACAGGGTGACAGAAATGAGCCTGTAGACACATAAACACACAACTCAAGGGTCAGAAAGTCAGAGAAAGTGTGGTGGATCTCCTAAGCAAACACACAGATGATCTGAGGACGGAAGAAAGGCTGAAGGAGAGAGCCAGCAGGAATGCTGCTGTGGTTCAGACGAGCCGGCAGCCAGAGCTTATTCATCGGGACGCTGAAAAATGTGCTCCGCCTGTCTGAGCGGGACTGACAGATCGCAGACCAGCACAAAAACCACACAATCAAGAGGCTACGCCCACAAATTGTGACACCACACATGGGTGATTTACTTAGTGGTGAAAACGGAAGAATGGGTAGAATTGGGACTCTTTAATTAATTGTATTACAGCCTGTGACGGAAGTACTGAAATGTATAATTATAACTTATTTTATGCAATTATAAATAAATAACTGGAAAATAAGAAAATAATATTGTAGTGCTGGTCAACAAATAATCGCACCTAAAATACTTTTTTTATATAAATAAACAAGTTTGTATTTACATAATATATGTGTGTGTACTGAATATATACATATATACATGCACA
>CAIGQZ010001345.1:27619614-27629873 GCA_903798205.1 Danio tinwini | reverse complement strand
ATATATATATATATATACACACACACACCCTTTTTATACATATAATAAACTATAAATAATCTATAAAATGTATACAAAACACAAACAAATAAACATCAACATCAATCTTTAAAAAACATTAAATAAATGGATTGATATTTTTATTATTATTAGTGGTAGTAGTAGTAGTAAATAGGTTTGTCATTTTATTGATAATTTATGGTTTAATATATAAAAACTGATTTCATGATTTCTCAGATAATAGCAAACTATAAAAGATACCAAATCTAGAAATATATATTTTAAAAAGGACAAATGAATAAATAAAAATCCACAAGATGAAAGCCAACAATCTAAAAAATAATTAATAAATAAATAATAATAATAAAAAATAAATAAATAAAAATAAATAAATATATAAACATAACAGAAAACAAAGTCTCTCTTTCACCCTTTCAGGTCCATTATTTTGAGTGCATTACACATGTGATTAGGCATGGGACGATAACAGTTTTCAAGTTAAACCACGGTTTGGAAAAGTAAAAAAATAAAACATCCAAAATGTTCTGCTACACCGTTAATAATGTATGTGTAAGATTTTTTATTTATGTTTTCTTTTTGGTTTGTTTGTTTTTTAGGACAACAGTATCTCCAGCAAAAAAAAAAAAACATATCCAAAGATGTTTTAAATTGTAAGGACATCTGTGTTTTTAAAACAAGAGCAGAAGTCAATGATTTATTTGAATTATTTAGCCTGACATGTTTACTGCTCCAAAATATTATAAATGTTTCTCAAAATAAAATGTTCAATGGGGAAAAAAAAGTTGTTGTTGTTTTACCCAGACATTTAAAAATAACTTACTTTAGAGCAGTAATCACAATACCGTCATACCGTGAAATCGTGATATTTTTATCCAAGGTTATTATATCGTCAGAATCTGATACCGGCCCATGACTACATGTGACGCAAATCAACAATACACCAATCTAATCCTCCTAAACTCATTAGACCACACAAACCCAGTACGGAATCCACAACAAACACACACATTCTGCCTTGATCCACCTGGAGAATGCTTTCTTTCACTTTCACATGCGTATGTGAAAGACAGATGAAGAGAGTCCGATCTTATGCAACACAGACATTAAGTTCTGAGATAACAAGAATCATATTATCACAATGACACAAACACACACACACACACACTGTCCTTCACCAGAAAAACCAACCACTTTCACTACATTCTCCGACAGCAGCTGTGTTTTCAAACATGTTATAGCTGGACTTTTATTTTTGCAGTGATATCATGCTTAAAAAACTAAAACAAAACAGCTTTATCAAGATACTCTAAATCCACATTCAAAACACATTTAGCAACCCATGCAGAATTAAAGGGATAGTTCGCCTAAAGCTTCACTCAAACACATGTGCTATAAGGGAATTGGATGAACTAAATTGGCTGTAGTGTATGAGTGTGTGTGAATGAGAGTGTATGGGTGTTTCCCAGTACTGGGTTGTGACTGGAAGGGCATCTGCCACGTAAAACATATGCCAAAATAGCTTGTGGTTCATTCAGCTGTGGCGACCCCTGATAAATAAGGGACTAAGCTGAAGGAAATTAAATAAATGAATAGTATCCATTGACTTCCATAGTATTTTTGTCCTACTATGGAAGTAAATGCTTACTTTAAAATATCTTCAACTTAATAAGGTTTGAAACCACTTGAGCCTGAGTAAGTGTTCATTTTTGGCTGCACTATCCCTTTAAATATGTAAGAAGAAAAGACCACCATATTGAATTGGGTGAGTAAATTGGCAGTAAATTAGACTGATTTACTTGTTCCCTTTAGGTAAACTATCAGTGTGTAGAGTTTAGATCAATCCGTCAGCGTTTATAAATCACTTCAAACTGGATTTGAACCCACAAATGTTGGTTCTCCTGCACAAATCTAAACCACAGCAGACATCCCACATGAAAAAACAGAAATACTGTAGTAATTTATAGTACATACTGTATTGTTTTTGAACCACCCATACAGTAAAGTACTTGAATTAATTCTATATTGCAATAGTAACACAACAACTACAGTAATATAAACAAATGACCCAATACTGTAGTTTTCAACAACTATTATACTACATTACACCAGTTTACTGTAATAAAAACTAAGCAGCATTTATTACTGTTTACCAGTTCACTATATGTAATATTACAGTATGACGTAGCATTCATTAACAGAGTCATGAATGCTATTCATTCATTCACTCATTTTCTTTTCAGCTTAGTCCCTTTATGCTATGATATATACAGCATAATACACTTCACTATGGGTTTTTTTTTAATAATAAACGAAAATAGTTAATTTTTTTATCTGGGACGCACATGCAAAATGTAAACAAATATCATTACATACTCTGAGTAACTTCAAATTCCATCATTGCTAATATTTAAAGGGACAGTTCACCCAAAATTTAAAATTCTGTCATCATTTACCCAACCTTCACCTCAAGTTTCAAACCTTAACGAGTTACCTGAGGAACCTGAGGAAGAGTAAATAAAGAGTTTTTTTTATCATATTGAGTATGAACTATCCCTTAAATACTACAATTTACATCATGTTCGTGTTTACTTTAAAAGTAAAGGTGGACAGCTGACATATTCACATCTGGACTCGAAACACCTCCACTTTTAATAAATGCAACTTTCCAGGCAGCGAAGACTTTGTAAAAGTTTGTACTCACGCACTGCCACCTGCTTGGGGTCAGGTAAATATTGTCATCCTTTACACACCCTTCACTTCACATTTCAAACCTTTTTGAAGAGCATTGGCTTCCATCCTATAGTATTTGTTTACCTGCAATGTTAGTCAGGTTTTCAACTTTCTTCAAATTATCTTCTTTTGTGTTCAACAGAAAAAAATGAAACTCCTAAAGGTTTAACAACTTAAAGGATGGTAAATAGTGAGTACATTTTCATTTGGAGTGTGAATGATCCCTTTAACACTACAATTTGCATCACGTTCCTGTATACTTTAAAAGTAAAGGTGGAAAGTTGAGGGATCCACATATGAACTCACAATAATTCCACTTTAAATGCCAAATAAAACAACTTTTGTACTCAACACACTGCCTCTTGCTAGGGGTCAGGTAAATTCTGTCATCATTTACACACCCTTCACTTCACGTTTAAAGCCTTTTTGAAGAAAGCTGAAAACTATTGGCTTTAATACTACAGTATTTGTTTGTATATGATGTTAATCAGATTTTCAACTTTCTTCAAAATAACTTCGTTAGTGTTCAACAGACAAAAAGAAACTCCTTAAAGGTTTGGAACCACTCGAGGGAGAGTAAATCGTGATTTGTATGATTTGGGGGGTGAACTATCCCTTTAACACTACAATTTGCATCACGTTCCTGTTTACTTTAAAAGTAAATGTGGACAGTTGACAGTATCCACATGTGGACTGCTGATAATTCTACTGTACAGCAAGTAAAGACTTTGTTGTTTGTATAGTATTTGTTTAGATACGATGTTAGTCATGTTTTCAGCTTCCTTCACAATCTTATTTTGTGTTCAACAGAAAAAAAAGAAACTCCTAAAGGTTTGTAATAGCTTGAGGAAGAGTAAATAATGAGTAAATTATCATTCTGAGTGTGAACTATCCCTTTAATACAACTTGCATCACGTTCCTTTAGAAAGTGAAGGTAAATAAAAGTAAAGGTGGTCGTGTCCACGTCTGCACAAGCAATACCTCCGCTTTAAACCACAATTAAAGCAACTTTCCCAGTCAGCGAAGTAGTGAAAGAGTTTGTACTCACGCACTGCCTCCTGCTTGGGGTCGAGCGCCTCAGTGTTCTCTTGTATTCGGTTGACGGTGTTCCGAAGCGCGCACACCCGCCGGTTCGTGAAAAGCAGCTCGTTCTCGAGCTCCTGGAAAAGCGAGCAGGCGTGTTTGGCCAGGTCCGACAGCTGGCGCAGGGTCCGGGACAGAGCCACGTTACTGAAAGCGCACAGATCCTGAAGCAGGTCGTCCTCCGCGTCCGAGCGCCTGCACAGCCACTGGGGCTCCACGATGCGCTTGGAGAACGGCATTTTCTCATCTACAGTGTTTCAGTATAAAATCCAGCCTGGGATGAAAACGCAAGCAGGTTCCATGTGCGTGTATAAAAAAATAAAACAAAAATGGTTAGTCCAGGGTCTCTCGCGGCTCGTCCTCCATCATCCTGCACACACACACACGCACACTTTCATTCACACACACTGGTCCGCGCTGAGCTCCGCCGCTGCCGCTTCTGCAGCCGCTGCCGTGTTTTTCTGCGCTTTAAACTCAGCGAGTGCTTTTAAGGAAAGGCGGAGAGAAATCCTGGAGCGGAGTGGGGAGCCTGCTGGATCTGGAGCAGCAGGCGTAAATTCAGGGACTGCACTGATTACACATTAAATACTAGTTACTTTTTAAGGTAACTGGTTGCAAACAATTTACATCGGATGACAAATAAAATTTAGTATGTTGTTTAACTTAATTTGATGTTTACACTGCTAGTCATACACTGGAAAAAATATTGGATTTACTAATTTTGTTTTGTGAGATAAATGGTTGCAAACTATTTTTATGGCCTGTATTTAACAAACACTTTCGTTTAATTTGTTTGTTATAATTCAGCCTATATCAATAGTTTGCAACCACTTACCTTAAAAAAAATGTGTAAATCCAATGAATCATTTTTATTTAATTATAGATCATTTCAATGTGACAATGTCACTGGCCCATGCACATTTATTGCTTGTTGCCAAGCTATTTTGTAACTGTAACAAGAGACAATTTAACCATATCTTAACATTTAAACAGCTATCATAACATTATTCATCAATATGTGGACATTTTTGGATTCTTGGAAACTATGGAAATTAAAAAGGTAATACAGGAAATGGGTTAGGACCATTGTTATTGTTTGCATCCCTCAAAATGGTCTATAAAAAAGCTTCTTATTTTAGGTACATAGAAAAAAAAATATTCATTGCATTTACTAAATGTTTTTTAAGGTAAGAGGTTGCAAACAATGTATATGTGGCTGAATTTAAACAAGCAAATTAAATTCAGCAGTGTTCAACTTAACGTGTTTGTTTAAATTCAACCCATATAGATAGTTTGCAACCAGTTATCTTAAATAACTTTTGTAAATCAAATTTTCAGTGATACCTAAAATAAGAGGCTTTTGGATAATGTAAATAAATCATTTTAAATAAAACATGTTTGTTTTGTTCACAGTGTTGATGTACTTTATTGTTTTAGTGTTATATTCATTTATTCATTTTCGACTTAGTCTCTTTATGGACCACCAACTTATCCAGCATATGTTTTAGGCAGCGGATGCCCTTCCAGCTGCAACCCATCATTGAGAAACATCCATACACACTCGTTCACACACATACACTATGGCCAATTTAGCTTACCCAATTCACCTACAGCACATGTCTTTGGACTTGTGGGGGAAACCAGAGCACCCGGAGGAAACCCACATGAACACGGGGAGAACATGCAAACTCCACACAGAAACGCAACCCAGCCGAGGCTCAAACCAGCGACCTTCTTGCTGTGAGGCGATCGTGCTACCCACTGTGCCACTGTGTCGCCCCTTAGTGTTATATATTTAGTAATAATAACAACAACAACAACAACAAAAATAATAATAATAATTTCTTACATTTATAAAGCACTTTTCTGGAAAACTAAAGCACTTTACACACTTTTTTTGGATGTGCACCACCCACCTGGATAACGCGACAGCAGCCATATTGCACCAGACCGCACACCACACACCAGCTGATTTATGGAGATGAGACAGAGTGATGAAGCCATTATGATATGGGGATGGTTAGGAGGCCATGATGGACAGAGGCCAGTGGGCAAATTTGGCTAGGATGCCGGGGTTAAACCCCTACTCTTTTTTTCGAAGGAGATCCTAGGATTTTTTAATGACCACAGAGAGTCTGGACCTCCGCTTAACATCTCATCCAAAAGACAGCGCTCACTGAGCAGTATAGAGTCAATATACTGGGGAGTTAGGAACAACACAGACCACACGTTGAGCCTGCTGACCCACACATAGACCCTGCTGGTCTCACAAACACCACATCTGGCAGCAACCTAGCTTTCCCATGTGGTCTCCCATCCAGGTACTGACCAGGCGCAGCTCTGCTTAGCTTCAGTGGGCGACCATGTGAGAGTTGCAGAGAGCTAGCTGCCGGCTATTTACTCCATCATATATTTGAATTATTATTTACTTTCATATTTAAAATTTTGTCACTAACTTTTGCCATCTTTTAAACCTTTATTTGATTAAATATCAATGGGCAAATTTGTAAAAAGAGTGGATCGATGGATCTGGAGTGGCAGAATTACATTTATGAAGCGCACAGATGTTTACGCTGCTATATCATATACTGAAATCCACAGCGCAAAGACATTCGGTTTAGATAAATTGGATAAACTAAATTGGCCGTAGTGTATGAGTGTGTGTGCATGTGGGAGTGTTTGGGTGTTTCCCAGTACTGGGTTGCGGCTGAAAGAGATAGTATCCATTGACTTCCATAGTATTTTTTGTCCTACTATGGAAGTCAATGGATACCAACTTACGTCAAAGCATCTTCAACTTATTAACGCTTGGAACCACTTGAGCCTGAGTAAGTGTTCATTTTTGGGTGCACTATCCCTTTAAATATTTACTAAAGAAAAGTCCAGCTACATCTTGGATTCAGTGAGTAAATGGGCTGAAAATTTGTTTGATTTACTTGTTAATTTATGTAAACTATTAGGATGAATTTAAACAAATAAATGGAGTGACATGTTAACTAAGGTTCGGCGGTGGAACCACGCCTCACTTTGTCTCAACCAATCACCTACTCCCTAAATCACTCTTCTTCTCGTTCTTTCAAACACACCCACCCCCCTCTATTTCCATGCTTTCTACTCACAATCCTATAACCCTCTCTTCACTGCTAGGTTGAATTTGGGGTTGGGGGGGAGGGGGGGGTGGGGGTTGGTCCAATCACTCTACCAAAATATTTTAGAGACGTCTCTGAGTCTCTGGGCCGCCCATAGGCCGCCCGATCAACCTACCTACCTGTTCACTGTTTATCCTCTTACTTCCCTTCCCCTTCATCCCACTGTTCTCTTACCATCCCCTTCATCCCTACAATAAAGTCTAGCTCAAAGTGTAGCGTGGTCCATGTTAGTGAAATTAAATTGAGTATTGTTCAGCTCAACTTATATAAACTGTTTGCATTATTTACATTAGAAACATTTTTTTAATTTTGTCACAAACATTATTAAAATATTTTAAAATATTAAATAACTTTTTTCAATCAAATTAAATATGAAAATCATTTGTATTGCTATTTAACAAACCATAAACAATACATACAATCAGAATTCAAAGAGCACCTATTATACATTAAAAAGGGTCATGTTTTGGTTTTATGGGTCTCCAACAACAGTCTGATCTGCATGCAAGATCAAAAAACACTTTTATTGTTTTATAATATGCATTTATTTTTACCTAATTATCCCAGCGACTCCAATATGATTCGTTCAGCTATTCATTTGTTCCCAAACTCCTCCTTAGCGCGAAGCTACTCTGCGCCGATTTGACCGATGACAGCCTGTTGCGATTGGTCGACAGCATTCAGCACGAGACAGAGTGAAATACCCAGCAAGGCTGATCAACAATATTGAAGTAGAGCATAGTTTATGTGTGAGCATACCTGCCAACACTCCTGTTTTTCCCAGGAGTCTCCCGAATTTTGGACTCATCATCCACCGTTTTGTTATTTCTTCTGGAAAACTCCCGTAATTTCAGGGACAAATAATGACAGGTATGTGTGTGAGCCCAATGCAGGAGTGCATTAAAGCAGTGCAGTTAAACACCAGCATATTACTCTATTCTTAACCTTAAGTAAAAACAGTGACACACATTCAGTATTAATCCACACAGCGGCAAAAGCTGAACTATTTTGAAACTTGACCGCCGCACGTGTGTAGGAACAGCTGACAGTGGCCATAGCAACGACAAATGGCTCACAAATGCATTTAAATCCATAAACAAAGTGGCACGTGTCGCGTTTTCAATGTGGCTTTAGACGTGATATGAGAATATAAAGAGTTAGAGACAGAACAAGCGGTCACAAGTAACAAAACACAATTAAATGCATAATTTGCAAGCTAGAGAAAACAATGAGGCAACCATTTTAATCACACTTACTTACACTTGTGAAATGGAGGAAGAAACTGATCCATTAACTGCGTACTGATAAAGTTCCTGTCGAGCTCTGACAAAGTCCCACACATCAATAGTCTTTTCTGATCCTTCCTTTAAAAAACAGCTGACGAATACCCCGCTGTAAGTGTCAGGGAATACAGCACAAGGCTGGGGCTGTAATGCTGAGGTCTTTTTGCAAAAAAATAAACCTCAACCACTGACTCTTCACAGTTTCATCTTTGGGTAGGAAAAATAACACTAACTTTCCCTCACACTTTTAATAATATCTAGCTGAGCACAGTGTCTCTTAATGACTTAATTCATCCACTGCAGGGTTTGTGGGCGTGGCCACAGGTTTCAATTTTCCAGGGTTTGCGCACACAACAAATGCGCTGGGCTTAAGTTGTTTATCGATGTCACGTTGAAACGGCTAAAGACTTCTTATCAAGATGATTCATTTGATGCACCATGAGTCGACTCTTTTATAAATGAATCAATAGTTTTAAACACGGCGCATTTTCAGATGTAAGCCTTAGCTGGATATTTCACGTCACGTAGAGCTGTGTGACACACTACATGGAAGGTCGTTCACAGCAAAAAAAAATCAGTGTACATTTAACTCAATTTGAGTTTAACCTAACACTCCTTGGCTGTACATATGACTCCCTCCATTTTAGAGTTAAAATAACACTTTCTAAAATGTGGAAATTGTACATTAATCTGAGTTCATTTTAACACAGTAAGAGTTTATTCTTACATCGAACTGTGTGTGTTACCCTTCAAAGTGTTAATATATTTCCTTTTTTCCTATATTATCAATTGTGTGACAGATAACAGTGATCAGAAATGATTTCAGAAATGATTTCAATTCAGCTCTTTGCATTTTAAAATGCAACAAGGCATGTTTCAAGTTTAAGTATAATATACTGGTTTTATCACTGGACTTCCCATCAGTAGTGGGAAATACACTGCATATTGGGATAAAAGTTTAACATAAAAAAAAAACCTCTTAAATATATGCTCTCTTTCACACTCGTGGATTAAAATGGGCTCTGGTTTTAACACTGAACAATGCCAAAAAAAATCACACTGTATATTTAACACTGGAATTTTTGCTGTGCATAATAGGGGCTCTTTAAAGAAAATCAACATAACAAATCAACATAAACCCAATCACACCAAAACCATTTCAACAAATATTGAAATTTTGGCCTCAATTAAAATTCTGGCCTCACAGCAAGAAGGTCGCTGGTTCGAGTGCCGACTAGGTCAGTTGGCATTTCTGTGTGGAGTTTGCATGTTCTCCCTGTGTTGGTGTGTGTTGTCCAAACACATGCGCTATAGGTGAATTGAATAATAACTAAACTGAATTGAATTGAAACTAAATTGGCCATGAATGTGAAGAGTGTATGTGTGTTTCTCAGTACTAAGCTGCGGCTGGAATGGCATCTGCTGGTAAAACGTATGCAGGAATAGTTGGCGGTTCATTCCGCTGTGACGACCTCTGAAAACCTCAGAGACTAAGCCAAAGGAAAATGAATGAAAGCAACCTCTTAACCAATAAACAAACAGTGATTAAACAACCTGCACTGGCTTTGTGACAACTTCTAGAAGCCAGAATAGAATAGAACAGAATAGAATAGAATAGAGTAAAATAGAGTAGAATATAATAGAATAGAATAGAATAGAATAGAATAGAATAGAATAGAATAGAATGCTGATGCTTGTGGTAAATATTAACTTAGTAACACTCAACCTGTGATTTTACAAACACTTACTGACCTTTTAGCAGACAAACATTCTTCTTTGCAGACTCTTTCTCTCTCTGTGTGTGTGTGTGTGTGGGATTCCTGTGTGTACGCGTCACTTAGAGTTTCTCATTCACATTTGCTGAGTGAGGATTTCACTAAAGCCTGATAAGAAGTGAAGAGCTCACGTCCCTAAAGCCCTTCCTAGAGGAACTGCCGTCACTGCAAACACACACACACACACACACACACACACACACACACACACACACACA
>CAIGQZ010001345.1:27606617-27619063 GCA_903798205.1 Danio tinwini | reverse complement strand
ATATATATATATATATATATATATATATATATATATATATATATATACACATACAGTTGAGGTCAGAATTATTAGCCCCCCTGTTTATTTTTCCCCAATTTCTGTTTAACGGAGAGAATATTTTTTTCAACACATTTCTAAGCAAAACAGTTTTAATACCTCATCTCTAATAACTGATTTATTTTATCTTTGCCATGATGACAGTAAATAATGTTTTACTAGATATTTTTCAAGACACCTATTTTTCACAGCTTCAAAATTTTCAACATTAATAGTGGACAGAGCAGAGATCAGCATCCCATAGTACAATTTACAACCGTAAATAAACAGAAAACACCTGTGAATCACAAAATATGAAAACTGTTAATTAAGATATGTTTTCTTTACAATATATAGTAAAGTGTTAGCATGATCGCTCATTGAATGTTTTCTAGGACAGTGACACCAACTGAGAACCACTGATCTGGGTCCAGTACAGCAGCACATACTAATAATTCATTATTTCATTAATTTTCCTTCGGCTTAGTCCCTTATTCATTTGAGGTCGCCACAGTGGAATGAACTGCCAACTTATCCAGCATATGTTTTACACAGTGGTGGCCTTCCAGATGCAGCCCAGTACTGGGAAACACCCATGCACTCTCACATTCACATTCATACCCTACGGCCAATTTAGTTTATTCAATTCCCCTATAGCGCATGTGTTTGGACTGTGGGGGAAACGGGAGCACCCGGAGGAAACCCACACCAACACGAAGAGAATAATCAAACTCAACACGGAAACGCCAACTGACTCAGCCGGGACTCGAACCAGTGACCTTCTTGCTGTGAAGCGACGGTGCTAACCACTAAGCCACCGCGTCGCCCTTATACTTAATTAATATTTGCATTCATTTGAAAAAAAAAAGAGAAAGTGTTGCGCTGTGGGCAGATGAAGCGCACCTGTGTGAACTTGAGCACAGGTTATTCTGGGTTCACAGAGAGAGAAAGAGCCGCAGCCGTTTGCCCTCTGACCTCCGCAGAGCTTGTGTCTTTGTAAAGCGCAGCTGCTTCTATATGCGTCTATTTATGTGTGTGAGAATCTGTATGTGTGTGTGTGTGTGTTTGCCTAAATGTGACTCCGCTGTCTCATCTGTGACTGCAACTGCTCACAAAACCAATCCCGGCAAGCTCACTGCGAGAAAACTGATTCAGAGTTTTTATGGGATTTGTCCCACTCTTCAGAATGGGTGTAGAGTGTTGCTATGCAGATACTAAGGTGTTCTACACTACCTGACAAAAGTTTTGTCGCTTATCCAAGTTTTAGGAACAACAAATAATAACTTGACTTCTAGTTGATCATTTGGTATCAGAAGTGGCTTACATGAAAAGCAAAGGCCTCTAGATTACGCTTATTTTACCAAAATAAAATATGATCATGCCTTGATTTATAATTATTTAATTAGGACAGTAAGGTCTGACTTTGCTTAGGGTGCTTTCACATCTGTAGTTTGCTTTATTTGGTCTGGACCAAGGGCAATAAATGATACATTGTAGCATTTTCTGCCGTCTTTGGGTCCTTTTCACACCACACTGATTGCTTTGGTCCGAACCAGTTGAAAAGAACCAAAATGTATTCATGCGACAAAACCCACATCACTCATTGGCCAGATGTTGTTGAACATATTTCCTAAACTGCTTTTCGATTGGTCAGAATTCACGTGCGGGAAAATGCCGATGGAACTCCCGCAAATAAACAAACCGGCAGACACAAAGTGTCACTTTTCACTATGGAGGGACGACTGCGTTGGCTGATTGTATCCCTGCTCATTGTATACTATATAGACTGTATACATCACTTAGGCAAACTATACATTTAAAGCGCGGCTGTGGTTGGAAAACAATGTTTTAAGGCATTGCAAATGGCGAAGGTGCATCATAGGTCACTTCAGGAGGAGGCGTGAATTAATTTAGCTAAACTGCGACATGGTCATCTTCTGGAAATAAAAGCTTTAGCGATAGTTCTGCCAGGAAGACTGAGATGTCACGTCATTCATAATAATTATCTCGTCAGCCTATAACAACGAAGCAAGCTATATATAAGCCCATCTCAACAATTTGTTTCGCTGTACTCAGGTGACGATGCAGAAGTTTCACTCCCTCCTCCACACCACCACCACCACCACCAGGTTGGCCTCGTCTCCACTCAAGGGGTTGGCTTCGCCCTGCCTTCATCTTCAGGCAGGATCTGCCAGCTCATCCAGAATTTCGTACCATTGTCGCTGCCAATAGCCTAGTGGTTAGTGTGTCGACACATAGCACCCAGGTGCTCACAGCGACACGAGTTCGATTCCCGGCTCGAGGTCCTTTGCCGATCCTTCCCCTATCTCTGCTCCCCACACCTTCCTGTCTGTCAATCTCCACTGTCCTGTCAATAAAGGTGAAAACCCCTAAAAAATAAAATAAAAAAAAAAGATTCTGTACCGTAGACAAGGCTTACACCGAAGGACTTTATGAAAGGATCGTAACAAACTTACACTTATGCAAACAATTCACAATAAATGTTCAAATGTTTATCTGCCTCCTGAAAAGTCTTTCTGGTAGAAATATTACCAAAGATCCATCAGGTAATGTTTTTCCCCTCTCTCTCTTTTGGTAAAGCGCTGTCAACAAATATTTTCCTCCACACTCCATAATGCAAAGAAAATTGCCTACGGCAGCTAGATTAGTCCAAAAAGGTGCAGTAAAGGTGCGGTTGGGTCTGTTTTAGTTCGGATCATGTTCTCACCACAAACGATCTGCTCCAGGGTTTGTTTGAAAAAGCGCACAGAGACCACCTCTTCAAGGAGGTCTCGGTACACTTTTTTGTTGCGCTTTTGTTGAGCACACGAGTACGATTGCTACATTCACACCTGCCCAAACGAACCGTACCAAAAGGGAAAACGAACTCTAGTGCGACTCAACCGAACTAAATAAGGCAGGTGTGAAAGCACAGGTGACAAAAGTCTTTTCACTTTAACAGAAATAATGTCCAGTATAGAATATAAAGTCATGCTGCAGTGGAAAAAGAATGAATATTGTGTTTGACTCCCATGAGCTTGGAGGACTGCATCCATACATCTGCAATGACTCAAATCACTTATTAATAAAGTCATCTGAAATGCCAAGGAAAGCAGTCTTGCAGTCTTACATCAAGATTCTTTGGATTCATCTTCAATGCCTCATCCTTCATCTTACCCCAGCTCAATAATGTTCATGTCTGGTGACTGGGCTGGCCAATCCTGGAGCAGCTTCTTTGCTTTCAGGAACTTTGATGTGGAGGCTGAAGTATGAAGTAGCGCTATCCTGCTGAAGAATTTGCCCTCTCCTGTGGTTTGTAATGTAATGGGCAGCACAAATGTCTTGATACCTTAGGCTGTTGATGTTGCCATCCACTCTGCAGGTCTCTCGCTTGCCCCCACACTGAATGTAACCCCCAAACCATGATTTTTCCTTCACCAAACTTGACTGATTTCTGTGAGAATCGTGAGTCCATGCGGGTTCCAGTAGGTCTTCTGCAGTATTTGTGAGGATTGGGATGCAGTTTAACAGATGATTCGTCTGAAAGATTGACCTTGATGATCAACTAGAAGTCAAAATATTATATTTGTCGCTCTTACACCTGGGATCGACGACAAGACTCTTGTAAAGTAGATAATGTGTTTTGTGTGTATTTTTTGTGTCACAATGTGGTCGCTAGTGTGGGTTTTGTAAAACTTGTGTTATATTTTCACTGTAGGAAAATCGACTCAAAACATAGAGGGAGAAAACAAAGGCAGAGGTAAAAATAGAGAGAGAGAGAGAGAGAGAGAGAGAGAGAGAGAAACAATCAGCTGTTGTTGAACTGGATGTGAACTCATTTAATGCTGTCTATGGATTTGCAAGCTGGCAGAATGAAGCACAACACTCACGTGACCTAAATCTGTCTGTGTTGATGGGTTTGTTTGTTTCTTGTGGGGGGGATGGGGCTCTCTGTGCTTGGATATTAAATATGAATAAGCAATTCACAATAAATGGCGTTAGCCTCATTGACCCTAAAAAGCTTTTAGATGCTTAATTCCCAATTCAAAACATCAACATGTCACTGCATTTAAAAAAACAGATGAAAGCAACTGTTGAAGGATCATTTATCATAACATTTGCTCACTATGTGTTTATTTAGTTATTTATTTTGTAAACTAGATCTGTTTCGTTAGCATGGCAGACTTCGCAGAGGTCGCTGGTTCGAGTCCCGGCTGGGTCAGTTGGCGTTTTTGTATGGAGTTTGCATGTTCTTCCCGTGTTGGTGTGGGTTTCCTCTGGCTGCTTATGTTTCTTCGACAATCCAAACACATGCGCTATAGGTGTCACACCCTGTCTCCGTTGTATGTTTGTTTTTGTCATGTGACCATCCCCATGTGCTCCCTTGTTCTAGTTCCCGCCATTTATTATGTTCATCACCTTCGCCTGTGTTCATCCCCTGTGTGTGATCAGTCCAATCATCCCCAGTGTATTCTGTCAACATTGTTGTCTGTTTTCCACCCATGTTCTTCCTGTGTTCATCCGTGCAATGTAATCAATAAGTCTACTTGTTTTGATAATCCTGCGATCCTGTGCCTTCCTGTAGTGAACCCAGGCGTTACAATAGGTGAATTGAATAAACTAAATTGGCCGTAGAGTATGAGTGTGTGTGTGAATGTGAGAGTGTATGTGTGTTTCCCAGTACTAGATTGCGGCTGGAAGGGCATCCGCTGTGTAAAACATACGCTGAATTAGTTGGCGGTTCATTCCGCTGTGGCGACCCCTGATGAATAAAGGGACTAAGCCAAAGGAAAATGAATGCATGAATTAATGTTTTGTCTAGTCTAAAAGGCTTGCGCAGTCATTGTTTTAAAACAAACACAAATTTATTTGACATTTTATTATCTAATTCAACAATACTTCAGAGGTTTAAACAACAATAAAGTCAATATTTGATGTGGATCAAAACCATAGACTGAAAAAAAATGGACGTAGTATCCGTGACGTCACCCATAGGTTTCTGAACACTGCAAAATAAGCTACAAGTCTTTTCTCATGACAAACATAACCTATAATTTATAGGCAATTTATTTATTTTATTGGGTAAATATTATATTCACAAATGTAAAATTTCTTCATTATTACCTAAGATGCAGAATTTGCTTTGTGACTTAAATTGTTTAATTACTACTTTACAAAATGTTTACAGCAAAAAAAGTGTTAAAATTGTAAACATTTATAAGGACTTTGTAAATATTATTTAATTTGATAATTTGCCTCTGTATTTTTTCTTATTATCTTATTTTATTATTTTTTATTATTACTATTAATTTTACTTGCTAATATTGTACTTGATGTAATCCATTGTTATGGTTAATATGTTTGTATTGCTAAAAAAAAGAAAAAAAAAAGAAGCTACAAGTAGGCGCGGCCAACCGTCGACATTTTGTTAGCGATCATCGCACCAAACACGGGATACCAAACAAGGGCAAAGAGGCGGAGAGTGAGTGGAGCTACAGACGCATGCTTGATTCTCAGCATTTTGCTTAGACTTGGCGTAGACAGACTTTTTACTTTGGGAGAAACACTTAATACTTCATTACCTGTGACTCGTTTGTTTTCTGACCACAAGTGCTTGGTTGTACACTATACCAATAAAGTGTTTAGACTTTTAAAAACACTGCTGTAACACATTGAGCCACTAAACATTGTTCTTATGATGTTTTTTCTTCAGAAGGAAAACGCAAATTACTTGTAAACACTTCAGATATAGTCTGTGTTAGTAAATGCAAGGCTATTTATAAAATCCAGCACTAACACTGAAATTTACTGTAAAAAACAGAGGTTGAATTACAGAAATTTACCAGAAATTTAAATGTAAGTAAATTTCTGTAATTTAACGGCTGTTATTTTACGGTAATTTTTTGTAATTTAACGGCTGTTATTTTACGGTAAATTTTTGTAATTTAACGACTGTTATTTTACGGTAAATTTCTGTAATTTAACGGCTGTTGTTTTACAGTAAATTTTTGTAATTTAACGGCTGTTATTTTACGGTAAATTTTTGTAATTTAACGACTGTTATTTTACGGTAAATTTCTGTAATTTAACGGCTGTTGTTTTACAGTAAATTTTTGTAATTTAACAGCTGCTGTTTTACGGTAAATTTCTGTAATTTAACGACTGTTATTTTACGGTAAATTTCTGTAATTTAACGGCTGTTGTTTTACAGTAAATTTTTGTAATTTAACAGCTGTTGTTTTACGGTAAATTTCTGTAATTTAACGGCTGTTATTTACATTTTTTTTACCCGGCACCCCAGCTGCCGGAAATAAACTGTAAAATTACTGATTTTTTTTACAGTGTTTAGATAAACAGTTGAAGTCATAATTATTAGCCCTCCTGAATTATTAGCCCCCATGTATATTTTTGCCCCAATTTCTGATTAATAACTCATCTCTAATAACTGATTTCTTTTATCTTTGCCATGATGACAGTACATAATATTTCACTATATATTTTTCAAGATACCAGTATTCAGCTTAAAGTGACATTTAGAGGCTTAACTAGGTTAATTAGGCATTAGTTAAAGTAATTAGGCAAGTCCTTGCATAATAATGGTTTGTTCTAAAAAATAAGGCTTAAAGTGGCTAATAATATTGACCTTAAAATGGTCTCTAAAAAATTAAAACAGCTTTTATTCTACCCGATATAAAACAAATAAGTAAAATTGTATAGGAAATACTGTGAAAAGTTCCTTGCTCTGTTAAATATCATTTGCGAAATATGTCTTTAAATTTCACAGGAGGGCTAATCATTCTGACTTCATCTGTATGTTTCGGAGTGTGCCAGATTGGCTGTGGACGTAAGGCCAAGGACGCGGTTTATGTCATAAGTTTTTATAAGCGTGTCACTCTCTATTGTCCTGTTGTTTGTCTTTCATTCCACAGCCGATCTGCTGCGGCGCGTGACGACAGAACAATGATGCCGCTATGAGATACTGAGGTCAAACTCACAGACATACCACTAGCTTAACCACAGCCAATCCAAACCTTTACAGCTATACAAACGGTAACACTTTACAATAAGATTGTATTAGGTAATGTTAGTGAACATGAACAAACAATGAACAATACATTGATTACAGTATTTGTTCATGCTTGTTAATTCATTGTTAGTTCATGTTAACTCATGGTACATTAACTAATGTTAACAAGCATGAATTTGGATGTTAATAATGCATTAGTAAATGTTGAACTGTGATTAATAAATTCTGTACACATATCGTTCACACTTAGTTCATGTGTCATGATCACCAGCGATCTAGACTGTGCAGATTGCTGGAAAACATGCCTTATCGGTCGGACTACAATTCTGCCACTATAAGAACTACAAATCCCATTGCTCTAATCACTCTTGCCACAGCTGACAGTCTTCCGGACACACACACACAGCTGGTAACTCATCCTGGACTGATTATCTGGACTATATATTCACCACTCAAACCCACATACGTTGCTGAGTCTTGTTTATTTGCTGTAGCATTATGAAGCGTTCCATTGCCTTGCCTTGCCTTGTTTTCTGACCCTCACCTTGTTAAGTGTTTTATGCTGTTTGCCGCCTGTACTGATATCTTTGCCTGTGACCCCGACTACTCTTTTGGACAACCTGCATGCTTCTGTCTGTTCCTGTTTGACAATTGCCTGCCTGGCTAAGCTTTTAATAAACTGCATGTGGATCCTCAACCCCATTGTCCAGCATTCTAATGTTACATCATGTTAGTGAATGTATTAAGAAACAATAATTTAATAATAAGCCGTATTGTAAAGTGTGACAATACAAACTGTGAATTTACTCATGGTTTTATTTTTACTTTATTATTATTATTATTATTATTATTATTATTATTATTATTATTTGGTGTTGGATAAGTAGCCAACATTCAATTACTTATCTGGATTGGCATGCTATGATTTGTTTGCAGGTTTTAGGCCTGTTTGGAATTTGCACCAATGGAATTCTGCATTTGAATGCCTGTCATTCACAATGATACAAACAACTACAGCTGGAATTCTAATGGAATTTTGCCAGCTGCAATTTGGAATCAATTCTAAAAGATTCATGTAAGATTTACCACACTTAATAAATCTGTTAATTAAATTTCATATTTTTCAGAATTGATTCAAAATTGTAGGAATCCATCAGAACTTTTTTTTTAAATTTTTTTTTTACTTGGGACAAAACCCTCACTGTGTTAATTTCCATGTATAAATCACTCATCTATTGGCAATGTATACAAATATACAGTTGAAGTCTTATTTATTTCATTTTGGCTAAAATAAAAGCAGTTTTTAATTTTTTAAAAAACATTTTAGGGTCAACATTATTAACCCCTTTAAGCTATTTATTTTTTCGATAGTCTACAGAACAAACCATTGTTATACAATAACTTGTCTAATTACCCTAACCTGCCTAGTTAACCTAATTAACCTAGTTAAGCCTTTACATGTCACTTTAAGCTGTATAAGTGTCTTGAAAAATATCTAGTATAATATTATTTACTGTCATCATGGCAAAGATAAAATAAATCAGTTATTAAAAATGAGTTATTAAAACTATTATGTTTAGAAATGTGTTGGAAAAATGTTCTCTCTGTTAGACAGAAATTGGGGGGAAAAAGACAAGGTGCCAAAAATTCTGCGGGGCTAATAATTCTGACTTCAACTGTAATATATATACATACTGTATATATGTATTGTAAAATGAGAAAGAGAGAGAGAGAAAGATAATTGCCATGAAAATCAATAGATGATGTAGTATTTATTGTCAAAAGAGCCTTTTTTATGTTTGACGACACATGAAACAATGATTAAACTGTCATAATAATCAAGATCATTGTCAGAAGAGTCATTCTGTAATGTAACATATGTGTAATGCTAAGAAGGGAATTCATTGTCACACAGACCAAAAAATACATTTTCTGTGAGCTAATTAGAAACTGTATGATATTTTGTGTTGATAATGCCAGTGTTGTACTATTAATACAATTCTATTCTATTTGAATGTATGTATTAATCAAGTTACGTGACGTTTTTGCCAGCAAAATGTAAAGATTGTGATGCTAAGAGTCCCAAAACATAAGACTTATGTGTTGTACAGAGGGTCGTAGCAACCAGGGGGGACAGGGGGAGTACATCCCCCTCACTTTTTGAGACAGATTATTTAGAAACAGGTGAATAATAATAACTATATGAACGTAAAATTTTGGCTCTCATTCAGCTGTCCCCTCCCCTACTTTTAAAATGTCCACTACGCCCCTGGTTGTACAACACGTGAAATGATGGCAACATTAAGGATAATGCCATAACAGTCAATCTGTACCGTAACATAATGTGTACTGCAACGAAAGGGATTCAAAGTCACATATTCAATCAAATAAAATAAGGAAAGATGAAGTTGTAGTTCATTTAACAGCCATCGGTGTCCCTATTTGCAAATTCCACAAACAGTCCATTAAGGACGTACTCACACTATGCTATCCGAACCGTGCCCAGGCCCGTTTCCCAGATCGTTTGAGAAGTGTGAGTGCTCTGATTCAGGCTCAGGCACGGTTAACTTAGGCGGCCCTTGTCGGGTTGGAAGAAGTGGGGCTGAGCACGGTTCACTTGGGCTCAGGCGTGGTACGCTTGCAATGTGAGTGCAAGCGTGCCTAAGCCCAAAACTGAAAGTGAGACGTGACTTGTAAGGGACTGTTTAATACGGATTAATTAATCATTCGTACTGTTCAATGAATGCAATGAACGTCGTAGTTTATTAAAGACACAAACCCCTCACTGCACCACAGCTGCAGCTTCAGCAAACCTCCTAATTCCTGCAGCACGAGGACTTTATGATTGTTTATGAGCGTCAAAAGTGGCTGATCTGTTCGGCGAAATATTTGACTGCGTGTCACCGCATATCAAACGACTAAAACGATATAATTAAAGAAATCTCCACTGTGCTGAGCGAGAGCGCTTACTGAACAGCGCATCATCAATGACGTAAGCGCGCCCAGGCCCAAATGTAATGTGAGTGCGGGCCTTCGGGAGAGACGGGAGGGGGACAAGTGTGCTTTGGCCTGGTTCAAGGCAACGGTACATAGTGTGAGTACGCCCTTAATGTCCGCATGTAAAGTGAAGCAGTTCCTAGAAAAACGCAATATTAAAACAGTGGGTGTGGCTTGTTTTTTTCTACTGCGAGCTGATTGGATGTAGTAAAGTAGGCATTTCATTCAGATCTGGAAAAGGATTTGGGGAGAGTTATTGCAAAATAACAGACTCCTCCCCACCATTTCTGTGTGTTGTCAAAACTGACAGCTGGAGGGGGCGTGGTTAAGTATGTAAGCCACGCCCAATACCTCAGACAGACCTAATCTGACAATTTAACTGAAAACAAACAGGAAGTGCATTTTCAGATTTAGATAAAAGATTACAAGGGCAAACTATTTTTTTCTTAAAGACAGATGAATTGCTCACCACAAAACTAGCAACGTGAGCTTACAACATCAACAAGATAAGTTTTGATTTCATTTGTACTTTATACGTAACTATTTCTCTCTGTGTTAATTATAATATTTTATACAATAAACAACACAAACCTGAAGTGATCAGCAACTCTGTACTCACATGTGTTACCTGTTGCTTCATCAGCTCTTGTTTCACGTGTCGAATGATGAATCCATGTTGAGGGAACCTCTCTGTTTCCAACACAAACAATCTGAAACACATGAGAGCGGGCAGTGAAACAAGCACTTGACCCAAACTAAAGAGGGTCGTCAGAGGTCATGACCCACCACTGATTCTCTCTACGCTCTTCATGCAGGAGGCACATACAGTATGAGAAAACCAGAGACGTGTTAAAGCTTTCAGGATCCAACTTGCACCCACTCAATTGATTATCAGTGTGCAAAAACAAATAGCAGTAGAAAAAATAAAATGGTCAATTAAAATATATTTACAGTTAGAATTATTTTTAGAATAATTGAATAATTTTTTCCACAATTTGTTTAACATAAATAATCATTTTCCAACACATTTCTAAACATAATAGTTTTAATAACTCATCTCTAATAACTGATCTATTTTATCTTTGCCATGATGACAGTAAATAATATTTGACTAGATACTTTCAAGACACTATATTCAGCTTAAAGGGACATTGAAAGGCTTAACTAGGTTAATTAGGCAGGTTAGGGTAATTAGGCAAGTAATTTTATAACAATGGCTTGTTCTGTAGACAATCGAAATTGCTTAGAAGGGCTAATAATTTTCACCTTAAAATGGTTTTAAAAAATTAAATATGCTTTTATTGTAGCCAAAATTAAAACTAATAAACTTTCTCTAGATGAAAAAATATTAGAGAAAATACTGTGAAAAATCCCTTGATCTGTCAAACATAATTTGGGAAATATAAAAAAAAATATCACAGTATGGTTAATAACTTAGACTTCAACTAATATATATTAGTGGAATATATACGCACAACCATCTCTAGGGTTTACAGAGAATGGTTCAAAAAAGAGAAAATATCCAGTGAGTGGCAGTTCTGTGGGCACAAATGCCTTCTTGATTACGTCAGAGGTCAGAGGAGAATGGCCAGACTGGTCGAGCTGATAGAAAGGCAACAGTAACTCAAATAACCACTCGCTACAACTGAGGTATGCAGAAGAGCATCTCTGAACGCACAACACGTCCAACCTACAGGCAGTACAGCAGCAGAAGACCACACCGGGTGCCACTCCTGTCAGCTAAGAACAGGAAACTGAGGCTACAATTCACACAGGCTCACCAAAATTGGACAATAGAAGATTGGAGAAATGTTGCCTGGTCATGAGTCTCAATTTCTGCTGCCACATTTAGATGGTAGGGTCAGAATTTGGCATCAACAGCATGAAAGCGTGGATCCATCTTGCCTTGTATCAACGGTTCAGGTTGGTGTTGGTGGGGATATTTCCACAGTGTACTCATCTTCTGATGGCTACTTCCAGCAGGATAACGCGCCATGTCATAAAGCGTGAATCATCTCAGACTGGTTTCTTGAACATGACAATGAGTTCACTGTACTCAAATGGCCTCCACAGTCACCAGATCCCAATCCAATAGAGCTCCTTTGGAATGTAGTGAAACGGGAGATTCACATCATGGATGTACTGCCGACAAATCTACAGCAACTGCATGATGCTATCATGTCAATATGGACCAATATCTCTGAGGAATATTTCCAGCATCTTGTTGAATCTATGCCAAGAAAGATTAAGGCTGTTCTGAATGCAAAAGGGGTCCAACCCAGTACTAATAAGGTGTACCTAATAAAGTGGCTGGTGAGTGTGCGTATATACAGTATAAATATACAGTATAAATATATATATATATATATATATATATATATAT
>CAIGQZ010001345.1:27590894-27601617 GCA_903798205.1 Danio tinwini | reverse complement strand
TTGCAACTATGCAGTTTATTTATAAGGACAGTGCATATTTTAAATATTTGTAATTTTGGAGATTCAGGCATTCGCCTGTCACACTGAGCAAAGACGGTTGACGTTCTGCCACAAGATGGCCACAGAGAGTGCATAATGAGTCCTTGGAGGAGAAAACACCCAGCATAAATTTCATATTACAGCTGATCAAATCATTACAGAACAGGTTAGTGATATTCTAAGTTGATCTCTCTCTCTTTTGTATGTTGTAGTGCTGTATTTATACCATAGTAATCTGGTAGTGTTTGCTTTGCTTTGGCTTTTTCAGGTTTAATTATTATGATATCCCGATTGCAATAGAGAAATACTGGGAAATCTCTGTAGACTGATGGCATTTCATGCCGTTCAGCCGTATAATCTTAAAATGTCAACAAAATCACCTGTTTTGTCATCACTTTAGACATTACGCTAGAGAATCATTCAAATACTAGCTGGGAAGTGATGTTGGTGAATGAGCAACAATTTTCGAGCAAAGGAATGGCGGAAGTAGTTCGTTGTACAAAGGGATTTTTGAGACTCCGTGTTTTCTTTTCTTTTTTATAAACATGATTATGCCATCAAACTGTTGTATAAACACAATATCACACGAGTAGCAGTGCTATATGGCTGTATATAGTCACTGGTGAGGCACTAAGGCACTCGGCCTGCAGCCTCAAGCCAATGCACGCCTCCCACTAGTGCCGATATACAGCCATATCGCACTGCTACTTGTGTGATATTGCTCATATATCTACTAACGCTATATTGTATTACTAAGATTTAAACTACCACCAGGGTGAAATATGACTTTAAAATAAATGTTGATTATGAGATTCACTCGTGTAAGCTTATTCTTGGTGGAATAGAATCAACCTCAAAAATAGGAACGCTTATTTAAATGAAAGTAAAAGAATGAAACATAAGAGAATCAAATGCACAAACTATAAACTGATTGCCCACTTGTTGGAAAGAAGCTGAACACTGAAGCTTTTCCTTTGTATTGGCCACCATGATGAACAGTTGTGTTCACACTATTCTGCTATAAAAAAAACCCCAGCAAGAACATACAAAAAAATACACACCCAAATGGACAGAACAAAAACATTTTCTTGACAAAACAAACATCCTGGAATTCTCCAGTGGAGGTCAATCCTCTTCCTGTGCTTCAGACACAGTGTTTATGTCGTCCAAGTGTTTGGTCACTGAAAGTAAGAGTCCTGTAATGAGACTGAGTTCAAGCTCACAGTATTAGACAAAAGCCTGATGTGTGTGTGTGTGTGTGTATGTGTGTGTATTTGTTTATGTGGTTTACGAGGACACGTTATTTGCTAAGCAGGGCTAAGCCTGGTCAGCACCTGAATGGGAGACCACATGTGAAAACTAGGTTGCTGTTGGAAGTGGTGTTAGTGAGGCCAGCAGGAGGCGCTCAACATGTCAACTGATCTAAGTCCTAATGCCCCAATATAATGAAGGGGACACTATACTGTCAGTGGGCGCCGTCTTTTGGATGAGACGTTAAACCAAAGTCCTGACTCTCTGTGGTCAATAAAAATCCCATGGCACTATTCGTAAAGAGTAGGTGTGTAGTCTCAGTGTCTTGGACAAATTCCCTCCATCTGCCTTTACCCATCATGGCCTCCCAATCATCCCCATCCAAAAAATTGGCTGTATCACTGTCTCTCCACTCCACCTATAGCCGGTGTGTGGTGAGTGCACTGGCACTGTTGTCCTGTGGCTGCCGTGGCATCATCCAAGTGGATGCTGCACACTGTAGTTGGTTTAAAGAGACCCCCCCCCCCTTATGATTGTGAACTGCTTTGGGTGTATGGCCATACACGATAAATGTGCTATATAAATACACATTACTTACTTGCTTAGATTATGGTGGTTTATGAGGACATGCATTGTGTCCTCATAATTCAAATGCCTAACATTTGTTCTTAACAGGGTTTTTTGACATTCAAAACTACCACGAGTTTTCAATTGGGATTGGGTTACGGAGTTGGGTTTCTCTGTGTCCCAACTACAAATGACGCAATGCTGGAACCCACACAATAAAAGCTTTGTTTTTCATGTTAAAAGTAGTTTTTGTTTGAATTATCCACCACAGAGCCTTGCAAAATTTCTATTTTAGAAACAGTTTCTATTTCTGCGATGTCGCGGCTAAACAACAGCATAAACTACTATGGCAATAATCACCTCAGGTACTGATTATGTGCTTCATTCAGTGTTGAATGCTACTAATGTGAGTTTGACTGTGAGTCCACAGTGCAAAGCAACACATATCAGTTAAGCAGCATGAACTTTTATCAACATTAAAGAGGTTTATTACAAGGCTGTCTGGAATACTGTTCCAAGATAACAACCACTAAATAACACAGGCTCGACCTGGAACTTTGAATGTGGAATTTGAATATGTTCAAATTCATATACTTACATCCACATTCATATGTATCTGCCTTTCTGTCATGCTGCGGTTTTTGACTGTTCGGTGGTGTCTTGTAAATGAATAATATGTAGGTTAGTGTTTGCTCTATTTAGCTGGTTTCATTTCTGATAGCTTTGTGTTTTTGACAGTTTGGCGCTGACTTGTGACTGAATAATAAGCAAGTTAGCATTTCAGCTCTTTTTATTTGCATTTAATTAACTATTACAACTTAGAACAATGTTTTGAGTCAAATTTTTATATTTTGTTGCAAGTAGTCATTTAATAAGCGGAAACTAAATACATTAGGGATGGTTGTTTTTGCAGAATAAAGCCCTTCAATCTTTACAATAACCTGTCAGGCTTTATTCCGTGATATCAACCTCCTGGATGTATGTTATCCCTAACTTAATATGCATTCATTAGTTTATAACACTATCATTTGGTTGGGAGTGCAGTGCTCTATTCTGGGCTTCTGAATTGTCTGTTGTGTCGTGTTTGGTAGGACAGACAAATTGCTTGTCGCTGGAATCCTGTTGCTTCGCATGTAGTTTGGACATGATGTAAGGCCATATAATAAGCCATTTTTACAGTATAAAATACAATACACTTAAGGAGAGTCCTTGTAAACCATATATACAAGTGTGTGTGTGTTGTGTGTGTGTGTGTTTGTTTGCTGGTCAGGTTGACGCCACAGGCCGCATGGACTCCAGCTGGGTCTCCAGAGTGAGCCTCTCGCCATGAACAACCTTATGAAAGAGTAGAAGAGAAGAGAAACAGAGTTGAACTGATGATCTGAGATAAGCGAAGCTTAACTTGATCAAATTAAGCTTGATTTCATTTCAAACTGTCCTTCAGGCCTGCATGATATCATATCCTGCACTCATTATCAATGCAAAATAAAGAGCCAAAGAGAAAAAAGATCTGATACACATTCATCCAAATCCACATCTCCTGAAGCAAAAAAGAAGTATTTTGACTGCACTCTTTGAGTGCTGTTTGCACATGCAAAACTCAACACCACAATGATAACATGTTGCTATGTAGTTGCTAAGTGTGTTACACTGTAAGAGTATAATGAATCCAGTGTTATATAAACAACACAAGTACATACTGAACAATTGTGTTTCCCTGTTTACCATAGTGCTGTGTGTGCGCTAACCTGATTGATGAGTGTGAATGGCTGAATTTTCTATACTGCAGTACACAAACGTTTAGCACAATAGTACCTAATTCAACATGATTTGTGACCGTTTTTGACATTTTTGTCTTGTTAGCTAAAACTCGAATAACAGTGATGGAGATTACCTTTGTTAACTGTAGAGATTTAAGTGGCAAAAATAGGAATGACACGCATAACAACAACAGCAAACATAGAGAGCTGCATCCGAGTAGAGCTCATTAATATTCACTACCCTTCCAAATATGGTCAATATAGACCTTCTGATTCTAGAGATATATTCTAGGGTAATAAACGAGCATATAAACCTGTTCCTGGATAACTTTCCTAAGGCACATACTTACTATGTAGATATCAGAGAATGGTTTAACTAATTAAATCAATGTGCTATATGGCATCTTCAAATGTTTTATTATCGATATGTATCGAAATATCAATGTTTTGGACAACACTAGTTGAAAAGTGTCCTCACTGTCTTGTGAAAAGGGGCTATAGGGCTAGCGACACTTGGCTTAGCACTAATAAGCTGCTCCTGAATAATATTTTTGACTGCACTTTTTAGGTGCTGTTTGCACATGCAGAACTCAACACCACAATGATAACATGTTGCTATGGAGTTGCTAAGTGTGTTACACTGTAAGAGTATTATGAATCCAGTGTTATATAAACAATGCAAGTTCATACCAATATACTGAACACCTCTATGTGTGTGCACTGACCTGATTGATGAGTGTAAATGGCTGAATTTTCAACACTGCAGTACACTATTGTTTAGCACAATAGTACCTTCAGTAATTCAACATGGTTTGTGACCTTTTTTGACATTTTTGTCTTGTTAGCTAAAGCTTGAATAACTGTGACGGAGGTAACCTTTGTTAACTGTAGAGATTTAAGTGGCAAAAATAGGAATGACACGCATAACATTATTTTCTTAGCTGAAAGCAAACATAGAGATCTGCGTCAGAGTAGAGCTCATTAATATTCACTACCCTTCCAAATATGGTCAATATAGACCTTCTGATTCTAGAGATATATTCTGGGGTAATAAACAAGCATATAAACCTGTTCCTGGATAACTTTCCTAAAGCACATACCTACTCTGTAGATATCAGAGAACAGTTTATCTAATCAAATCAATGTGCTATTTGGCATGTTTACATATTTTATTATCGATATTTATCGAAATATCAATGTTTTTGGCAACACTAGTTGAAAAGTGTCCTCACTGTCTTGGGAAAAAGGGCTATAGGGCTAGCGACAGTGTCTTAGTGTCTCCTAAATAATAATTTTGACTGCACTTTTTGGGTGCTGTTTGCCCATGCAGAACTCAACACCACAATGATAGCATGTTGTTTACTTTACTGAACACTTGCGTTTCTGTTTGCCATATTTTGCACTTCTGAGGACATCATGCTGCATATGTTTGAGAGAGAAAGAGAGAGATTGAGAGAGAGAGAGAGAGAGAGAGAGAGAGAGAGAGAGAGAGAGAGAGAGAGAAAGAGAGCAAGTACTGAGCTGTGAGAGCATTATAGTGGAGCTCATTAATATTCACGACCCTTCCAAATATGGTCAATAAAGACATTCTGATATTATGGGTTAATAAATGAGCATATAAAATGATTTCTGGAGATATTTATAATTTCTGGAAATATAATAATATTAGCAACATAATACAATAATAGCAACACTCTGCGTTTCCCAGTTTACCATATTTTGCACTTCTGAGTACATTATGCTGAGTGTGTGTGAAAATGAGAGAGCAAGTACTGAGCTGTGACAGCATTATAGTGGAGCTCATTAATATTCACTATACCCTTCTAAATATGGTCAATAAAGACATTCTGATATTATGGGTTATTAAATGAGCATATAAAACAATTTCTGGATTTTTTTTAACTTACCTAAGCCACATAGTCACTATGTATATATCCAAAAACTATTTCAAATTAATGCACTATATAGCACCTTTAAACAGTACAGTATCGATATGTATTGAAACATCAATATTTTTGACAACACTAGTTGAAACGTATCCTTATCATTGTGTGAAAAGGGTCTACTGTATAATATTAGCAACACTTGACTTAGCACTAATAAGCCGCTCCTGAACAATTTTATTTTCCTGTTTACCATATTTTACACTTCTGAGTGTGCGTATGCGTGAGAGAGAAAGAGAGAGACAAAACAGGTGCTGAGCTGCGAGAGCATCAGAGTGGAGCTCATTAATATTCACTACCCTTCTAATTATGGTCAATAAAGACACTCTGATATTCTGGGTTAATAAATGAGCATGTAAAAAATGTTCTGGATAAATGTTGAGCTGACAGAAGCCACACAGCTGTGTAGATATCAGAGAACAATTTAACTTATTAAATCAATGCGCTGTATGGCACTTTTAAATAGTACAGTATCGATATCTATCGAAATATCGATATTTTTGACAACACTAGTTGAAACGTGTCCTCACCATCTTGTGAAAAGGTTCTATAGTGTTAGCGATACTTGGCTTAGCACTAATAAGCTGCGACTGAATAATTCTGACTGCACTTTTTGGGTGCTGTGTGCTCATGTAGAACTCAACACCACAATGATAACATGTTGCTATGTATTTGCTAAGATGTCTTAATGGATTTAGTGTGTTACACTGTCAATGCAAATACATGTCGATATATTATACTGAACACTTGCGTTTCCCTGTTTACCAAATTTTGCACTTGTGAGTACATCATGCTGTGTGTCTGTGTGAGTATGTATCTGTGAAAGAAAGAGAGCAACTACTAAGCTGTGAGAGCATTATATTGGAGCTCATTAATATTCACGACCCTTCCAAATATGGTCAATAAAGACATTCTGATATTCTGGGGTAATAAATGGGCATATAAAAAAATTTTTGGAGAAATTTTGAACTGACCGAAGCCACATAGCTACTGTGTAGATATCAGAGAACAATTTAACTTATTGAATCAATGCACTATATGTCACATTTAAATAGTACAGTATCGATATCTATCGAAACATCAACATTTTTAACAACACTAGTTGAAACGTGTCCTTATTGTCTTGTGAAAAGGGGCTATAGGGTTAGCGTCACTTGGCACTAATAAGCAGCTCCTGACTGGACACATGTCAGTAAACACACAGACATTTGTCAAATGAGGAATGCCACTACTAGACATGGTGACCTGAGGCCATGACCTGCAGATGACATCAGACAGACTGGATCAAAGCACTCTGTGACACTCACAGATGCCTCAGAAACGCTAATGTCTACCTGTCTTCATTTGTCAGTAAAGTCCCGTATATCATGTGTCTTCTAGAACAATACAGACAGACTGTATCAGTGTATCTGACACCTTATACATTGTGTCAGTGTCACCAGATTTTGTGCATTTCCGCAATGTAAAGTGCGATTACTTAAAGTGCTCATTGTAAAGTGAGTAAATCCATTGCCTTAAAAATGGCAAGTTGATTTGTTGTAACTAAGAACTGTTAATGTCATTTAACTTACTTTTTTTTAATTATGCACATAGTTCATATACTTAATATCAAGGCAATGATTTTACTCACTTTTTTTAAAGTAAAGTCAACTAAACGCTTACAGTGCACACAACTTTTAGGCAATTTTGAATTATTCCCTGATCTGGATTTTTTTTTCATCAAGTTTTTTTTTTATTTCGTTTTTTTGAACAGAAAAACATGCCGTAGACAATCAGCATATAGCAATGTGCATAGATATACATGTAATAACCAAATTACAGGTTGTTAAATAATAGTATTGATAATAATGCCAACAACAACAACAATAGTGACAATACAAAAGGAAAAAACTGAGAAGTAAATGACAAGGACATACTAAAATAAATAAAAATGATCAAATAAAATAAATTATATATACATATACACATACACACACACACACACACACACACACACAAATGCATAAAACAAACTTCCGAACCAAAAAAGCAATAAACCAAATCTGTATTTAAGGTTAAGTAAGGGTAAAATAAAGCCAGTTAAAAATAAATAAATAAAATAATGGTAATAGACAAATAAAAATAGGTATTCAAAACCGTGCTGAAAGAGGTCTATGACAATGAAGAAAAGTTATTAGAAGCCCAAACAGGAAACCTTAAATTACTATAAAGAAGAAAATTACTATTAAAAAACAGAAAAAAAATAGAGGGAAAAATAAATAAATTAATAAAAATAAATAAATAAATAAATAAATAAATAATATATAAAAATAAATAAATAAACAAATACATTTAAAAAAAATGATCTGGATTTTTAAAAAATAAAATAAACACTATAAATGTACAGAGCACAGCATAAATGAGTACACCACTCAAAGATCATTCATTCATTCATTTTCTTTTCGGCTTAGCCCCTTTATTAATCAGGGGTCGCCACAGCGAAATAAACCGCCAACTTAACCCAGCGGATGCCCTTCCAGCTGCAACCCATCACTGGGAAACACCCATACACTCTCATTCACACACATACACTACGAACAATTTAGCTTACACAATTCACCTATAGCTCATGTGTTTTGACTCGTGGGGGCAACCGGAGAACATGCAAACTCCATACAGAAATTCCAACTGACCCAGCGACCATGAGACCTGAACCAGCGACCTTCTTGCTGTGAGACGACAGGGATACTCACTGTGCCATCTCTTTTTGAAATAAATATATTTTTATAGGATGCTTTACAGTGATATATTTGTTACTATACATTACACAAAAAAATTACATTTGTCCTTTAAACTGATTTAAAATTAGCTGAAACACAATTTTTAAGTATTTTTTTTAAACAACTTCATTGTTTTATGTTCAATCCAAAAAATGTCATCCCAACACAAATTGATTGTGTGGAACCCCACTTTTTTTTTTTTTACAGTATAGATTAGTCAGTACCAAAGTCGAAACTGGAACTAATTAAAATTAATACGTTACAGGAAAATATTACATACAATAAAAAAATAAATAAAATAAAAATCAAAAAAAGTATAAAAATATTACATTTAGTTGAAATTTTGTAGTTTATAAATATTATTTGCAACACCTAATTTGAATTTATATGTACTATATATTTTTTGTCTTTTTAAAATTTTTCCCAAATTATGTTTAACAGAGCAAGACATTTTTAACAGTATGTCTGATAATATTTTTTCTTCTGGAGAAAGTCTTATTTGTTTTATTTTGGCTAGAATAAAAGCAGCTTTTAATTTTTAAAAATCCATTTTAAGGTCAAAATTATTAACCCCTTTAAGCTATTTATATTTTCCATAGTCTACAAAACAAACCATCGTTATACTATAACTTGCCTAATTACCCTAACCTGCCTAGTTAACCTAATTAACCTAGTTAAGACTTTAAATGTCACTTTAAGCTGTATAGAAGTGTCTTGAAAAATATCAGTAAATATTATTTACTGTCATCATGTCAAAGATAAAAATAAATCAGTTATTAGAGATGAGTTATTAAAACTATTATGTTTAGAAATGTGTTGAAAAAAACTCTTCTCTCCGTTAAACAGAAATTGGGGAAAAAAATATACGGGGGCAAATAAATCAGAGGGTTGAATAATTCTGATTGCAACTGTATATATATATATATATATATATATATATATATATATATATTATTGTAGGCAATAGTAGTTTGAATTAATTTTTATTTAAGAATTTTCCATTCTTATTTGAATCTCTGTTAACTTTTTAGAAATGTTGTTTTTATCTTAAATGTCGATATGTTTTAATTACTAAATGAAAATGAAATATATATTTCTTAGAAACTAGTAAAATGTAAAACAATTCAAATAAATGTTTTCAACACTTTGTCTGAGGCTAGTAGTCAAAAAAACTTCCTAAAGTAAGAGTTTTGACAGAATGAGGCTCTGCAGGTCAACAGTTCCCTGCATGCAGTGCAACCCGATCTACAAATGGGCGTTTGTGAGCAAACATCTTTCACTTTTCATTTCACACATTTTCTTTCACTCTCTTTTTCTGATCTCACTGCTGTGAACGCTCAAATGAAGACCTCGGAATTTTAAGTCTCCTCACCTGAAATCTTTACTTTCATTAAGCAAACAGTTCCAAACACACAGTTAAACAGTTTTTATAAGAAAATGTCCACATAACTTACAATTTTACACTGAGTTAACAATTTGTAAGTTGGTTGTCTTACAGCGTAGTTGCAAAATGCATTTCCAAGCACATTCTGATGCTCATGAGAAATATCTCATTCTCTCTCACACACACACACACCTGCTGTAGAATGCACTATTTTAAAGAAGACAACTGCTTGAACCAAGGCCAAGCTTGTATTTTCAGAAAGCCAGACCGTGTGTGTGTGTGTGTGTGTGTGTGTGTGTGTGTGTGTGTGTGTGTGATCATTAAGTGGATCTCTGAAGTATCTGAGTATCACTCAATAACTCTTCGGCGTAACACAAACCGTCTGTGTGTATATTTAAAAGCAGCATGTGTCTGATTAGAGACTAGCAGAGATATCTGATGACTCTGAACAGGGCTCTTCTGGAATAGTATGCGCTGGCCATTAGAAAACCAACCATGTGCGCTGCGCACAGAGAGCTTCAATCTCTAGATCATGTGAGGATGCATTTTTAGCATCCACAGGGGGTGTTTATTTATGATTACACTATGCTGTTAAATGTTAAATTCTGATTGGCTGATGAACATGAAGGTGTGTGCATTTATTTTCAGCTCAAGTAGTTCCAGGCAGGTTTTGAGCACATTATATATTAAATATACTATATATATATATATATATATATAATTTTTTTATTTTTTATTTTAATTTATATTATATATTATATTCACATCTACATTAATATAATATTTATAACATGTTTATTATTATTATTATTATTATTATTGTTACTGCATTTTTTTATAATTTATTTTTTTGATTTTTTATTTAATTTACTTAAAGGTACTTTTTAAGCCTTTTGAGCACTGCCATTCTTACACAGATGGACGAACAGATGGACAGATAGACAGATAGACGTATGGATGAATGAATGGATGAATGGATGGATGGATGGATGGATGGATGGATGGATGGATGGATGGATG
>CAIGQZ010001345.1:27572892-27590091 GCA_903798205.1 Danio tinwini | reverse complement strand
ATAGATAGATAGATAGATAGATAGATAGATAGATAGATAGATAGATAAAGGACCTCTGTGTAGGTTTGGTGAGTGTGGCAGCAGAGTAGGGCATGGTCAATGGGGGCGTGACACTCTGACTTTCTGGGTGGAGTTTTCTCCGCATTGGCTTCTGAGGGGCGTGGCCTTGATGCACCAATGAACAATCCTGGGAAAAGGTTCACATGTTAAAAGACAGACTAGACTTTGGAAACCTTCATATGGGTAAACTATCATAAAACATGTCCTAAAAACAATATTACTTAAGATAACCAGAAGATGCAGTTGGTGAGATGCGTGAGGTGTTAGGGGCTGTTTAATGGGACAGTTTGATTTGATCTTACTGATTTGGGAGGCAGCAGATCCTCTGTGCTCAGACCTGCTCTCACGCTGCTGTCCTGCTGGAAGCCAATGATAGTTCAGTTCAGTGATAGATTTACAAAGCAAATGTGTGACATTAATGATTAATCCCATCCCATAGAGAAGATTTTTTAGGTAGAAACCTTGGAAAAGGTTAACAAATGGTGTTTTAGTCTGAAAGTCTTAATTATTCGCCCTTCTGTGAATTTGTTTATTTTTCAATATTTCACAAATGATGTTCAGTATTTCTGATTATATTTTTTCTTCTGGAAAAAGTCTTAATTGTTTTATTTCGGCTAGAAAAAAGCAGTTTTTAATTGTGTTATAACCTTTTTAAGGTCAATATTATTAGTCTCTTAAACTATATATTTTCTTCGATTGTCAACAGAATAAGCCACAGTTTTACAATGACTTGCCTAATTACCATAACTTGCCTAATGAACCTAGTTAAGCCTTTTAATGTCGCTTTAAGCTGAATACTAGCATCTTGAAAACTGTGAATACTGTCGTCATGGGAAAGATAAAATAAATCAGTTATTACAAATGAGTTATTAAAACATTTATGTTTAAAAATGTGTTAAAAAATCTTTTTCCATTATAGAAATTAAGGGAAAAAATATACTGGGGGCTAATAATTTTGGATTCAACTGTATGGAAAAAAATACGTGTCTCAATTAAGATAAATAACAGGTCTAATAAAGATGTTTGGCACATTTTTAGGGGTCTAGTACTAATTATCTTGATAATTCCACAGTTATTTGGTTTTGTGGAGTGTGATTATAGTGCATTTAAACAACATTATAGAGTGCATTTAAAGGGCACCAATAGAGTGGAGGAACTATGGCGTCAATTTGTATGCAAAAACCCGGAAGCGAGTTAGCATTTTAGCAGCTCCGGTTTCCTTGTCCCAAAGTCAATGATTTTTTTCAACGGGATTTCAGTCATATCGTTTAAATAAGATTTGTGGCTAATACAAACTCAAGATACTTTCACGTTTTATTCTAGGAGACAAAACACATCAGTTACAGCACACTCTTGATTTTTAAAATCAGTTACGCTTCTTTAAAAAGACGGCTGCTATTAAGTTGCTAAATGGGACTACAGGCAGTGTTGGAGACATTATACATCGTCCAGCTGAACTGGTCTGGAACGCAGCCCGCTTGCGTTGGGCATTTGGATTTGTCTGTGATTTAAGTATTTTCATGAATAGTATTTTTTTCAATCAATCAAGCCTTTATTTGTCACATATACCTCCATGTATTCACATACACTGACATATAGTGAAATTGGACCCCCCCGACCATACACAAACATCACATTTTAGGGAGAGACAGGTCAACGGGAGGTAGCATTTAGAAAAAAAGGAAGCAAGATACATAAGGAAAGATTGTGACCAGGGAATTAAAAAAGCCTTGGCAATCAAGCACATAAACATAGACAAGACAAAACATCGCAACAGGGGATTGGAACAGGGGATGTGGATATAGTCCGGTAAGGGCGGGCAGCCATTCGTCCTGCAGCTGTGAGAAGCGCTGGTCACAGACCCGCCTACCCCCTCCAGTGGGTGAAAGCACACAAAGGCGTTGGTTTTATTATGAAGTATGCCTTCACTTGTAAAGACCATCAAGACATAAATTTGTTGATCATTTATTTTAATTAAACAGTATTATGAAGATACTGCATACCAGTGCTGCCTGTCTCTTTCCTGCTCTCAGTAATGCAAACGTGTGAATACATTTTTCCTCGTTTTTTTTTCTTCATCTAAACACATTTACCTCTGTCATAACTGCAGTATTTACACTCCTCCCTAAGGTATAGCATATGTGACTGTATGGGCTGCTTTAAATATGTTGATCTGTGTCCATGATGGAACTTGCAGGCATAAAGACTTGTTCCTTACGCCTAATTTCTGTCATCTATTACTAAGGTAAGCGGGCTGTATGCACGCGAGCGATACACTTATTTAAATATGTCTTATGATAATACTATGTAGGCACATTTATACATACAGTTTTAAATCTTTTACAACAACCGTAAAGCAAAACAAAATGTATTTCCCACATTAAAAACTATCCATAAGGCACATAAGTCTATAAAGATGTGTTTTTGTGTATTTATTTGTTTATCATATATATAGAGCGGATTATAATATAATAAATCGAGAGAGTAAATCTTTGTCATGGACCATATTTAAAAAAATAAGCTTGAAAAGTTGTCGTTAGCAGGGTGGTGCTAACGTCACAGGCAAGCGCCCGAAGGCTGTAGTCCGTTTATAGCCTCATGTTAGCTTTTTCGTTCTTGCGTATGCATTTAAGATCCCAATGTGCTAAAATTTGTATTCTCGTGTGTGGATTATCCGGCTGGACAAAACATGTAAGTGTATTGAACAGTGTTTGAACACAGAGCTTATTATTTGCAATCTTTGAAAAAGCCTATAGGAAACTCCTAAAGGGATTTCCTCAAGGGAACCAGTTTTATGCTAGCAGCCAATTTGCCTACAAGATGATGTCATAGTTCCTCCACTCTATTATGCCCCTTCTTACAAGATATAAAATAAGTCTCTGATGTCCCTAGAGTGTGTGTGTGTGTGTGTAACGTTTCAGCTCAAAATACCCCACCTAACTCTTTGAAACTTCCCCTTTTAGGATTTGATCCAAATTGTGCCATTTTGGTGACTGTCGCTTTAAATTCAAATGAGGTTGTGCTCCTTTTAAAAGAGGGCAGAGCTACAGATGCCTGTGCGTCAGCATAGTGGCAGATTCAAAAACAAGACTAACATACTATGCTAATGAGAGAGAGATGGTCACTAGTGGGCGGGGCTTTCCCCCTTTAATGACACGTACAAAAGCAGAATGTCAATCAAAGTGTTTCTGCAGACTGTTTTTATCAAGTGTGATTATAAAAAATGTATTAATGTTTACCATTAGAAGCTGTTTATATTCACACACAGTTGCCACACAACTGTATTTAAACTCCTTATAAGATTGATTTTTGCATAATAGCGCCCCTTTAAGTAAATATACAGTTGAAGACAAAATGATTAGCCCGCTTTAAATGATAGCCGGAGATTTTTTAAACAGCATTTCCTATTTTTCTTCTGGAGAAAGTCTTATTTCTTATAGAACTAAAACATTATTTAAATAGTCAGTATTATTTTAAGAATTTATTCAATTTGCTCCAGATTAAAAAACAAAAACTGCTGCCCAATGACTTGCTTAATTAACCTAACTTGCCTAATTAACCAAAGGTGCTGTACTGTATGTAAGTTTTTGACTACTCTAAAGCATCAAAATACCATAATATGTGTGCAGGTATTTAAGAAACATCCCAAGTCAACATACTTGTTTAACTAAAAAACAATGCTGAAGTCAGATATTCTGCTTTGAAAATGTTTTTTCTGTGCCGGAACGCTGTCTTTGTTTAGGTAAATTTTACCTGCACAATGCCAGTCTAGCCAATGATAATTCAGCACCCCGGGTTGCCTTGTTGGAAAACAGCGTATTTCATTCATTCATTCAGAAAAGCTCTGAAAGCATGCGCCCGTGACCAAAATGGACAGTATCAGACGTCGAAATGAGACAGATTCAGTTCCACTTGAGGTTATTAATTAGCAAACGATATAAATATTACAAACGTAAACATTAGGTGAGCAGATAACATTGTAATCTCGTGTCCTAACAACACGCAAACAGCAGTTTGGCTGTTTGCACCAGACGAAACAAGACAGAAATTTAAATACAGCCTTTCAGAAGCACAGAATATGCACTCACACAAGAAACAGTAAGCATTGTTAGCATTTAGCAATGAATAAAGGACATGAGGTTTATCTGAGGTGATCACTGTCATAGGTTTCTGTTGTTTAGCTGTGAGAAATAGAAGCTGTTTCTAATATATCAATTTGAGGTGTTGGTTAGAACCAAAACTCCTTTTAATATGAAAAATATTCCCTCTATCGCATGTCGTTGCTTTTATTTGGAACACAGTTTAAATCATTCGCTCCTGTACTCAATCTGGCAGCCTGCGCGTGCGTTTATTTTGATCCAGGAGTGCAATACCTAGTTCAACCACTGGGTGTCAAACTTACATACTCCACCTTTAATAACTACAGCATAACTGCAATTTAACTACAGAAGAGTCAAGTTTCAAATAGAAAACTGATCGAAATTAGTCATTTTTGATTGAGATGCTAATGGTCTAATCCGATTCAATGATCTATGCTAAGCTAAGCTAAAAGTGATCCCGCCAGACCCAAAGACCAACTGAATAGGTTAAAAAATAGTGTTTAACTGTAGGGCAGCTGTAAAATGAGTCTATATCTAACAAAGTGTGTTCCTTTAACTAATTTTCCTTTAACTGTATTGTAAAGTGTGACCATACATTTATTCATTCATTTTCTTTTCAGCTTGGTCTCTTTATTAATTAGGCGTCGCCATAGCGCAATGAACCGCCAACTTATCCAGCACATGTTTTACGCAGCGGATGCCCTTCCAGCCACAACCCATCACTCTTACATTCACACACATACACTACAGCCAATTCAGTTGATTCAATTCACCTATACCGCACATCTTTGGACTGTGGGGGAAACCAGAGCACCGGGAGGTAACCCACACAAACACGGGGAGAACATGCAAACTCCACACAGAAATGCCAACTGACCCAGCAGGGGCTCGAACCAGCGATCTTCTTGCTGTGAGGTGATCGTGCTACCCACTGTGCCACTGTGACGCTCGTGTGACCATACAATAAAATAATCTTTTTTTTTTTTTTTTACTTGAATGAATGTAAAGCTCTTGCAGAACACAAACTAAATAAACTAAATACCTACATAATAGGGCCACTTTAAGTGTGAGAGGAGAGAAGAAGAAAGATAAATACCAGAGACTTCCTCAAGTCTGCATTTTCCCTCTTGTGCTTCCAAAAGCTAATTTCCGAGTCTCTCAAACTGAGGAAGTGGGCACAGAAAAAGAAGTGAAGGGCGCATTAAATTCTTCTCTCGCTCTTGAAAGTGAATTACACAGCTCTCCCTGAAGCTGGCGGACATTCATGCGTCCACATCCATCAATAAACAGACTCTGGCTTACAATGCTGCTGGATTCCACACACTGCAGTTCAGTTCATCATGTGCGGCTCAAACATCATATTTCTACATGGCACATCTTTTTTCCTCAAACATTTATTCCACTAACATATTTTATTATAATACAGGCATTTAATTATAAGGTTAAAATACTGTATTTTAGTGGTTTGTCAGGCCCGCTCACCTGCATGGAGTATCCTGCAGCTATGTGATGCATTGTTACAAAAAAAAAAATCTAGTTTTGAACTAAGATAGTGTGTCTGAGTCTTGGACATTATCAGGAAGGCTATTGCAGAGTTCAGGAGCCATATATAAGAATGCTCGACCTCCTTTAGTGGACTTTGTATTCTGGGTACCAGAAGCCCTGAGTTTTGACATTTTAAAAAGCGGGTTGAATTTTAGTGACATTTTTAACACAAATTTTGTGTTAAGATTAGCTAATCTGCAAGTAACATAATATGCAAATTTCCAGAAATGAACAGTTTTCTTTTTGTGTGATTCATATTTTTATTTATGCTTTTGAATTGCATTATGGACCCTTGATCTTTCTTTCAATAACTTTGAACCTTGAAATGTTTGAAAAATATTATTAAACATCATTTGGGAAATATTTAAAAAAGAAAAAAAAATCAAAGGGGGGCTAATAATTCTGACTTCAATATATATATATATATATATATATATATATATATGCACAACAGTTCTATTTGATTCTTTTTGATTCTTGAATCTGATTGGGTGATAGCCGTGCAATATTCTGCTAATACCTGTACTTGTACAGCCTCTTGACCCTTTACCCTTGTGTATTACTCCACCCACATACAGCAACAAGCACACTCTCAGAAATAAAGGTATGTGAGCTGTCACTGGGGTGTTACCTTTTCAAAAGTTAAACATTAGTACTTGAAGGGTCCATATTGGTACCTCAGAAGTATATATTAGTACCTACAAATTTAACTTTTTATTTTTTAGGTACCAATATGTACCCTTGAGGTAATAATATGGACCTTTTAGGTACAAATTTGTACCTTTTGAAAAGGTACCACCCCAGGGACAGCTTGCATACCTTTATTTCTGAGAGTGCAGAGGACACCCTACAGTTTGACAAATATTGCAGCTGTTGGACAACATAATGTACTTTTGAGGCTGTAGTTGTTTAGATTGCAACTATGCAGTTTATTTATAAGGATAGTGCCTTATAACAGACCAAAGAAAGTTATGGTAGACTCTCCCCCACAAGATGGCGACAGAAATCACTTAATAAGTCCCTAGGTAACAAAAACAGCATTTTCTCAGCGTACGTTTCAAACTACAGCTGAACAAATCATTATAAATCAGGTAAGTGACATTCTAAGTCAATCTCTCTCTTTTGTATGTTGTAGTGCTGTATTTATACCACAGAAACAGGTAGTGTTTGCTTTGCTCTGCCTTTTTCTGGATTAATTATTGTGATAGCCCGGTTGCCACAGAGAAATACAGAGAAATCTCTGTAGACTGGTGGCATTTTATGCTGTTCAGCCTTATAGTCTGAAAATGTCAGCAAAATCACTTGTTTTGTTAGGCTAGAGAATCATTCAAATACTAGCTCTGCGGCCTTGAGCCAACGCACACCTCCCACCAGTACCGATATACAGTATAGCCATATCGTACTGCTATTCGAGTGATATTGCTCATTTATTGCTCATATTCATAATTTATTTTAATTTTAGTTGATCATTTTGTTAAAGTTAAGGTTCAATATTAAGAATATGCTAGAAGTTTATTGTAAAAATGTTTAACATGACTTCTCTTATTGATCATGAGTCAGTAAGAATGCACAACTATCCTGCACAGTTTTAATTTTGTTTTTATTCACAAAAACTGCTCAAGTTATTACTAATTAAGTTATTACAGGTATTTCTGAAGTCAAAAACACTGTGACTGTGACTGTGATTGTGACTGTGAATAGGGCAAGTGTTGCTTGTTGTGAAGCTGGAGCAACTTTTATTTCATATATACAGGGTGGGCCATTTATATGGATAAACCTTAATAAATTACATAGACAATTGCCTTCAGATGACCCCAAAGATAAAAGTCTAAGGGGGTCAGATCGGGAGACCTTGGGGGCCATTCAACTGGCCCACGATGACCAATCCATTTTTCAGGAAACTGTATTCAGGAAACCATTCCTATTTTATTAAGATGTATCACACCCTATATATACAGTTGCAATCATAATTTTTCAACCCCATGATTTATTAGCCCCCCTGTTTATTTTTTCCCCCAATTTCTGTTTAACGGAGAGAAGATTTTTTCAACACATTTCTAAACATAATAGTTTTATTAACTCATCTCTAATAACTGATTTATTTTATCTTTGACATGATGACAGTAAATAATATTTGACTAGATATTTTTCAAGACACTTCTATACAGCTTAAAGTGACATTTAAAGGCTTAACTAGGTTATTTAGGTTAACTAGGCAGGTTAGGGGAATTAGGCAAGTTATTGTATAATGATGGTTTGTTCTGTAGACTATGGAAAAAATAAAAAGCTTAAAGGGGTTAATAATTTTGACCTTAAAATAGCTTTTAAAAATTAAAAACTGCTTTTATTCTAGCCAAAATAAAACAAATAAGACTTTCTCCAGAAGAAAAAAATATTATCAGACATACTGTGAAAATTTCCTTGCTCTGTTAAACATCATTTAGGAAATATTTAAAAAAGAAAAAAAAAAATCAAAGGGGGTTCAATAATTCTGATTGCAACTATATATATATAATTATTGAACCCCCTTTGATATATATATATATGTCTCAGAAAATGCAGATATCCTGCACTGTTTTTATTTTGCTGTTTTTAATTCTTCAAAATTGCTCAAGTTATTACTGAATAAGTTATTACAAGTATTTCTGAAGTCAAAAACACGGACCATGACTGTGAATGTTGTTGTAAAGCTGTTTTATTTCATATATATTTATCTATTTTATTAAGATTGTAGTTTACTATCATCATTTTCTTAGATTTTTCAGTTATAACATGATTGTCCTACTTGCTAAAGTTTGCTATGGTTTTGACTGCTATATGTTACTTATTATAATATTTATTTATTACTATATTTATGAAAAAAATATGATGGCATAGCAGTCTTTTTTTTAAAAAGACACTCTCGCACTTCATCAGTATTGTGTAAACATTCAATTACTTCATAAAAAAATGCAGTGTGTTGAATGAATAAGAATGCTCTGTGGCACCGGGAATCTGTTCTTTATGGCACAGTGAAAAGTAATAGCAGAAACAGGCCCGATTGCGAGGCCATAAATTTGTCTGGAAAGTCATAAAGCAGGTTTGATTTGCTGCGACATAAAGGAGCTATTAGCCGAAAACGCAGGAGAGTTATGAGCGCGACAAGATGGTGTGAAGCTAACAGTGCCCACTGATGCCTGTAAAACTGACAATTACACCAGCAAAGACTATTAAAATAATGACAATTCAGACATATTGAAGAAGGAGAAGAAAAAACTGAAATAAATGGGAACACCTGCGAGAGAGGAAAGAGGAAAGACAACGTTTGCTTTGTTGGGCTGGGTCAAATGGTCAAAACTGGTCAGTGAAAACTTGTTGGCACATGAATGCATGTTATTTGTGTTAACAACAACGCCATCTTCAGATAACATGTTGTGTTGAGATGTGAATTTATTTTACACAATAATAATAATAATAATAATAATAATAATAATAATAATAATAATAATAATAATAATAATAATAATAATAATAATAATAATAGTAATAAATAACAACAACAACAATAATAATAGTAATAAACAATAATAATAATAATAATAATAATAATAATAATAATAATAATAACAACAACAACAACAACAATAATAATAATAATAATAATAATAATATCAATAATAAATAATAATCATATTAATAATAATATTAATATTATTAATAATAATAATAATAATAATAATAATAATGTTTATTAACATTTATTAACATACAAAATACAAAGTAATTAGGACAAAAAATTAAAAAAGAGGACTGGCCTTTAAAAAAAAAATAATAAAATAAAAAAAATATATATAAATAAATAATAATAATAATAATAATAATAATAAATAAATAAACAAATAAACAAATAAATAAAAATAAATAATGAAAATTTAAAAAATTATCAAATACAAATTTTATACATTTAAATTTTATTTTAAACATAAAGGCCAGTCACCTTTGTATTAATTATGTGTTAATACAAAAGTTTATGTTTTATATGTAATTAAAATATGTGGCTTTATGTTAAAAAAATTTTTTTAAATATAACCAAATTACAGAGATTTTAATTTAATTTAATTTTAAACATAAAGGTCGATCATCTTTGTATTAATTTTGTATTCATAAAATAATTATGTTTGATACAGTATATAATTCTATAATTTAAATAAAATAAAATTTAATAAATAAATAAACAAATAAAAAAATATTTTAATTCATAAATTGTCATTTTAATTTTAGGCATAAAGGCCCGTCATCTTTGTATTTATTTTTGTTATTACAAAATTATGTTTTATATATAATTATATAATTTTACACATAAATTATGTGTCATTATGTTAAAAAAAATAAATAAATAAAATAATATATATATATTTCGGTTTCAGTCATCTTCGTATAAATTTTGTGTTAATACAAAATTATGTTTAATATATAATTATATAATTTTACATATAAATTACATGCATGTGTCTTCATGTTTAAAGTAAAATAAAAATAAAATAAATGCTAATTTCATTTCATTTTAAACGTAAAGCCCTGTTCTCTTTGCATTGATTTTATGTTAATACAAACTTTTACATATTTAATATATAATTGCATAATTTTACATAAAATTATATGTACAGTATATGTGCCTTTGTTTAAAATAAACGAAAATTATCAAATTTCTATTTATTAGGATTCCATTTTTATTTATTTATATGAACATAAAAAGCATCCAAATGTCCATTATTTTTTTATTCATTTTATTTAACACTTCAAAAAAAGTATTTAAAATGCATTGAATAAATCAACATAATTTTAATACAATTCATGTACTTTATATTGATTTGGGTGGCATGGTGGCTCAGTGGTTAGCACTGTCGCCTCACAGCAAGTAGGTCGCTGGTTCAAGCCTTGGCTGGGCCAATTGGCATTTTCAGTGTGGAGTTTGCCTGTTCTCCCCGTGTTGGCGTGGGTTTCCTTTGAGTGTTTCGGTTTCCCCACAGTCCATACACATGCGCTATAGGTGAATTGAATAAGCTAAGTTGGCCATGCCAATTTACCATGGTGTGCGTGTGAATGCGAGAGCATATGGGTGTTTCCCAATATTACGGCCAATTTATTTTATCCAATTCCCCTATAGCGCATGTGTTTGGATTGTGGGGGAAACCGGAGCACCCGGAGGAAACCCACGGCAACACGGAGAGAACATGCAAACACCACATAGAAATGCCAACTGGCCCAGCTGGGACTCGAACCAGCGACCTTCTTTCTTCTTGCCACTATAAAAAACTTTTAAAAACACTAATAACATACTTACACCGCTAAAAGAAGGTTTGTGCCTACACTACAGCATCTTCGAAACGCTCGAACTGGGAAATGTGCTTGTCAGATTTATAGCTATAACTCCCACAGCTCTGAGAAATGAATGTGACGCCGCGATCATGTTTCTTCTCAGCACTTTACAGAAGCTATGAAGGGGTAAAAAGGCCATAAAAGTGAAGGACGGAGGATCAGCAGAGTTATGAACATCTGATCAGCAGCTCTGCGCTCATATCTTCATATCTTACAGCAGGATTATCTTTCACAGAGCTCAGATATGTGCAGGTGCCTGTGCTTTCCAAACAGTGTGTGTGTTTGTGTATAATGTAAGCTGAGGTAAGAACGGCCTGCAGTGTATGTGTGTGTGTGTGTGTGTGTGTGTGTGTGCGTATTTTCATTGCACTCCTGTGGCTTTATACTCTTATTAAACTGTGGGAAAGTGCCGTCTCTTCCCAGCCTGCAGCCACAGAAACATGAGAACACGCATACGCGCTCACACACTTGTATACATGGTTTACGAGGACTCTCCCTAGTCATAATGTATTTTATAATGTAAAAAGTGCTTATTTTAGGACCCTACCCCTAAACTTAACCTTTACAGAAGACCTGTGGCACTGCAGATCTTGATTGTCAAATCCGATTTTGTGTCTATATCTGATGTTTTTGACAACCTGCTTACATCATCTTTCAAAAGTGACTTGTATCCGATTGTCTGCATTTACACAGCACACGACAAAGGCGCAATGACTAGGAAAAAAAGAGCGGGCGCTGACTGACATCTGATAATAAAAGAGGGCTTATTTTCCATTATGTATTTAATCTGTTCGCAGGGTTTCATTTTTTAAATTCTTTTTGACAAGTTGTTATGCTATAGTTTATGACTGAAAAGTTCTCATTTGGCCATCTTCTTTTATTCTAGGCCTTTTTAAACCAGTAGGCATTTTAATGTAATGTCCAAGATTTATGCACTCGATAGTTTTAGTTTATATTGTTTTTGTGGCGGACGTTGTGCTCTCTCTTTCTCTCTCTCTCTTTAACATTTAACACTTGAACTACATGACAATATAAAAGCTTTTTTAGTCCTCGTTTAGTCCTTGTTTCCCTCGCTCGAATGCTTGACAGAGCCCCTGCGCGTAGCTACAGTTGCTAAGCCACAATTGGTGCGTGGCGGTTTTTGGGTGTGGCTTAGCGAAGGGTCAATTACAGAATATGTTTTTCACCATTTATAGGTTTAACACTGATGTATATATTCATTAATTAATTCATTTTCTTTTTGGCTTAGTCCCTTTATTAATCTGGGGTCACCACAGCGGAATGAACCGCCAACTTATCCAGCATATGTTTTATGCAGCGGATGCCCTTCCAGCTGCAACCCATCTCTGGGTAACATCCATACACACTCATTCACTACAGACAATTAAGCCTACCCAATTCACCTGTACTGCATGTCTTTGAACTGTGGGGGAAACCGGAGCACCTGAAGGAAACCCACACGAACGCAGGGAGAACATGCAAACTTCACAAAGAAACGCCAACTGACCCAGCTGGGGCTCGAACCGGCGACCTTCTTGCTGTGAGGTGACAGCACTACCTACTGCACCACTGCGTCGCCCTGATGTATATGTTGCAATTTTAAATTGAAAACTATTTAATATCTACAAAGCTGTAAGTAAGGAACAAATTATTTCTTTGATAACTGGAAAGGATTATTTGAACCTATTGGTTTACAGTATACTGATGGCCTGTTTCTCTAGGCTTTATTGGTGATAATGGTCAGGAATGTTGGACCATTATTACCCTTTTAGCATAAGTATAGGACAGAAATAGCCAGACAGTAATGTGTGAATTGTGGAGCAGGCTAAATCTAAAAAACATCAGTATTTTTTAGTAAGTGTGCTTTTTTTGCTTTTATTCCTGCCATAATAAAGAATATATTTGTAGAGCAACTCATGTTCTGTTGTCATTAATATTTTAATAAACTTTAATAGGTAAAACTGACTGAGATATGAACAAAAACATGTGATGCGTCAAATTTGATTGAAGAAATCTTGAATGGTTATAAAAGTCTTTATAATCATTAAAATAATTTATAAAAATTATTAGTTTAAAAATCTTGAATGATATTAATGATATGACGCCGTTCCATAAACTTTCTACTTCTCTGTTTATCCGTCTGACTTTACGGTCAGTTTCTTTTGACCGCCCCCTGTCGTTTTAAAGAATATCACAACAGCGAATGCGGCAAGTATAAAAGCCTCATTCGTTTCGTGAGGTGCGCGCACAGTCAGCGGAGGTGTGCGCTGTGGCGCCAGGCGAAAGTAGAAATCCAGCTTTACACTGCAGACATGAGGACCCAGATCCGATTCATATCGGATACATTTCCACACATGAACAAGGCCTAAATCTGATTTGAGTAAATCGGAATCCATGTGATTTTTTCCTGCTTACATGTACATAGGTCATATTCGATCTTTGCCACATGGTCACTTGAACCATGCAGTGTAAATGCAGACTTTGTGTGCATCCCTTTAAATGCAAATAAGCTGATAATTTCCAGAAGAGGGCGGAGCCTTGTGGTGCATTCACACCAGACACGGATGAAGCATTCAGCTTGAGGGATTTACATGTTAAGTCTATGCAAAGATGTTATAGACATCCAAGCGATTTGAACAAATGATGCAATTCGAGCGACTGACACAATTTGAATTTATTAAAATTAATTTCTAACGCTGTTTCTAAAATATAAATTTGAGGTGTTGGTTAGGTCAAAAACTATATGGAAAATATTCCTTCTATAGCGCGCCGTTGCTTTTTTATTAAGAACAAGATTTAAATCAGCCTGTAGGCTTGATAGTCAGGCACGCTTCTGTTGATGGCCCCAATCTGACAACCTGCGCTTGTGTTTTAAACCAGGCATGCAATACCTAGTTCAACCACTAGGTGTCAAACTTACAAACTGCACCTTTAACTGTAAAAGCTACTATTTACTAGTTAATTAGTTAAAGTTATTAGTAACTGATAAAGTTATGGTAACTAATAACCTTCACTTTTCCAAATTTGATTGTAATACAATAATGTGCACCTTTAGTAAAGCTGCTTTGAAACAATAATCATTGTGAAAAGCGATATACAAATAAACTGGAACGGAACTGATTTAACAGTGTGTGTGCATGTGAGCTGGATCAGTGTTTACATCCACTCACCTCCTCCCTAAACCTGCTAAAATCTGCAAAGTTTGGCTGCTGAACGGCCTTCTGGGAACTTTTCTCAGAGCCCGGGAGGAAGCTGAAAATCTGAGACAGAGAATTAGGCAACAAGTTATTACACAATACTGAACAGAAATATGCAATCTGATTAGATGAGCCAACTGAAAAAAACTTTATTTATTTATATTTATATATTCATTTATTTATTTAATTGTTTGTTTATTATTTATAGGTTTGTTTAATTATTTGCTTGTTTGTTTAATTGTTTGTTTATTTATTTGTTTGTTTGTTGGTTTAATTATTTATTAGCTTTTTTGCTTAATCAGTTGCTTATTTAATTGTTTGTTTAATTATTTATTTACTGGCATGTTTGTTTATTTATTTGCTTGCTTTATTTATATGCTAGCTTTATTTATTTATTTGCCTGCTTGTTGGTTTGTTTATTTATTTACTTGCTTTTATGTTTATTTATTTGTTTGTTTGTTGGTTTTTGTTTATTTATTTGCTTGTTTGATCATTTGCTTATTTAATTGTTTATTTATTTGCTTGCTTGTTGGTTTGTTTATTTATTTGCTTGCTTAATTGTTTATTTATTTATATGTTTGCTAATTAGTTGGTGCGTGGCGGTTTTTGGGTGTGGCTTAGCGAAGGGTCAATTACAGAATATGTTTTTCACCATTTATAGGTTTAACACTGATGTATATATTCATTAATTAATTCATTTTCTTTTTGGCTTAGTCCCTTTATTAATCTGGGGTCACCACAGCGGAATGAACCGCCAACTTATCCAGCATATGTTTTATGCAGCGGATGCCCTTCCAGCTGCAACCCATCTCTGGGTAACATCCATACACACTCATTCACACTCATTCACTACAGACAATAAAGCTTACCCAATTCACCTGCTTAATTGTTTATTTTTTTATATGTTTGCTAATTAGTTTAATCATTTATTTATTTATTTTTTTGTTTATTTATTTATCTGCTTGCTTTTTTGTTTATTTATTTGATTGTTAGTTTGTTTATTTATTTGCTTGCTTGCTTTCTTAATCGTTTGCTTAGTTGTTGGTTTATTTGTTTATTTGCTTGTTTGCCTAATCATTTGCTTATTTATTGTTTGTTTATTTAATTGCTTGCTTGTTTGCTTATTTATTATTTTGTTGGTTTATATATTTATTTATTTGCTTATTTTTTAATTGTTTGATTATTTAATTGTTTGTCTATTTATTTATTTATTTATTTATTTATTTATTTATTTATTCATTTATTCATTTATTTGCTGGATTGTTTATTTATTTGCTTGCTTTATTATTTATTTGTTGGTTTATTTATTTATTTGCTTGCCTTTTGGTTTGTTTGTTTATTTGTTGATTTATTTATTTATTTGCTAGTTTGTTCATTAAATCATTTGCTTATTTAATTGTTTATTTATTTATTTTCAGGCTTGTTTGTTTATTTATTTGCTTGTTTATTTATTTATTTATTTGCTTGTTTGTTTATTTATTTGCTTGGTTTTTTGTTTAATTATTTATTTGTTGGTGTATTTATTTGCTTGTTTGTTTGTTTAATTGTTTGCTTATTTATTTTTTGTTTATTTATTTGCTTTATTTATTTATTTATTTATTTAAAAATCTCTAAAATCATTTAAAAACATTCATTCATTCATTTATTTCCGTTCGGCTTAGTCTCTATTTCAGAGGTCGCCACAGCGGAATGAACAGCCAACTATACCAGCATATGTTTTACGCAATGGATGCCCTTTTAGTCGCAACCCAGTATTGAGAAACACCCATACACACGCACAGTCAAACACACGCTCACTACGGCCAATTTAGTTTATTCAATTCCCCTGTAGCGCATGTCTTTGGACTGTGGGGGAAACTGGAGCACCTGGAGGAAACCCATACCAACACGAGGAGAACACGCAAACTCCACACAGAAATGCCAGCTGGCCCAGCCGGGACTCGAACCAGTGACCTTCTTGCTGTGTAGTGACAGTGCTAACCACTGAGCCACCATGCTGCCGGTTTAAAACCATACTTTATAATAAAATTAGTGCTGTCAAACAATTGTGATTAATCGCATAAAAGATAAAAGTGTTTATTTACATAATATATATATGTGTACTGTGTATATTTATGAATAAATGTATGAATAAACACACATAATTAAACATAACAATATACACAAAAATATACACAGTACGCACAAATATATTTTGTAAATATAAACATTTATTTTGGATGGAATTAATAGCGATTAATCGTTTGACAGCACTAATAATATTATGTTGTATAGTATAATATGTTTATAAAATTACAGTGAGCCTATAATGCTTTAAAGGTTTTATTTTAAAGTCTCCTACAATTGGTTTAAAACTATCCAGGGTTAAAAACACGTTATGTTTTCCTAATAACACTGTAGCATCAGCTCTTTTCTCGGTGGATGAAATTATTTAAATAGTTAAATAAATAAATTAAATGCTTTAAAATATACTGATAGACATTGTCACCTGTGTTGCTGGTGGTCGTGGAGGGAGAGCTGGAGGAGGAGGCAACCAGCCACTTTTAGCACCTGACAAAGAGGGGGAAAATATATTATTCATATTCATATAAATACATATTCAGAAAGCACCACACTTTCATAAACAGCTGATTCAAGGACTTTCAAGGACTTTTAAAGCACTATTAATTTTAAATCAAGCACCTTTGTAATTCATACCCCAGCATATGTAGCGGCATGAAAGTCCTTACTATACTTAACATTTCACTTACGCCCAATATTACGTTAAATATGTCATTTTCAAAAAGGTTTGACCGTTTTAAAAAGACATTTAAAGAACTTTAATAAAACTTCAACAGAATAATTCAGGGAAGCTAATGATTCAGAGGGGCTAATAATTCTGACTTCAACTGTACACACACACACACACACACACACACACACACACACACACACACACA
>CAIGQZ010001345.1:27553646-27565898 GCA_903798205.1 Danio tinwini | reverse complement strand
GCAGTTCATTCCGCTGTGACGACCCCGGATTAATAAAGGGACTAAGCCGAAAAAGAAAATGAATAAATGAATGACTAATAATAATAAATAAGAATTTTAACCCTTCCAATTATAATTGTTTACAAATGTAAACAAAAACACTAAAGAACAGCTTCTTCCCCAGAGCTGTCTCCCTTTTGAACTCTGCTCCCCACTGACTTTTTGCCTCCCTAATACACACCCCACTCTCCTCATAACTCAGACTCATCATAATCACTGCACTACTTAACATTTGCACATTTAAAAATTGCACATATTCATTGCACTGATTCATTTATTTGAACTGTACACACCTACTGCACATGCACATTTGTAAATTATGTACACATCCACTGTACATATACATTTGTAATTATGTTTATCTATCTGCACACTTCTGATTATTAATAGCAACCTGTACATTTATCTATCTATTGTAAATCTCTGTTCATAGCTAACACAACCTGTATATAATGTTCATAGTACATCCATTTGTAAATATCACCATAGTTTTTCTATAACTGCACTTTATAACTTATACCTGTATCCTGCACTTGCTGCTATTGCACTCCTGGTTAGACCTAAACTGCATTTCGTTTCCTTGTACTTGTACATGTGTGATGACAATAAAGTTGAATCTAATCTAATCTAATCTAATCTAATCTTTACTGTTTTGTTTTTTAATTTATCAGCGCTAAAAAACTACCACTCACACACATATAACTTACTCAGTATATACTGTTAAAAGCAAAATAATTTATGTGGGTGGGCTTTTATTTACTATTAATGTCTTATTTTTATAATTTATTTTTCTTTCTTTGCTAATGTTATATTTGGACAAAATATGTAAAACAAAATCTTTTTTCCTTTCTTTTTTCAAATTCTTTTTTCCATTAATAATTCTTATTAATAATAATATTATTATTACTTTAATCTAATTCAAATACACAACTGCTTTTTAGCAGAGAGAAGTTTTAAACACATTTTTAAACATTATTTAATGTCTAATTAAAATCTATTTTTAGGAGTGACTTTTAAACATTGTGTCAAGGGTCTACAGAAAAAGTCATTCTTGGCTTATTCTAGCACCGTTTACAGTAATGTTGATTAATGTGCCTTGCCCTGCACTCTAAAAAATAAAAAAAGATGGTTGCTGTTTGTTCAAACTACTTAGTTAAAATGAGTTGAAACTAGTGTTGTCATGATGCTGGAATTTGATACCAGTCGATGCTGAAATTTTAAAAACATCCATTTCCTGCTAACATTTGAGCGATGTTGAGCGGGTTCTTAAACAGCGCTGATTTGCCATTGTGTTCACGTACTCAACAGAAATTACTGATTGGCCGTAAAGGTCATCAGTTCATTGAACTCACTGCTGTTTACTGAGTGTAAACACAAATACAGGAACACTGGAGCATTTTAAAGCAGTGAACATCAGTCAACTCCTCAGCGGATCACTCGTATGTCAGCTTATAAACAGGCTTTGAAATGCTCCAGTGTCCCTGTATCTGTGGTTACACTCAGTAAACAGTGGTGAGTTTGGTGAACTGATGACCTTCACAGCCAATCACAGTCATTTCAGTTGAGCAGGTGAACACAATGGCAAATCAGCTTTAGGGCATGTTCCAAATCCTTACAAGCTAGCTGTTATTAAACCTATTATTAAGAAACCACAACTGGACCCCAGCAACCTAGCTAATTATAGGCCTATTTCAAATCTTCCGTTTATGTCTAAAATACTAGAAAAAAATGTTTCTACCCAATTATGCTCCTTTCTGCAGATGAACAATATTTTTGAAGTGTTTCAGTCAGGTTTCAGGCCTCAACACAGCACAGAAACCGCATTAGTGAAAATAACCAACGATTTACTCTTAGCTGCTGACCAAGGGTGCATCTCACTATTAGTTCTACTAGATCTTAGCGCCGCTTTTGACACCATTGATCACAATATCCTCATAGACCGCTTATATTCTACAGGTGTCCAAGAACAGGCTCTTCAATGGTTTAGGTCATACTTAGCTGATCGTTACCAGTTTGTGAATATTAATGGACAACTTTCACAAGTAAGGCCAGTAAAGTACGGGGTCCCTCAAGGATCAGTTTTAGGCCCTTTGCTGTTTACAATATACATGCTTCCCCTGGGGGACATTATTAGAAAACATGGGATCAGTTTTCACTGCTATGCAGATGATACTCAATTATACATTTCAACTAAACCGGATGAGATGTCTAAACTGTCTAAGCTAACTGAGTGTATTAAAGATGTTAAAGACTGGATGACCAACAATTTTCTTCTCTTAAACTCAGACAAAACAGAATTATTACTTATTGGGCCTAAATCCTGCACACAGCAGTTCTCACAACTCGACCTGCAACTAGAGGGATACAAAGTTAGAGTTAGCTCTACTATAAAAGATCTGGGTGTCATATTAGACAGCAATTTAACCTTTAAAAATCATATATCCCATGTCACAAAAACTGCCTTCTTTCATCTAAGAAATATTGCTAAATTGCGAAATATGCTATCCATCTCAGATGCAGAAAAGCTAGTTCATGCTTTCATGACTTCTAGGCTGGATTACTGTAATGCTCTGTTTGCTGGCTGCCCAGCATCCTCTATTAACAAACTTCAGCTAGTACAAAATGCAGCTGCCAGAGTTCTTACCAGGTCTAGAAAATATGATCATATCACCCCAATTTTATCCTCCTTACACTGGCTGCCTGTTAAGTTTCGTATTGAATTTAAAATATTGCTTCTTACCTATAAAGCCTTAAATAATCTAGCTCCTGTTTATTTAACCAACCTCTTGTCTCGCTACAATCCAACCCGCTCTTTAAGATCTCAAAACTCAAGGCTTCTTGTAGTACCTAGAATAGCTAAATCGAGTAAAGGAGGTCGAGCCTTCTCATATATGGCCCCTAAACTCTGGAATAGCCTTCCTGATAATGTCCGAGGCTCAGACACACTCTCACTCTTCAAAACTAGATTAAAGACCTATCTTTTTAGCAAAACATACACTCAGTGCATTACATAGCGGTATGACGCATGATGTGCCCCACACACGATTTTGCTTCTTGTTTATATACACTATGAACTGCAGCTACGCTAATTATTCTCCTTATTCTGTATTTCCACCTGGGGGTACTCATCTCGAGACCCTCAGACTATGCAGTGCCACTGATGCGATCCAAGACCAGCGACGAGACGATCCCAAGGTTTCCGGACCAGGCCGTATCCTGAGCTGCTGCTGTGGTGGTCATGATGGAGAGCATAAGACTGATTCCTCTGATGCTCCAAGGTCAGACGTGTCTTCACGGAGGTCCAGCTACTGCGCCTAGACTGCAGCTCTGCACAAGACGTTTGGCCATAGGAGAAATGGTCGTGCCCAACTGAGCCTGGTTTCTCTCGAGGTTTTTTAAATTCTTCACTTTCGCCAATTGGTGAAGTTTTTTCCTCGCCGCTGTCGCCACTGGCTTGCATGGTTCGGGATCTGTAGAGCTGCGCATCGATGGAATTGCTCCTCAGTGTTTGGACTCTCAGTAGTGATTATTAAACCACACTGAACTGAGCTAAACTAAACTGAACTTAAACACTGAAAACTGAACTTACACTGTTTCAATTCACTATAAACTTCCATGTGAAGCTGCTTTGACACAATCTACATTGTATAAGCGCTATACAAATAAAGATGAATTGAATTGAATTGAATTGAAATCAGCGCTGTTTAAGAATGCGCTCAACAGCGCTCAAATGTTGGCAGGAAATGGACGTTTTTTTAACTTTCAGTATGGACTGGTACCGAATTCCAGTGACAACACTAGTTGAAAAAACACAATTCTTAAGTTTCTTTTTGCTTAATTATGTTAAATCCACTTAAATTTGTAAAAATGAATAAGTTAACTTATTCCTTATGTTGTCCTGACACAAAACGATTGTGTACAACCCAGAATTTAACAGTGCTGTCTATTGTTTTTCACTGCTTGGTTTTATGATGTGCTCACTATATACTGTAAGGTGTCCTTGAGTGCTTTGAAAGGCACCTATAAATAAAAGGTACTATTATTATTATTATTATTAAACATTAATTTATTAATTTTCCTTCAGCTTACTCCCTGATTTATCAGGGGTTTCCACAGCTGAATGAACCACTAACTACTCTGGCATATTATTAAACAAATGAACCAAAACCTGGTGTGCTCTGCTGGAGGAGCTTGTTGAGGTCAAGCGAGGAGGCGCGAGAGTGACTTTTCTGGGGTCGAGGAGGAGGCGTCGGCGGCTCTTCCACCTTCTTCATCGCATCATCAATAGACGTGCTGGAATATGACCTGAAGATAAAACACAAACACACAATTGAGCAGGGCAGTTTTTACAGTATTACATTATATTATTTACTGTCATCATGGCAAAGGTAAAATAAAACAGTTATTAGAGATGAGTTATTAAAACTATCATGTTTAGAAATGTGTTGAAAAAATCTTCTCTCTGTTAAACAGAAATTGGGTGAAGAAATATAAAAGAATTAAAATTTAACAGTTTAATGCACATTATGTCCAAAACACATCCATAACTCATTAAGTGAATAAGGACAACCCTTTTAAACCATGTGCCTGGTGCACAGACCATTTTTCCCATTCTTAAAATACCATAAGTGGATTCAGACATGCCCAATGTGCCATGTGTTTTAGACCATGCAACTAGATTATTAAAATAGATCAATGTCATGCAACTTAAAGGTGCAGTATGTAAGTTTGACACTCAGTGGTTGAACTAGGTATTGCACTCCTAAATCAAAACAAATGCAAGCGCGGGTTGCCAGATTGAGGACAGGAGCGAGTGATTTACACTGTGTTTTAAATAAAAGCAACGACACGTGATAGAGGGAATATTTTCCATTTTAAAAAGGAGTTTTGGTTCTAACCAACACATCAAGTTGATATATTAGAAACAGCTTCTATTTCTCACAGCTGAACAACAGAAACCTATGACAGAGATTATCTCAGGTAAACCTCATGTGCTTTTTTTCAGTGTTAAATGCTAACAATGCGAGTTTGAATGCCACTTTACATGACATTTAACGTTATATACTGAAAGCAGCAGCAGATAGTTCACCTCAGATCTTGAAAATAAAATAAACCGTTTAAAAATTGAACTTTAGAACTAAACACATATGAGTGATTCAGCATCTACATTTAATGATGTTAAAGAGGGTTAATATGTATTATATAGATTATAAACCTTACCATTTCGTGAGTGAGTGCATATGCTGTGTTTCTGAATGGCTGTGTTCACATTTCTGTCATGTTTGGTCTGGTGCAAACAGCCAAATTGCTCATCACTGCTTATCTTGTCACAAAGTGTGTTGTTAGGACACGCGGTTACAATGTAACCTGCTCGCCTAATGTTTACGTTCGTAATATTTATATCAGTTGCTAATTAATAACCTGTCTCATTTCGACATCTGATATGTCGCATTTTCAGTCATGGACGCATGCTTTCAGAGTCTTTCTGAATGAATGAATGAAATATGCAGTTTTCCAACAAGGCAACCCAGAGTGCTGAAATATAATTGGCTAAACTGCAATTGTGCAGGTTAAATTTACCTTAACAAAGACAGCGTTCCGGCACAGTAAAACCATTTTCAAAGCAGAATATCTGACTTCAGCATTGTTTTTCAGTTAAACTTATGATGTTTCTTAAATATCTGCAAACATATTATGGTATTTGTATGCTTTAGAAGAGTCAAAAACGTACATACAGCACCTTTAACAATAGGGATTTCTAAAACCCAAACTTTTGAATGACAGGTCAGCAGTATATTATATAGGGGTGTCAAAATTACAGTGATGCACCACGATGCATATGCGGACAATTTGATATCGGCAAAGAGACACTCAATAGAATGTTCCATTGCAACAGAAGCGGCCAGCAACAGCCCCAGATTCCGCCATTTTGGAGAGAAAGCAATCGGCCATCCATTGGATCTTATTGCTGTCGCTATGGCAAGCAGCTGCTTTGTTTTTTATTTATTTATTTAAAAAGCGCATTAAAGCTGAGATGCAACCTGAAAGACGACAATACAACACTTACTATCACAATCATCAGCACTTTTAATAGTTTATTTTACAGACTTATAATATGCTGTTTTTCTATTAAAATTTTCATTCCAAAATGGCCACCGCGCCATCTAGTGGCTGTTTCCCAAATTGCACTAGAGTGTCACCTCTGGGTGATTCTATGCTCTTTGATATCGGTTCAGTAATAGATCACAACAAGTTATTACGTACTGATGTCATTTATCTCCTAAAAGTGATGTCGCGGGAGAATACTAAGGTGAAGGAGGCGAGGGCGAGTAAGTAAAACGCTCCTACTACTTTTAAAAAGCAGATAATTGTGCACCATTCACTGCTTGTGAGTTTGCTGGACAGTCTTTCACTGACACTGAAGAAGGCACAGCACATGAGCCGCTATTTCACTACTAGGGAGAAATGCTGTAAAACTCTATCTCTGCCTCTCTCGGTTTCACTTTGGACATGTGACCCGCTGGCATGTTCGTGAGGTACCTTTTCCTTTCCTCTCGGCTGATCCAGACACGAGCGTGCCTGTGGTGTGAGTTTTCTCTACTGTGTCTATTACGGATTACCTGTGATAACCGTGTATTATGCACATATAGACTGTACAGCATTTTAATTTTTAAAGCCAATCGCAACCCTTTCTGTTGAGTGGGTAAAGACAATGACCAGTCATAGGGGTGTAAGAACTCGCTTGACAGCAGTCAAAAAACAAGCGGGACAATACTTACATTAGTTTCTTTGCTTTGTGAAGAAAGCCCAGCAGAGACTGTACTTCCTTCGTCAGCTGAGGAAGTTCAACCTGCCACAGGAGCTGCTCGTACAGTTCTACTCAGCTGTCATCCAATCCATCCTCTGCACTTCAATCACCGTCTGGTTCAGCTCAGCTGCAAAACTGACCTCCGTAGACTACAGCGAATAGTCTGGACTGCTGAACAAACCACTGACACTACCCTTCCTACACTTCAAGAGCTGTACTCTTCCAGAGTGAGTAAAAGGGCTCGCAAAATCACTCTGGACGCCTCACACCCAGCACACTACCTGTTCGAACTGTTACCGTCTGGTCGGCGCTACAGAGCACCAAGCACAAAAACAGCCAGACACAGGAAAAGTTTCTTTCCTCAGGCCATCTACCTCATGAACAGTTAAATATTCTCCTACTGTGCAATAAACCAGCAATACTTTCTCACACGCATTTGTACACAGCACCTTATAACCTACATATTTATAACAAATCTGTACATACAACTCAACATTCAGATCCTTTGACTAACTGCATCTCTGTTTAATGTTTATTGCCTTTTTTCATATTTATTTTGTGTTGTCACTTTATGTACACCGGAAGCTTCTGTAGCCAAAACAAATTTCTTGTGTGTGTGAAGCACACTTGGCAATAAACTGATTCTGATAATGTTGTCTTTTGTGGATGTATTTGATTTGTTTTGTTTAAAACATTAAAAAAAAGAGTGTTTTCTTTGAGCAGGTAAAATTAAAGATACAGTTCATATATCTGGCTGCTTGTATTAAAGGACAAAATTGCATTACAAATAATATATAAATATTCATAAATTTATGGATTTTAATACAGTTTTTTTGTTGTTTTGTGAAGAAAAAAAATCGAATTATGTATGGAAAGCATCCTCAATGCACCGTGATATCGAATTGAAGCGAATCGATGGCATGATAATCGTAACCGAACCAAACCGTGAGACCAGTGTACAGTAGGTTCACACCCCTAATATTATATTTTTTTACCTGGGTCGTGTTCTTGACTTCATATTTGCATCAAGCTCTTGTGGAGAATCTGTAAAAAAAATCATATTGAGAATACACAAGAATTATTTTTTTTTACCAAAAAAAAGCATTAAACTCTAGACAGACTTTATATGTATAACTTAAACCCCTGATTCAGGCCTTTCTGTTTAGTAGCACAGCCTAGAAGAACAAATGAAACATGCACTTCTTTTTTATTTACCCGTCATCCTCAAGAGAGCTTGAAGCTGTAGGACGGTTCTGAACTGAACTGCTCTCTCAAACAGAAACGCTCAATCTTAACACTAAAACATCAAACACACTCCACAGCTTTGATACTATCAAAACACACTCATCTGAAACAGGCCTTGAACACCTACAGCTGCAGCTCACATCTCCAACCAATCCCCTCATGCACTGCACCGGCACCCAAGAAAACTCCAGATCAACAATAGGTGTGTCCCAATTCATCCACATACACTACCGTCTAAAATTATGCACTCTATGGGCTCTATTTTAACCATGTAGGCGCAAAGTCTAAAGCGCATGGCGCAAAAGCATTAAGGGCGTGTCTGAATCCACTTTAGGTATTTTAAGGATGAAAAAAATACGGTTTGCATGGTCAAACTAACAGGGTTGTGCTTATTCTCTTAATGAGTTATGGGTGTGTATTAAGCATATTGAGCATTATACAAATCAGAGTCTCGTCTCACATTCCCTTTAAGAGTCAGTTGTGTTGCGCCATGGTACATTTGCTATTTACATGGCGGACTTTGTAAGAGGAAAAACTGAACACTTTACTAGCAAGAAAACAGTTAAACAGAGCATCTGCAGCGCGAGTATAAAGAATGAGCCTCCTCCATTCGGCCTCTTTACTTTCTCTTTATCTCTTTACTTTACTTCTTTCGTGGATGAGGAAACGATGTTGTGCGCACTCCACTGAAGACATCCATTAGCCTACATATTTAATTTAGTTTGTTAAACACAAATATTTGTTTCAAAACTATTTCTAAATTCAGTTTTAATTTCCAGCAAACAAATAAATGAACAATAATATTGAAGTGTGCTCATTATAGTTATATCCAAACACATGTCCTATTCTTGTGCCCCATATGGTGATGCACACATCTCGAAAACACAACAGGCAGACAAATCTAACACAAAGTCAGTCCACAATGTGGCACAAATGGATTTTCTATTTAAACAAAGTGGTGCAAAATTTGAAAATGAATTGTGGTGGCCTGAAAATAGCAACAAATCGCGCCAAACACATCTGACACCTTATTGTGCCGGGTGTATGATAGGACCCTATATGTTTACAATTCTATAGTTACTATAATTTGAAACTTTAGAATTTTTTTCCTCTCAAATAACTAGTTAGGACAGATTGCAGGGCCCCTAAAGTGACACGCAAATAATAAATAATAATAATAATTAAGACTTTTGCATGCACATACATATCATGTGTGCACAACATATAAATTGTTGAGCGGGTAAAGACAATAACCAGTCATAGGGGTGTAAGAACTCACTTGAGATATTCACAACCCAACAAAAATCTTGTCGTCGATCCCAGTTGTAATAAAATAATAACTTGACTTCTAGTTGATCATTTGGAAAAGTGGCAGAAGGTCGATTTTTCTGACGAATCATCTGTTGAACTGCATCCCAATCATCACAAATACTGCAGAAGACCTATTGGAACCCGCATGGACCCACAATTCTCATAGAAATCAGTCAAGTTTGGTGAAGGGAAAATCATGGTTTGGGATTACACTCAGTATGGGGGGTGTGCGAGAGATCTGTAGAGTGAATGGCAACATCAACAGCCTGAGGTATCAAGTCATTTGTGCTGCCCATTACACTACAAACCACATAAGGGCAAACTCTTCAGCAGGATAGCGCTCCTCATACTCCAGCCTCCACATTAAAGTTCCTGAAAACAGAGAAGGTGCTCCAGGATTGGCCAGCCCAGTCATCAGACATTAACATTATTGAGCATGTCTGGGGTAAGATGAACGAGGAGGCATTAAAGATGAATCCAAAGAGTATTGATGGACTCTGGGAGTCCTGCAAGAATGCTTTCTTTGCCATTCCAGATGTCTTTATTAATAAGTGATTTGAGTCATTGCAGAGATGTATGGATGCAGTCCTCCAAGCTCATGGGAGTTAAACACAATATTCATTCTTTTTTCACTGCAGCATGACTTAATTTTTCTTTACTGGACATTATTTCTGTTAAGTGACAAGACTTTTGTCTCAGCAAAGTCAGACTTTACTGTCCTAATTAAATAATTAAAAATAAAGGCATGTTCATATTTTATTTAGGTAAAATAAGTGTAATCTAGAGACCTTTGCCTTTCATATAAGCCCCTTCTGATACCAAATGATCAACTAGAAGTCAAGTTATTATTTGTTGTTCCTAAAACTTGGAGAGACGACAAGACTTTTGTCAGGTAGTGTACATATTGCATGCGCACAACATACATATCGCGTGTGCACACAAAAGTCTTTATTATTATTATTATTTTTTATTTTTATTTTTTGCATATGTCACTTTTGGGGCTCACATTTAGGGACACTTGAAAAGTGTCTTCTAACCAACACTATATATAAAAAAAGAATTTCATAAGAATGATCTCGGAAGCAAAGTGCACATCAGCACTGCATCAGATCTGAAGTAATAAAACGTGGAGAGCGCAGGATTATTTGTGAACTCCAGGGATCTGGGATATTCAATAAATATGAGCAGTTATTGGATCAGAGCAGATGCACGAAATATTAGAACAAAAGGTCAGCGCTGTGGATAAAACAGGATCTGTGTCCACACCCAGAGGCTGGAAAACATCACAGAATAACAAACACACAGACACTGGACGACAATTCAGCGTGATCTGAACAGGCTGATTCACCAATCCATGTGTTTTAATCAGAATTCATCTCATCATTTGACCGCAATAATGGAATTATTCACTCAGGAATGAGAACATTTTGATGTTATATATTTCACATTTATTAATATTGTTGCTGTCCTTTTTCTATTGCTCTGAAGAAAAAAAATATTCATTGGCTTTGCTAATTTTTTTTAAGGTATGTGGTTGCAAACAGTTTATTTGGGCTAAATTTAAACAAACAAAGCAACATTTTATTTTACTAAAAACCTTTATATAATATAATATAACTAGTGGTGGGCAGTTTTCGGCGTTAACACAAGACTCTTATCGGGTGATAAAAAAAATTTTGTTGGGTTGGGTTGGGTTGGGAGCTGGGTCTATTCTACGCAAGCTATGATGACTTTCACTTTGATATTTTAATCGCAGATGTATACTTGGTCGAATTGCACTGTAGATGGTGAGAACAGGTCTTCGAACCTGTGTGTATTCCTACTGTGAAATGACCACATCAAACGTGACGTGCTAACATAGATGCAGTTCACTAGAGTGAATCTGGTTAATGTTAGTTCCACATCTAACTATCAGGCCCCTGTAGAGTTAATGCATTCCACTAAAACATATACAAATAAATGGAGCAGGTACTTTTTTAAATGAATGACTGTGAATGAAAGTCAAACCGGTGAGCCGTCTGACAAAAAAAGTGCCCTTCTGGGACATCTGTAATCTAGTTATTATTAATAGACAATAATATAATTAAGGTGTTCACATGAAGTGCTTTCATGTAAGAGTTTCCTGTAATTTTGGGTGACTTTAACTGCAGTTTGGCAATTTCACATTCACTCATGAACATTTCATTCATGCCCCCCTGACAAACTGGGGTATTAGACGCAAATAAGGAGTAAGGACTTGTGAGAGTGTTATGGAATTTAATTGTTGTTGGAATTTTTAATTGTTGGAAAATATGGCGAAAAGTCCTACATGACGGTAATATTTTGATTGCGGTGTTTACTTCAATAATGCCACTAATATCTGCATACTCCACGTATTAATTCCATTTCTGTTTAGTTCAGTTATGACTTTAGTCAGATTAAGGTCATCAAAAATCGCAGTTTGGAGCTTATGCAGGCCTACAGTTCAAAACTCATGTTTAACTGAATAAACAGTTAGTAAACACAAGTACATCTTATTGAACATCATTTATTTTCATCACCAATTATCATAGTAGAACAGATTCTCAAGCAGTTTGTGATGCATTTTGGAAACAGGAGATGAGCCCCTGGTCTAATGCACCACCTGGCTTGAGAAAGCCGTTCTCAAAGACTCACTTTTAGTCATTATTTGGGTAGCACAGATATTCTGAATGCCTTCGGCAGAATTTAAATGAGCCATTTTAATCTAGATTAATCTACATTAATTCCAGGATTACAGTGAGATTAACCTAGATTTTGAAAAATAATCTATGCCCACCTATAAATATAATATAATATAATATAATATAATATAATATAATATAATATAA
>CAIGQZ010001345.1:27538466-27549405 GCA_903798205.1 Danio tinwini | reverse complement strand
TAATATAATATAATATAATATAATATAATATAATATAATATAATATACTAATTGACACCGTGTTGACAATAGTAATTCTCTGCTTTATACTGTGATAGCAACTATTTTTCACAAAAGAAGATATTCTGAAGAATGTTGGAAACCTTTAACTATTGACTTCTATAGCATTTTTCTCCCACAATGGATGTCAATGGAAACAGGTTTTCCAACATTCTTCAAGAAATCTTCTCTTTAGTTAAGCAGAAGAACAAAACCACATGGGTGGGTAACTGATGTGTAAATGTTCATTTTTGTGTGCCTTTTATGGTATTACTGTAGGTAAAAGTAGACCAGATGTACTTGAGGGTAAGTGTTCAGTGTGGTGTCTGAGGACAGAAAGTCACCTGGTTTTAAAGCGCTGACTCGCTGCATTGGCTTTTCATTCGGCTCTGGAACTCTCTTTGGGCTTATCTCTGCTGACACAGCAATAAAAAAAGTCACTGTAAGAGCCGTGAAACAAGAATGTCTACAGAGGAAAGTCAATGAATTCCTGATACAAATGATAAAGATGCTCAGAGGACGACAAGACAAACATACAATGAATTAAATATTTCATAAAATGATCGCACCACAACAGTGAGTTATTACTGCTAGTTTTAACCAGGTTTAGTGTCTCAGCCTGCATTTTTGCAAAACATAAATTGCATTTGCACCACATTTCAGATGACAAATCCACTAGAGGGTGCTGTCTACATTTCTGTGAATCTGAAATACATTACTTAGAGTACGTTTTGTTGAACGTTTCAGATACACGTCCTTCTTATACACGACCATAAAAAGGCGGAGCTTGTCATACAGATCACCAGCGAATCGCTAAGCTTAATCCTTCCTTAAATCAAATCAATAAATACAAACAGTATTTTCAAAAGCAAGGTCATGCTAAGGTTATTATAGTTAACAAAAACAAACGAAAAAACAAAAACTAGAATTGAAAAAACTTTTTCGTTAACTGAAATAATAATAAAAATGAGAGTAAAAAAAAAATACAACTAACTGAAACTGTATTGCACTGATCATCAACTGGCGGCCATCCGGCCCGCGACTGGATTCCAAAATTGTGAGGATCAAAAAGAAAGTAGTGTTCCACACTATTAAAGCAACTAAAAATAACAACAACTGAGTCTCTTGTCAGAATAACCACCATTTATGACTATAAGGCTACACTTCGAAATGAGGACAGACTCAGACAGACCATGCGGCGTTAAGCATTTATTGTTTCAAACAGGTTTTAGCATAAGTGAAGACTGGGTGGGGTGCAGGCGCAGTGCGCGCGATGTGTGTGATGAACACAGGTCAGGTAGTCAGGTAGTGTATATACAAAAATATCTTGACAATATTATAAAAGGACTTTAAAAAATAGTCCAAGCAAAAATGCAGTTCCTGACCATTATAACTCACTTAGATTATTTGTAGCTAATGTAGTAACATTTACACATTTTAAAGTGTGACTGTTAGTTTATGATATTTTATAATATTTTCCCCTGTAATCAAGCTCATTGAGGTCTGTCATTACCCGGTTTCCTGCTTTCATCTCTGGTGTCCTGTTTAGTGGTCACACCAGGTCTACAGGTCATCTGCAGGTCAACTGAGCCCATTTCCTGTTTGGGAAAATGAAAAGAGACAGCAATAAATGACTGATGTGAGCTCATGTAGAGGTTTTCCTCTGTTATATGGTGGATGAGTTGGATTATTTTTTTAGCTCATGGAGATTATAACTCATATGAGACTCATTAGCACCATCTGCCTTCAGACACATGCTAAAAAAAGAGAGGTTTATTTTTTTATTTGCTCAGAATATCAGTTTGTCTTTTGTTTTTCTCTTTAACTGATGCATATAGTTTTATATAGTAAATATGAGCTAAAAAAACAAAAAAAACAAATCAAAAGAATAAACCTTTGATCTCACTGTTAACTAAAAATAGCCATACTTAACATAGTTTTTATTATCTGAGGTTTAGCTGAAATAAATAATGCATAAATCTAAACTTTTTAAAATATTTATAATTAGTGTAACGGTAAATAATAAGATGATAAAAGTGTTAAAATAAGCACAAAACAAAACAAAATTAAAATAAAAACAATATATGTTATATATTTAGTTATATAATATAATAATCAGTTATATTATAAAATATAAAATAATATATTTATATATATATATATATATTAGGGCTGTCAATATTGGCGCGTTAACGCACGTGATTAATTTGAAATATTTAACGCGTAAAAAAAAATGTATGCATTTATCGCAGTTGCAGTTTTTTTTTTATTTCCTGTTGTGGTCGACGTGTGGTCAGGGCCGGCGCGCCCATAGAGGCGACCTCCTCACTTTCATCCGCGACACCCACACCCTCCCTCCCGGTCCTCACTTTTATCCGCAAACCGGTAAGTTTCTATTTCACTTTCGGGTGATCACTGTTTGCCTACAGTGCCAGTTCAGCTTGCTCCGGCCCTGCGTGTGTTTAATGTGCAATGAAATATGGATAAAGGAGAATATGGATCCATGTAAATGTACTCAGTGAAAGCGCCAGATGATGTCGCAAGCTGTCAAAGACAGCCCATTCCTCTCTAAGTTGACTCCAAGCGCCCTCAAATGTATCATTAAGTTTGACATGTTTTCACACTACACGCAACTTTTGTAAAGCGTCTGCTTCACGTTGATGTGTCAGAATCATTGATTGAGAAATAAAGCCATACTTTAGAACGCTTAGTTTAAGCAAATTTGATTCGATCGTGCGAGTTGATGAGCTGAAGGGAGTGCGCTGTTCTCTCTCTCTCTCTCTCTCTCTCTCTCTCTCTCTCTCTCTCTCTCTCTCTCTAAGGTTGTATCTGACATTTTTGTCAAAATTGAGTTATTGACATATTCTTATTAAATGACAACTTTTTTACATTATGGGTTTTTTTTATATAAGTTGTTTACATTTTAAGACCTTTTATTTTAAAAAAACAAATGTTACACACATACTGTTTGGTATGAAATATAAAAACTTTGAAGCTCAATATCTTAAAATCATTCAGAACGCAGACAGAACCTTATAATTCCAAGGTGACGAAATGTTAAGGAGGACAAAGCTAAATTGTTTCTACTTTATAATTAATGTTCTCAACTCGCAATACAACATTACAATGAATACAATTGTTTGTATTCAATACTTTATTATTATAATTTTTCAATTTCTATATTTGCAATGCCTGTATTTTGGATTTTTTTTATTTGTGATTAATCATGATTAATCACACAAAAAAGCTGGCGAAAAAAAATATGGCGAAAAGTCCTACATGACGGTAATAGTTTGATTGCGGTGTTTACTTCAATAATGCCACTAATATCTGCATACTCCACGTCTTAATCCCATTTCTGTTTAGTTCAGTTATGACTTAAGTTGGATTAAAGTCATCAAAATTTGCTGTTTGGAGCTCATGTAGGCCTACAGTTCAAAACTCATGTTTAACTGAATAAACAGTTAGTAAACACAAGTACATCTTATTGAACATCATTTATTTTCATCACCAATTATCATAGTAGAACAGTTTCTCAAGCAGTTAGGAGATGAGCCCCTGGTCTAATGCGCCACCTGGCTTGAAAAAGCCGTTCTCAAAGACTCACTTTTAGTCATTATTTGGGTATAATATATATGAGATTTTAAAATATATATGTGATTTATAAATGTAATAAAAATAAAATGTAATTTTTATTAATACTCAATTTTTTTTCCCTATATAAATAGAAACAAAGTCTGACTATGAAAACATATTAATAGGGGTGTAATGGATCATGGTTGATCTGTGATTCGTACAGATCACAACCCATGGTTCGAAACACACTTGACCCGCAGATTAATACATTTTTTTTACATGGCTAAATTTGTAATGATCTCAGAGAGATCACCTCTCGCAACATTTAAATCACATGTCTGAAAGCATTTAGGCTTTCCTGTAAAATATAATGATGATGGAAGAAGTTGTGTTAGGTTATTCGGGATGTGGTGGGTTTCTCAGGTTATTAAAGGTGTTTTTTGTCAATACTTGTTTAGCCTGCATTAATGTATTCAGTATAAGCTGCACCATTTATCATTAAAAGATTGGGATCTCAACACCAATGCAACATAAATTATAAATGACGGTGGTTTGCATATGTTTACTAATCCTTCGAATCGCTGCATTCAAATCTGTATTTGAAAAACGCAAAAATCAAGAAAGAAAGTCTTAAGTTTACAAACAGTCAAATAACACAGACGTACTGGGATAACAGTTTATAGTTCAGATAAAATCACTGATGTTTATTATAAAGATTGAAATCGCTGTCATATGCATTTAACTTTACACTCAAAAAGGAAAGTTGTAGGGAGCAATTACATTATTTACCCAATAGGTGGTGACAACCAGCCATCAAAAATATGCCACTGATTAACTCTTCAAAAATGACACATCTAGTAATGAAACATGAAGTTTTATGAGTAAATAACTGAATCATTGATTAAAAAAATGGGACTAAAAATAAATATGGGTTGTACAAATTATAATGTTAAACATTTAGCGTTATCAGCAACAGTATTAGTAACAGTGAAGCTTTCATAGTACTGAATATTTTAACTTATTTTTATTCAGCTGATTATTTCTTCATTTTATTTTTAATAAAATTACAGGCTCTAAGTTCTGATTGTTAAAACTAAAAGTTTCTTGCAGTGCTGTTTTTGTAATAAATTAAATGCAAATTACATTTGTCCCCTCCCCTTTTTGGCTGATCCAAAAAAAATGGTCCGATCCGTGACTCAAAAATCATTATGTGATTCAAACTGTGAGATTTGTCACCCGTTACACCACTAGTTATTAAAACTATTTGTTTTTGCTGCTTTGCCATTGTTGAGAGCGGATCTCTATGCCAAAAGAGCATTTTAGTATTAAAAATCGAAAGAAAGAGAAAGAAAAGAGACAGAATGAAATGTACACTAAGATCTTGGCATGAATGTTGCATGAAGGTCTTCTCACCGGCTGATTTGCCCCAGGCATCATATTATCATCAAAGACGATGAGCGGTTGAGTCGCCTGTAAAACAATCACATATAAAGCTCCGTCCAAACCTGTCGGAACTTTCCACTGATTGCATCATAAAACAATATACAGGATGAAAAACACTGGGCAGTTTAAAGGGGACCTATAATGCAAAAAAATAAATCTTTTATTAGGGGTTTAAGCACAGTTGAGCAGCAACAGTGTGTGAAAATAGCCAGCTTAAACAATTAAGTGCACACAGCATGCCATAGCATCTGATAATTGTAAGAAATAATTCCAAAAGGCAATTGATGGTGTAAAGCCACATAAAACAAAACAAAAATATGATGTATATATCAAGTTCAGCTGCTAATCAGCCGGAATCAGCTGAGGTGAAGTGACGGCGAACAGCGAGACCTAGCTGTCACTCAAGTGGCCACGCCCTTAATTATGAAGACTTAATAAAACTAAATATAAACGAAACGGATGTGTTATAAAAAACTTCACCCCCCTCACAGTTGTCATGAAGGGTAATATTAGCTATATACATCAACATCGTTCTTTGTACCAGGCTGTAAACATCTTTTTTTCTGCTGTAAAGTTGGCCATTTTAACAGTGGAGTCAATAGAAATCTGCTCAATTACGGAGCCAGGACTAGCGGAATTTCGATGAATTGCAGTTTACTTTTGCATTTGCTTCACGAGGGAGAGCGGGAGGTTGTTGCTTGGTCCCACCCTTTTCTCAAACTCAAAAGTGATATAGACAGCCCTGAGTGAGAAGCAGCCGTCTGCCATAAGAATTTTCACACTGTCCCTGCTGAAGATAAAGATGCCATTTCAGAAAGGAGGTTAAGTGAAAAACTCATTAAATGTAGATGCTGAATCACTCATATGTGTTTAGTTCTAAAGTTCAATTTCAAGCGGTTTATTGTATTTTCCAGATCTGAGGTGAACTATCTGCTGCTGCTTTCAATATATGGCAATACATGTCATGTAAAATGCCATTCAAACTCACATTGTTAGCATTTAGCACTAAATAAAGCACACAAGGTTTACCTGAGGTGATCACTGTCATAGGTTTCTGTTGTTCAGCTGTGAGAAATAGAAGCCGTTTTCAGTGCTTAATTTGTAAATTGCGAGGTCCCGGGACAGATCAGGGTAACGAATCCAGCATGTTACTCGAGGATGGAGAGGTGTCGCGCACGAGAGTGGAGAGCGGAAGAAAGTGAAAGTGAACAGCAGACGGGGAGGTTGAGGAGGGGGATCGGTAAAATGAGGTGCCGCATCAGATTTGGATCCGGCGTGTTCTGGCACAAATTAAGCCCTGGCCGTTTCTAATATATCAATTCGAGGTGTTGGTTAGAACCAAAACTCCTTTTAATATGGAAAATATTCCCACTATCGCGTGTCGCTGCTTTTATTTAGAACACCGTTTTAATCACTCGCTCCTGTACTCAATCTGGCATCCCACGCTTCAGTTTATTTTGATCCAGGAGTGCAATACCTAGTTCAACCACTGGGTGTCAAACTTACATACTGCACCTTTAATGCAATTACATCTGAAATAACTTCAAAATTACGGCCAATTCCCCACTTTTTTAAGTGGAAAGTCAATAAACGTCACATATTGCATTACGTTTTTTATTATACTTAATTATTTAAATACTTTAAATGTAAACTTACGCATTAACTTGAGCAGCTGTTTTTCCACGCTAACTGTCTCTGTTTCACTGATGCAGTGGTGTTGCTTTTTTAAATATACAGTTGAAGTCAGAATTATTAGTTTTTTCCCTAATTTCTGTTTAACGGAGAGAAGAGTTTTTTCAACACATTTCTAAACATAATAGTTTTATTAACTCATCTCTAATAACTGATTTATTTTATCTCTGCCATGATGACAGCACATAATATTTGACTTGATATTTTTCAAGACACTTCTATACAGCTTAAAGTGACATTTAAAGGTTTAACTAGGTTCATTAGGTTAACTAGGCAGGTTAGGGAAATTAGGCAAGTTATTGTATAAAGATGGTTTGTTCTGTAGACTATCACAAACAATTAGCTTAAAAGGGGCTAATAATATTGACCTTAAAATGGTTCTTAAAAAATTTAAAACTGCTTTTGTGGTAGCTAAAATAAACAAATAACACTTTATCCAGAAGAAAGAATGTTGTCAGACATATTGTGAAAATTTCCTTGCTCTGTTAAACATCACTTTGGAAATATAAAAAAAAATAAAAAAATTAAATAAAATGGGGGCTAGTAATTCTGACTTTAACTATATGCTCATATTTGCTATAACTTTGCATGAGCATATCAAGTTCAGCTGGAGAAAGAAATGCTGATCTCTTTTTTCAGATGTTGACATGGTCACTCATAATATCTGCGTTTCATTGAAAATGCCTTTTTATAGTTGCGGTGTGCGCGCTTAACTCTGAGTTGGTCTACTTAAACTCATATCAGCTATTCTCAAACTGAAAACTCAAACAGTTTTTAATCTCTCTGTAAGTCAACTTAGAGTTCAAATTTAAACTCTGAGTTGGTTGAACCTCCTTAATGAAACAGGCCCAAATGTCATTAGCTATGTTTCCATCCACCTATTTTTATGCGCATTTTGCATCTGCACATAAAAACAGGTTGATGGAAACGCCATGATGCGCATAAATTTCGAAAATGCGCATAAAAAACATGCGCATAACTAAGTAGAATAAACTTTTTTTTCGATGAGAAAAGATGCGCATAAACTACGATGGAAACACTTTTACCGCACAAATTCCAGTATGTGCATTAAAAAAGGTCATGTGATTTTGTTATACGAGATCATGTGATGATAAAAATGTGTGTGAATGGACAAACCAGCAGGCTGAGCACATTATAAACCATCTGAAATGTTGTTTTGGTCATTTTAAAACGCCTTACCGTTTAAGTATTAGTGTTATTATATTATTAATGACATCCAGAGTCAAGAGTGTCTGTGCTCCGCATCTGACATCTTTAAACGCCACCAAGCGTTCACTGTGTCAGGATTGCCTTCTGAGACGCAAGTCATTTATAAGATGAAGAAAAGATTGGCGCAGCTTCTCCTACTGCAGCAAATTCAGTTTTTACTGTTGATATTTGGCGCCAGTTAATCAGGAAGTGACGATTTTGTTTGCTTTGACTCGTTGGATGGAAACGCAGCTTTATTTGCACGTCTTTTATGCGATAATCCAGTTTTGCGCATAAAGTTCACTCGCATTTTTGGATGGAAACATAGCTAGTGACTATATAAATGTTAGAAATGTCGAGCTTTTGAAAGCACAAATTCATAGTATCTTTTGACATTTTCAGTTTTTCACAGAGATAATGTTAATTTTGTTTTGAATCGGCTACTATGGCAGGGGTGTCCAAACTCGGTCCTGGAGGCCCAGTGCCCTGGAGAGTTTAGCTCCAACTTGCTTCAACACACCTGCCAGCAAGTTTCTAGTATATCTAGGAAGAGCTTGATTAGCTGGTTCAGGTTTGTTTGATTAGGGTTGGAGCTAAACTCTCCAGGACACCAGCCCTCCAGGACCGAGTTTAGACATCCCTGTACTATGGTGACACATAGGTCTTTCTAGCTCCGCCCTCTTTTGAATAGAGCACAATCTCATTTGAATTTAAAGCGACAGTCACCTAAATGCCACAATATGGATCAAAGCCTAAAAGGGTCAGTTTCAAAGAGTTATAAATCATTTTTTTATAGGGAATTTTGAGCTGAAACCTCACATACACACTCTAAGGACATCAAAGACTTATTTTACATCTTGTAAAAAGTGGCATAATAGGTCTCCTTTAATCAAATGTTTTCTGAGCTATAGATGGGTAAAGTCTAGATCGGATATGCGGCCGGCCAGAAGTGCGATATGCACATTAATATAGCAGCATTTATTTATGACACTGTATAACAATAATTAATATTTTACATTACTGTGACGGTTGGGTTTAGGGTTTGGGTGGGGGTAAGCATTAAAAAATACAATTTATTGGGTAATTTAATAGATAGCATGAATAATACTCGGCACAACTACTGTTTTTACAGTACTGTGACGGTTGGGTTTAGGGTTGGGGTAGGGGTAGACGTTAACAAAACACAACAAATGGGAAATTTTATGAATAATATAAATAGTTCTTGATAACTTCCGGCCGCAACCATATCCGATCTAACAACAACCCTATAGATGTCCTACCTCAGATGGTGCTTCTGTAACCACTGGTTCCTTAAAGCCTGGTCTCAGTGAAGCGGGAAGAGCTTCAGGAAGAAGGTAACCATTTTTCCGTGCCACGATCAGATGGAAGGCAGTGCAGAACTCTGGGAACGTGAGAGCACCGTCTTTGTCAACGTCGCTCAGCTCCCTGAAGAACATCAAATGAAAGGGAGATGTTGTGTGGAGGTAGCTATCATTACATCCACCTCTTTTTATGTGCACTTTGGAATATTGTATAAAAAAAAAACGCTTAATGGAAACACTAAGACAGTGTTGCCAGATTGTCTGGTTTTGGATTTGATTGTGCGGACTGTGAATGCAGGGCCTGCAGTTAAACTCACAGTGATTTATCATGACACTTTTATCGATCATTTTTATTTGCAATTGACAGCAAGTACAAACATAAAAGCATTGTCTGATTGACAAGCAGCACCTAATTATCTTTAAAAGAATTTAAAATGCCAAATGGGACGATTTTATACCCCATTTTAAAAGTGAAACACACTTTAATGAACACAACATGCAGTGTGTGGGTGAGAGGGGCAGCAGTCTTTCGATGTGATCCGGTTATGTTGTGACTGCCGGTGTTGGTTGCTGTATGGTAAAATGTTTTTATGAAAGTCAAAGTAACTTGGTTAATTTCGATATAATAAAATATGATATAATAAAATATTTAAAATATAATATTATAAAATATTATATAATAAAGGGCGTCACGGTGGCTCAGTGGGTAGCACAATCGCCTCACAGCAAGAAGGTCGCTGGATTGAGCCTCGGTTGGGTCAGTTGGCATTTCTGTGTGGAGTTTGCATGTTCTCCCTGAGTTCACATGGGTTTCATCCGGGTGCTCCGGTTTCCCTCACAGTTCAAACAGATGCGCTATAGGTGAATTGGGTAAGCTAAATTGTCTGTAGTGTATGTGTGTGTGAATGAGAGTGTATGGGTGTTTGCCTGTGTTGGGTTACAGCTGGAAGGTCATCCGCTGCGTAAAACATGTGCTGGATAAGTTGGCAGTTCATTCCGCTGTGGCAACCTCTGATTAATAATGAATAATATAATAAAATATTAATTAGATAAAATAATATTCTAATATTGTGGGCGTTTTATTGAGCGTTTGGGAGGTTTTTGACAGCTTTTGGGCAGCTATGTCTGGCAACACTTCACCAAGATGCACATACTCGCACAAGTGAGTAGGATAAACCTTTTGTTTGATGAGAAAAATGTGCATAAACTGTGATGGAAACGCGTTTACTTAATTAATTTCAGCATGTGCATCACAAAAGTCATGTGATTTTGTTTTAACAGGTCATGTGATGATAAAAATGGGTGAGATGGGACAGCATTAATGAATAAACCAGCGTTTTAAGCTCATTTGATCTCACCTCAATGTTGTTTTGCGCACTGTATAATCCCTCAGCCAGTCTGTCATCACAGTGGTTGAGTTTTATTATTATTAGCTCCAGAACTGTCTCGAGCATCTGTCTGTGCTCCTAAAGAGTGTCTCACGCCTCCAAAAACCACTGTACTGCGTTCATTGCATTTTGTCTTCTAAGGCGCAACTTATTATATATGAGAATCAGAATCAGAATCGGTTTTATTGCAAAGTGTGCTTCACACACACAAGGAATTTGTTTTGGCTAGAGAAGCTTCCAGTGTACATAAAATGATGAGTGACAACACAA
>CAIGQZ010001345.1:27496233-27512502 GCA_903798205.1 Danio tinwini | reverse complement strand
GGTGTTTACTTCAATAATGCCACTATTATCTGCATACTCCACGTCTTAATCCCATTTCTGTTCAGTTCAGTTATGACTTTAGTCAGATCTCAGTCATCAAAAATCGCTGTTTGGAGCTCATGTAGGCCTACAGTTCAAAACTCATGGTTACTGAATAAACAGTTAGTAAACACAAGTACATCTTATTAAAAATCATTTATTTTCATCACCAATTATCATAGTAGAACAGATTCTCAAGCAGTTTGTGATGAATTTTGGAAACAGGAGATGAGCCCCTGGTCTAATGCACCACCTGGCTTGAGAAAGCCGTTCTCAAAGACTCACTTTTAGTCATTATTTGGGTAGCACACATATCCTGAATGCCTTCGGTAGAATTCAAATGAGCCATTTTAATCTAAATTAATTCCAAGATTACAGTGAGATTAATCTAGATAAAAAAAATTATCTATGCCCACCTATAATTTATATGTATTTTTATATTCTGGGTAAGGCATAAGACTAACAAATGCTTGTCCAATTAAATATTGTCGGGCCGATAATTCCCATAATTCTGCTAGGTAGCCCAAACTGTCTGTCAACAAATGTAGATTTGTACATTTGCAGCCGTTGACGCAGATCCGCTGATTGTGCGCATGCGCGCTGCGTTCACCTGCACACGAGAGAGAGAGAGAGAGAGCGTTAAAAACAAATCAGAATGCAGTTTTGCTGTTGATGATTACCCTGGCTTTGTATAACGTTAGCTCCGTCTTCTTTCCTTGTCTTTGGCTAGGCAGAACCTCGGTTTTTAGCACTACATAGTTTTGAATCTGGTAATCAGGGAACATTATTTCTTGCACATGACCACACAGAACTTGTTGGCATCCAAACACTTGTAGACCTTTAACTTCTCTCTTGTAAAATCCCTTGGAGCTTCAATGAGATTGTATATTTGGGACCATTGGGAGGGTGCTATCGCAAATGGACATGTCAGACGAACGCTGCTCACTTTAACGTTAATTCAGTCGAATCACTGTGCTTATTACTGGGTGACAAGCTGTCATAATACGCTGAAAGCATTATGTAAATAATATATATAATATGTAATCAATATATCTTATTTCTAAGACAACAACAAACTCTGTACCGCATCAGATGTCATTCCCTCGCTGTAAATGGTAGCGCTCCCGGTTTTTCTGCCACCTCCCTGCGCGCGCATCCTGAATGTTTACGAACATGGTAATTGGTCTATATAAACAAATTTAGATCATTTACTTTAATTATCACTGTTGGACTGTGAAGAGACTTTCAACCAGCACAACAGAAAATGTTTCTGAAGACAATCCCCTACTGCACCTTTAAGAATGTTTAGATATTTGGACTAGAAACTCTAAAAAAAGCATTTTCATTAAACGATCGAGAAAGCTAGTTTCAAACAACTTGTTGGAGTGACTTGATAACATAACAAAAAAGTCTACAGATAGGCAGATGCCCTGGGGGATTGTGGGAAGCAGCTGACAGAGACTTTGGCTGCTGTTGAACAGGTTGGTCTGGTACAGGACGGATGACTGCGTCTGAGGAACGAGTTTTGTGTGTGCGTGTGTGTGTGTGTGTGTGTGTGTTTGTGTTCTAGGTAATCTAGACGCTATGCTGAAATAAAGCACTACAATTACAATCTACAGCATGTGTGACAAGCACATTCTCTATGCTTTATTATATATATATATATATATATATATATATATATATATATATATATATACATACAGTTGAATCAGAATTATTAACCCGCCTTTGAATAATTTTCCTTTTAAAATATTTCCCAAATGATGTTTAACAGAGCAAGGAAATTTTCACAGTATATCTGATAATATTTTTTCTTCTGGAGAAAGTCTTTATTTGTTTTATTTTGGCTAGAATGAAAGCAGTTTTAATTTTTTTAACCATTTAAAGCAGGGGTTCCCAAACTTTTCAGCCTGCGACCCCCAAAATAACAATGTCAGTGACTCGCGACCCCCATTTTTTCTTGAAGGTGGTTATAAATATGCAAACGGTGCACACACAACTATAGGTACACATAAACATGAGGATATTGACAACATAAAAATGTAACAGTCTAATAACCATTTATTTTTTTTAGTATTTTATTAATTAGATTTAATATTAATCTCAAATATCTTATTTTTTATGTATTAGAGTGCCATAAAGGTTGTCAAAAATTTTTTTATCTGGCCCCGTAAAATCAATCTGTTGCAGCTAACGCTATTGCTGTGTGGTTTATCTAAACACAGTTCATAATCCAAGAAAAGAATCCAAAAGAAAAAATGTAAAGGCTGATAGATTTTTATTTGTATGTCGATTGTTGTTTCTTTAACGTTACTATTAACCATCTTCTGTGGGATATGAATAAAATATGGTAATTTTAATAGTTCAATAAAATTTATTTGAGTTTTGCAAATCAACAAGCGACCCCTCGTCATTGTCCCGCGACCCCCCCAGTGGGCCCCGACCCCCACTTTGGGAACCACTGATTTAAAGGGCAATATTATTAGCCCCTTTAAGCTATATTTTTTCGACTGTCTACAGAACAAACCATCAATATATAATAACTTGCCTAATTACCCTAACCTGCCTAGTTAACCTAATTAACCTAGTTAAGCCTTTAAATGTCACTTTAAGCTGTATAGAAGTGTCTTGAAAAATATCGAATAAAATATTATTTACTGTCATCATGGCAAAGATAAAATAAATCAGTTATTAGAGATGAGTTATTAAAACTATTATGTTCAGAAATGTGTCTCTCCGTTAAACAGAAATTAGGGAAAAAATAAACAGGGGGGCTAATAATTCTGACTTCAACTGTATATAGACTCGCTGATAAGTAGTGGACATGCCAAAACTCTTGTGCAGGAGACAGATGGAGACTTAAAGCTGGTGTAAATCCCTCAACAGACTGGTTCTGCTAAATCTACAGGGCACCTGTGCAGCCGCTGATTAACTAGGCGAGCGGCTGTAATCATCCTCAAGTGCAGATGCAGAGATGGAGCTCAGTTAGTGTGGCTGTATTTGTAGTTAACTCAAAACACTTTCTACAGATCTCTAGAATGAAAGGAAACACTTTATAATAACTACACACTATGAGCCATTCATTAAGCATTAGCAAATAGTGATTTCATTATCTGTTAAACATTAACATTATTAAACGTTAGTAAGCAGTTTATAACTGCAGCTACAAGTGCTGTATTCTTGACTTATAAGCACATTTATAATGTGCTTAATAGCTGTACTTTCATACTTTGTTAATGATTTATTTTTCATTACTAAATTAAGTATTGCATTATTTAAAAAACAGTTATTTAAGCATAGTTGGTGGTTTTTAAAGATCATTCAGAATGAGTTAGTAAATGATTATTAACCTATTAAAAAAATATTTATAATTCTTATCATTCATGCATATAGTAATAGTTAATTTGTATGTTAATAAATGCTTTATTAACTCAACTTCCTGCAGTTTTGTGACCTAATCTAAAGTGAGGACTATTTATGCTTTATAAATCCCTTATAAATGACAGTTAAATGCTCAGTTAAATTCTAAACAGGAAAAAAATAAACGACATTATTTCTTGATATCCGTTTGAAGATACACAAATGAAATTGTATCAAATAAAAATAAATCTTTGCAACCTTATCTGAAATAAAATGACTGTGCAGTTTAAACATTGCATCCTATTACAATGTTAAATTATTATATTGTTGTTGTTTTATCCAATTTTATGTCATATTTTGACACCTGTTATTCAGCATTGTTTAAACTTTACAGTAATTATAGACACGATTGCAAAGATCATTGTTTATTTGATACCAAGCTTTTAATTGCTATTCATAAAAGATTTATAAAGCATAAATAGTCCTCACTTTAGATTAGGTCACAAAACTGCATGAAGTTGTGTTAATAAAGCTTATATTAATATACATAGTAACCATTACTATACATTACTATACTAATGTTAATTTCAATAGTTTATTAATCATTTACTAACTCATTCTGAATGAAACCTCCAACTACTCTTAAATACAAATGGTTTGTAAATAATTCAATACTTCATTTAGTAATGAAAAATCAACCAGTCACACATTATGAACGTACAATTATTAAGCACATTATAAACGGGGTTGTAAGTCAAGAATACAGCATTTTGTAGCTGCAGTTATAAACTGCTTACTGACGTTTATTAATGTAGAGTTAATGCTTAACAAATAATGAATTCACTAGATGCTAATGCTTAATAAATTATTCATAGTGTGTAGTTATTATAAAGTGTTACTGAAAGTGGCCTTGACAAACCACCTGTAGAAACACTTTTCTATCTATATGCACTGCATATTTTATATTAGTGTTGTCACAATACTGGAATTGTCAGGGTTGAGGGTTGGGAAAAGGAGCGAGGACTCAATTGCAGGGAAAAATGGGTATTTATTAATAATAAAATAAAATAAACAGCAAAATAAACTACCCCGAGGGGGAAAACATTAACAAAAAATACAAATAAACTCCACTGGGCAGGCTGGCAGGGATCAGGACAGGACAAGGCTACACATGAAAGGACAAGGAGAATCGATGACGAACTGGCACAGGACAGCAGACATGAGGAGATTTTAAGCAGAAGTAAATTAACACAAACAGGTGAACATGATAAACTAATAATGGGTTAACAAGGAGGGTAGGGCTAGACAATAGACAGGAGAGCACATGACACAAAAAAACAAGCCATGTGCTTACATAAAACTAGAACACGCAGCCAATGAGAGAACTCATTAACTGCGTGTTCATGACAACACAAGCACGCAGTGCATGTAAACAAGCACCACGTGCTAAACACAACACCAACAGAAGACTAAACATGAGACACAAGCACACGGTAGATGAAAACATCTTACCGTGAGCTCACACATAAGCAACGCGCATGTTTCATCTCAGCGCCAACCGAAACCAAAACCAACCAGACTGAGACGCTGAGAATGAAACAGCGCGATGCCGACAGAACAAAACACAAACATGAGTATGAGGGCGCGCACGTCACAAGCACATGCAGACCACGCCCATCCGCATCAAACAAGAGCGCGCACTGTCTGCATGCACTCATGACGGCGCGCACACAGAGATGCACACAATGACAGAACACAAGTGCCCGACCCGAGAAAACTCAAGCCGAGCACAACAGGGCATTACAAGACAGAGCTAGTGTCCGGACTCTGCCACCAAAACAAGAATTTACAAGACCAGAGTGGCAGAACCCTGACAGGAATTCGATACTAATCGATACAAAAATTGACATTAAAACTAAAAACGAACATTTCCCGTGAACATTAGAGCGCTGTTGATTACGTTCTTAAACAGCGTTGATTTGCCATCTTGTTCACGTGCCCAACAGAAATGACTGTGATTGGCCGTGAAGGTCATCAGTTCACTGAACTCACTGCTGTTTACTGAGTGTAACCAGATACAGGGACACTGGAGTATTTCAAGCCGCGATTCATCAGCGGATCGCTCGTATGTCAGCTTATAGACAAACAAGCTGATCGGCGTGACTTTGAGTGTCCCTGTATCTGTGGCTACACTCAACAGCGGTAAGTTCGGTGAACTGATGACCTTCATGGCCAATCACAGTCATTTATGTTAAGTTTGTGAACACAATGGCAAATCAGCTCTGTTTAAAAACGCTCTCAACAGCGATCTAATGTTCCCGGGAAATGAACGTTTTTTAAAAATTCAGTATCGACTGGTACCAAATTCCAGTATCGTGACAACACTACTTTACCTATAGAGAGTGCATACTGTATAGACAGAAGAGTGTTTCTACAGGTGAGTGGGCTTGATAAACCACTTGTAGAAAACACATTGCTCTCTCTATATTCACCACACACTTTCCTTAGACTCCATCTTATTACTCAACAATGTTTACTTATGAATGTGCCACAAATCATGTTGCACTGCTTGTTTTCTTCAACTTTTAATACCTCTTTTGCAAAACATCCCACACAATATTGTCCTGTCTTATGTAAATATACTTGTGTAGACCTTTTTCTTAAAACGCTAAATTACCCATTATGCTTTGCATATGTGCGTAAGGAATATGCTAAGAACTTCCGGTCAGCAGCTGATGCGTATAAAGAGTCACAATCGGACAGCTTTGAGACGATAGGTTTCATCTATTTTACCTACTTTAACGTCTTTTACTGGAGTATTTCAAAGCCGCGATTTATCAGCGGATCGCTCGTATGTCAGCTTATAGACAAACCAGCTGATCGACGTGACTTTGAAATGCTCCAGTGTCCCTGTATCTGAGGTTACACTCATGGCTCGTTTCCACTGAGTGGTACAGTACGGTACAGTTCGGGTCGGTACGGGTCACCTTTATCAGGCTTGCGTTTCCACTACAAAGGGTACCCTTTTGGTGGGCGTGGTGTACTACAGAGAGTTTCAGTCAATGTCATTCTCGCTCGAATAAATGTCTACAGTAAAGCTGTACAGGTCGTTCACATTATATGAGAAGCTCTTCTAACAAAACAGACGCTTTAAACATATTAATACTTGTTTATAAATGTTTATTACTAACATTTCTATGAACATGATTTGATTATAACTGAAGATCAATGACAGCCTACTGTAACGTCTGCAATTATATAAAATAAATAAATAAATGCAACATATATGAACACATACAGACCCTTACAGTCTCAGATATGTTACCAATTACAGATAAACGACACACAGCATACATTAAGTCCTTATTTGAGTTCAAAAACAACACGCAACATATACGGTAGCCCACAGTCAGAGCTAACCTCTCATCTGTTTCTTTAATCTTCACCAGCACATGTAGCCTCTGTTAGAGAGTAATTCTGTCATTCCCAGTTCATAATAGTCCAAAAGGTGATGATAAACATGGCAGTTTGTTCATGATTTGTTCATGGCAGATTGTTCAGGTTGCTAAAACTATTTGCTCCTGTGTTTTGTTGGGCTTCTCCTTTTATCATCGCTTCACTCTCGCGTTTCTCCTTTTCTTTCTGAATGGATCAGATGTCGAAGACGCTTTATTAATCCCACACGTTATTATCATCAGCTCAAGAAGTTTGTTATATCAAATCTAGACCCAATCGCGAGCTCCCTGGAGAAAGCGAAAACCGCTCACACTTTTGGACTTTAAACAGCCTCGTAAAACAACAACAGGACACGGCAGATTTTTGGCTTTGTGGCTGTTCATCAAGACAACGACAAGGAATGTTTTGAGCCCGGGTAATCCATTACTCGTTATTATAATGCATATAGTGGTCTCGGCTGTGTATTTAAAAACATGGTGGCTCCATTGTTTTGATTCTGGCTAGCTCCACGAGATCGTGACGTATCTCTGTAAACCAATCAGCGTTCAGCTGTGCGTGTAGCTCCACCTTTTGGTACCCTTTCTCGTCTTTGGTACCCTTTCTAAAGGGTGCCGAAAAAGTGGTACGGTACGGTTTGGTAAGCTTTTGACAGTGGAAACGGCCATAAAAGACTACCGTACCGAACCGTACCGTACCGTACCACTCAGTGGAAACGCGCCATCAGTAAACAGTGGTGAGTTCAGTGAACTGATGACCTTCACGGCCAAATCACAGTCATTTCTGTTGAGTACGTGAACACAATGGCAAATCAGCGCTGTTTAAGAATGCGCTCAAATGTAAGCAGGAAATGGACATTTTTAAAAATTCTGTATCGACTGGTACCGAATTCCAGTATCGTGACAACACTACTTATAGAGAGTGCATATAGACAGCAGAGTGTTTCTACAGGTGAGTGGGCTTGATAAACCACTTGTAGAAAACAAACTCTTCTCTCTATATTCACCACACACTTTCCTTAGACTCCATCTTATGACTCAATAAGGAAAACAAAGTTTACTTATGAATGTGCCACAAATCATGTTGCACTGCTTGTATTCTTCCACCTTTATATACCTCTTTTGCACAACATCCCACACAATATTGTCCTGTCTTATGTAAAAGTACTTGTATACTCCGTCTTCAGTTATGTGTGTAGTTCATGTATTTGGTTATACGTATATAATATAGTATATATGCTACTATATCACACTATGCTATCCAAACCGTGCACAGGCCCCTTTCCCGGATCATTTGAGAAGTGTGAGTGCTCTGAATCGGGCACAGGCACAGTCACTTGGGCTGCCCTGGCCTGGTTGGAAGAGATGGGCCTGAGCACGGTTTACTTGGGCTCAGGCGCGGTAAGCTTACAGTGTGAGTGCAAGCGTGCCTGAGCCCGAAACTGAAAGCGAGACGTGACTTTTAAGGGACTGTTTGATATGAATTAACTAATCATTCGTACTGTTCAATGAACGCAAACTCTCGTAGATTATTAAAGATGCAAACCCCTCACTGCACCACAGCTGCAGCTTCAGCAAACCTCCTAATTCCTGCAGCACGAGGACTTTATGATTGTTTATGAGCGTCAAAAGTGGCTGATCTGTTCAGCAAAATATTAGACTGTGTGTCACCACTTATCAAACGACTAAAGCGAATTAACTAAAGAAATCTCTACTGTGCTGAGCAAGAGCGCTCACTGAACAGCGCATCATCGATGATGTAAGCGCGCCCAGACCCGAATGTAATGTGAGTGCGGGCTGTCGGGGGAGATGGGAGGGGGGACAAGCGTGCTTTGACCCGGTTCAAGACAACTGTACATAGTGTCAGTACGGTCTTAGTTGCTACTATAGCTATATTACCTCTCCAGTATGTAAGGTATAGGTATAAAATAGATCTTATGTCCAGTGTTGTGTTCATATTTATGATTGTTTATCTATGTAGCACCATGGTCATGATAGATGAAACATTTATTTCGGAACAACAATAAAGCTAAACTTGAACTTAAACAAAACTATGCAACATGTTTTAATTTCTTGGATTAAGTCAAATTTCAAATGGCATATAAAATGATGTTCCTTATTATTGTTATTATCTGCACTGGGTTTACTGATAATGCATCTTGGCGCTGTATTTTGTACACATCCTTTTTGTGCACGTCCATGTGAAGGCTGGTGGTGCATATCACCTTGCTAACAACCCAACTAATAGTGTTTTCAAAAGCAAACGTAAAATAAGTGCACTGCAAACACATACATTTACCTTGATTTTACATTGCTTTTTGTGACTCTCAAACCTGATCGCTTTGCAGCACTAACACTTATAAAAGTGAGCTACCGAGCAAACTGACCACACCAGAAAAGTTGTTATGAGGATAGATAGGTGATGCAAACGTATTTGATTACAACTCATACACTGCGTTAATTTGTTTTGTGGTATTTATTTGGTGTTCTGAGAAGAACTGCACAAAATTAATCCTTTATTTGTTAATAATAGGTGCGGCACGGTTGCTCAGTGGTTAGCACTGTCGCCTCACAACAAGAAGGTCGCTGGTTGGAGTCTCAGTTGGCAATTCTCTGTGGAGTTGCCATGTTCTTCCCATGTTGGCGTGGGTTTCCTCCGGGTGCTCCGGTTTCCCCCACAGTCTACAGACATGCACTATAGGTGAATTAGAACTAATTTGGCCGTAGTGTGTGAAAACGAGAGTGCATGGGTGTTTTGCAGTACTGGGTTACGGCTAGAAGGGCATCTGCTGCTTAAAAAACATATGCCGGAATAGTTGGCGGTTCATTCCGCTGTGGCAACCCCTGATAAATAAGAAACTAAGCCAAAAGAAAATGAAATGAACCATTAATATTATGCCCCTCGTCGACTCATAGTGCTTCAAATAAATTGTCTTGATAATGAGTTTTTAGCCGTTTCGGTGTGTCGCCGATACGAAACTTAAGCCCCGCCCAATTGTTGCGCATGCAAACCCGGGAAAATTAAAACCTGCAGCCCCGGCCACATATACAGTAGCAAAGAAAAAGAGGAAGACAAGCACTGTAGATGACGCCGATTGAATCAAGCCATGAAGACGCTGTGCTTAGCTGGATATTATTGAAAGTGTGAGGAAAAGTTAGTGTTATTTTCTCTACCCAAAGATGAAACTGTGTAGAGTCAGTGGTTAAAGTTTATTTTTGCAAAAATACCTCAGCATTACAGCCCCAGCCTTGTGCAGTTCAAGTGCTTCTGGAATCTACACGCTTACAACGGGGCATTCGTCGGCTGTTTATTAAAGGAAGGATTAGAAAAGATTATTGATGTAAGGGACTTTGTCAGTACATGGATCAGTGGATCATGGACTAGTTTCTTCCTCCATTTCACAAGTGTAAGTAAGTGCATTATCATGGTTGCCTCCTTGTTTTCTTTAGCTAGCAAATTATGCATTTAATTGTGTTTTGTTATTTGTAAGCGCTTGTACTGTATCTAGTTAACTCTTTATATTCTCATGTCGCGTCTAAAGCCACGTTGAAAACGCGACGCATGCTGCTTTGTTTACGGATTTAAATGCGTTTGTGAGCTCGCGTTCCGCTGCCGTTAGTCGTTGCTATGGCCACCGTTAGACATGGGACTATAACCGTTTTTAAGGTATACCGCGGTTTGGAAAAGTGAAGGTTTTAAAACCGCCAAAATATTCCGCTATACCGTTCCTAAGGTATGTGTAAGATATTTTTATTGTTTTTTTTTTTTTTTTTTTTTTTTTTAGGACATTATCTCCAGCAGAAAAGATCTCCAAAGATGCCGTTTTAAATTGTTAATAAATCGTCACCTTAGAATTATAAGGTTCTATCTGACATTTTTGTCAAAATTAAGTTATTCACATACTCTTATTAAATGACAACTTATTTACAGTGAGATGTTTTTTTATTAGTTTACATTTTAAGACTTTTTTTATTTTAAAAAAGAACTGTTACACACATATTGTTTGCTATATGGAAAGCAAAAACTTTGAAGCTCAGAATCTCAAAATCTATCAGAACGCAGATAGAACCTTATAATTCCAAGGTGACAAAATGTGTTTTTAAAACTAATGAAGACAGCAGAAGTCAGTGATACATTTGAATTATTTAGCCTGACATGTTTACTGCTCCAAAATACTATAAATGTTTCTCAAAATAAAACATATTGTGTTCAAAGGGGGAAAAAACGTTGTTTTTTTACCCAGACATTTAAATAAAACATATTTTAGAGCAGTAATCACAATACCATCAAACCGTGAAACCGTGATATTTTTATCCAAGGTTACCATACCGCAGAATCTTATACCGGCCCATGCCTAGTCACCGTCAGCTGTTCTTACAGCTGTTCTTCGGGGTGAGGTGTCTGAATACAGGGTTTCTGCATATATCGTAATGTCAAATTTAAGACTTTTTAGGACCTTTTTAAGACCATTAAGTATTAAATTTAAGACCTATATCACTATCAAAAACATGCATACACATAAACAGAAAATACCAAATAACAACATTAGTGGTAAAATAAATGTATTCAAATTGAACAGTACTAAAGACAGGTTGGATGCACCATTGAACTAACAAACAAACAAACATCTTAAGTCTGATTTATACTTCCGCCTGGTGCCACATCGTACACCTCACGAAACGGATGAAGCTTTTATACTTGACAGATTCGCCATTGAGATATTCTTTTAAATGACAGGGGGCGGTCTAAATAAAACAGACAGTAAAATCAGACGGATAAACAGAGAAGTAGAAAGTTTCCGGAACTGATCATATCATTAATATCATTCAAGATAATTGTTTTTATTATTTTTATAATTTATTATAAGGATTTTTATAACCATTCAAGATTTTAAATAAAAAATTTTTAAAATCTAAATGATGCATCACATCGCTTTTGTTCATATCTCAGACAGTTCTACCTATTAAAGTTAAATATTAATGGCAACAGAACTTGGGTTGCTTTACAATTATATTTTTTATTATGGCAAGAATAAAAACAAAAACATACAATATATGATCACGCATGGACGGATCATAAAGAAGATGTGTGTACAGTCATACCCGTTTCAGACAAAATCTCTTCAAAGTGTTTCATATTCATATTCAACTGTTCACTCGAGTCTCAAAACATTACATGAGCTCCTCCAGCCGAAACCATGTCGAGCGCACTCAAAGCGAACGTCCGCAAACACAGCGATGACGTCACATTCACCAAGCGCACGGAGTTCAATAGCAGAGAGCTGATTGGCTATTGCATGTCGGCCTCATTTGTAGTTGTGATACCGCAAATTACAATGGGACTAGTGAAATGAAGAACTACAACACCACGAAAACCAAACAACAGCAACAAAAAATTATTTAAATAAGCATTAGATATAGCGTTACATAGACATCGTAAAATTTAGACCTGTGCAAAAATATTTAAGACCTAGAACAGCGAATTTAAGACTTTTTAAGGCCTTAAATTTCGATTTTAAAATTTTAGACTTTAAGACTTTTTAAGACCCCGCAGAAACCCTGGAATAACACTCAGGGCTGGAGAAAACTGAACTGGCGATTTTGGTCTAGGCGAACAGTGAAAAGAAAGTGACCGATTCGCGGATGAAAGTGAGGACCGGGAGGGAGGGGGTAGGTGTCGCGGATGAAAGTGAGGCCTGGGGGGTTCGCGAACACTGCCCTCAATATTCTGCCACCCTAAGCAAATAAATGCATATTATAGGACAATGATAGTGTTTTTTTTTACCTTGCATGTAGGGCTGTGCAATATTATCGATACATCTAACTATTGCAATAATTTCTTTTACGATAGTGTATCGATAGTCCAACCTCAAGTATCGATTCAAGTTGTGCCAAATGACCTCCTCCTCCGCTCCTGTAGATGTCGCTAACTCGCGATCAACAAAACGCCAAGTAGTACGGTATCAGAAGTAAGCAAGAGTGAGCATGGCGGAAAATATAAAGGTGCCTCCAGCTTTTAGAGCTGACGTGTGGCTGCACTTTGGTTTTAACGCTATTAGGGTTGGGTCGATAGACGATGCCATCGCCGATGGCCTATATACATCATGATGCTGAGGCGGCATCACCAATCCTCCGCCCCGCCCCCGTTGCAAACCCGCTCGTATAAAACACACACTCAGGCCCCATTTACACTAATACAGCTTAGTTTTAAAAAAGGCATTTTAGAACGAAAATGATCCACATTTAAACTGGCGTTTCACCAAGCATTTCTGAACAGCCCTCCGTCTGCTGAAAACGCACATCACATGACCACACACACAGCCACAGCCCCACACACACACCAAATACACACACACACACTGACATGTGCTCATCAGAACTCCAGAGAACAGTGTACGGACTCTATATTTTATACAGTCATTGGTACGGACAGTTTATCAAGGATGTACCGCTGGATCGCGTCTCACTATAAGTTAGTTGTTAAACGTGATATTTAATTAATCTTGTCTCTATCTAACAACTCTTCAGTCTTTTGATTCAGGTAACGTGTCACAGCATCAGTACACTGCTTCAGTCTTTCGCTTTCACGCTTGTGCTAAGTAATTTTAGTGAAAACCTCAGATACTGTTGGTTAGTTCCTGTTGGTTGTGCACCTTTTTTACCAAGCAAGTGTGTGGACGCCATAACAGCACAGTTCACTCTGCCTAGTCATGCCAGAGTCCCACAGAAAAAAGTGATTGACAGGTGGTAATGTGTGTGTAACTTATCTTTATGTATTTATGATTTGGTTATGAGTAAAACAAAGGCCATGCGGGTCAGGTAGTTGAAACGGTAGGCTACAAATAATTAATTAGTTATGAATTTATTAATTATTCATAAATAATTAATTCACCTGCCCCTATGATGACGATGCCATGGTCCATCGCTATGTTTCACATAAGACATCGTACGATGCCAAATTGGTCAACATAGCCCAACCCTAAACGCTATACCAGGGAGTACTGAATTAGACAAAAAATAAATGCCATTTGTAAGCTTTGCAATATACATAGTTCTCTGTTCAATCACACTGTGCAGTTTTAGTGAATTGGAATGGATGGAAAATAAATTGGAATTGGAATTTTAATTTGTCCGCCGACTTTATCAAGTTGTCAATATAATGTGACACACATACTAATACGAACTATTGCAATATATCACAATATTTATTGTATCGTGATATATCGTATCGTGAGGCCCTTGCCAATACACAGCTCTACTTGCATGCAGATCAGCCTGTTGTTGGAGACCCTTAAAACCCCAAATATGACCCTTTTTTATGTATAATAGGGGCTCTTTAAGTAGTTTTTGCAGTTTTACAAGAATGTAGGCTGAAGCATGTATTTCTAATGAGCCTGTCTAATGAACTTGTGCCATCCCATGTCATGGAAACACTTAAAGAACTTTGACTCTCATTGGTGAAAAGCATTTTAATTGTATCACTCCAGCAGAAAAAGCACTGGTCTAGTACAGTAAGTTGCTCACACCAGGATAACGCATGAGACTGATGACAGACTCCAGAGAGTAACAAAGACTGCTCTATTTCCCTTCCACACACACATACACACACACTCACACACACACACACGCACACACACACACACACACACACACACACACACACACACACACACACTCGTCTGCCTCTCACAGCTGCGTCTCGCTTTCATTCACTCACTATTGACTTTAATGAGGACACAGCGGAGACCACCGAGACTTCTGATGCTCATATGATGACCAAAACTAAAACTGTGAACAGAAAAAAAACATGTTCATTACTATAAGCATCAGCTTTAAAGAGTGAGGGCTCCTTATAGTGAGTTTGGATTAATCGGATTGGCTAACTAATGATTGTAGATGAGAGACCCACTGCAGTCAATCATATCACGTGCTCCTCTCGAAATTAGTTTGTGAAACTTCAGTTAATAAAATAAAAAGATGCAGGTAAAAAGTATTGAACACATGAAGAAAGGGAGGTGTAGAAAGGCCCAGACTGCATCTGAAATCTTTCAGTAGCTCTTCAGCAACCCTCTGCCCTTCCTCAGTGTAAATTAATATCAGCTGCTTCAGTCCAACATCTACATTAGCAGGAGGATGAAGATGAAACCAGAGTGGACATTTCAGCAAGACAAGATCCAAAACACAGCCAAGGGAACTCTCAAATGCTTTCAGAGAAAGAAAATAAAGCTGTGGAATGGCCCAGCTAATCACCTGACTTGAATCCGATAGAGAAAACAAAATAAAGCTCAGATTTGATAGACGAGACCCACAGAACCATCAAGATTATTACACTCTGTTGAAGTCTGTGAGAAACTCACACCTGAGTGATGCATGTGACTTCATTCTCCATATGAGAGGCATTTTTAAGCTGCCATCACCAAAAAAGCCTTTTATTTAAAGTATTAAATATGTTTTAGTAGTTCAGCACTTTCTCCTGGTGTCTTTTCAATGTTTTTACACATTACAAATTTTTCAGATTTGTTTTGTTTTGTTTTATGTTTGTATTGTTTGGGGTTTTACCAAAATCTGCTTCAAAATCTTCAATTCCATGTCCACAGCTCCTTGAGAAATATTTTTCCCAGGAAAAAAACATGACGTGTTCAATACTTATTTTCCCGGCTGTATCTGCATGCATGGGTGTGTGTGTTTGTCTATCTGTCAGGGCTAAATTCAGCATGGGTTGCCAAGCGAGGGCAAACGGACAGGAAACAGAGCAGAAGGACATGCTGGACTTCCTGTCTGTGCAGGAACACAATGAGATGAATCTCCCAGAATCTGCAGCGCAGCCAGATCCCGCTGAGACACACTTCATCCCTGACACAGCCTGCCTTTGTTTATGTTTACACAAGATTACGTGTGTCTGTGTGAAATATGGTCCTGCTGCATCAGCCAGAAAGCAAAGATCTTAAGAGATCATCAACATCATCATATCCTACTGTTCAAAAGACTGGGGAGATTTACAACTTTTAAAGAGAAGATAAGCTCACCACAGCTCCACTTACTGCAGTAAAAATAGAGTAAAAACAGTAATAATCTGAAAAAGGATTGCAATTTAAAATAGCTGTTCCCTATTTGAAAACACTCGCAAATTCTTAAGGGGATAGTTCAACCAAAAATGTTATTTCTGTCATCATGTACTCCAAACCAGTGTGGAGTATCTTTCTCCTGTTGAACACAAAAGAAGATGTTTTGAAGAATGCTGAAAACCTGTAACCATTGACTTTCATAGCATTAGTTTTCAAATATTTAAAGGGACAGTTCACCCAAAACATTTTATTCTGTTATCATTTACTCATTCTACACTTCTATTCTTCTGTTGAACACAAAAGAAGATGTTTTGAAGAATGCTGGAAACCTGTAACCATTGACTTCCATA
>CAIGQZ010001345.1:27456609-27470450 GCA_903798205.1 Danio tinwini | reverse complement strand
ATATATACTACCTAACAAAAATCTTGTTGTCTATACTTTTTTGATAACTTGATTTTTAATGATTTAATTAGGACAGTCTGACTTTGCTGAGACAAAAGTCTTGTCACTTAACAGAAATAATGTCCAGTATAAAATATAAAGTCATGCTGCAGTGGAAAAAGAATGAATATTGTGTTTGACTCCCATGAGCTTGGAGGACTGCATCCATACATCTCTGCAGTGACTCAAATCACTTATTAATAAAGTCATCTGGAATGGAAAAGAAAGCGTTCTAGCAGGACTCCCAGAGTTCATCAACATACTTTGTATTCATCTTCAATGCCTCCTCCATCTCACTCCAGACATGCGCAATAATGTTTATGCCTGGTGACTGGGCTGGCCAATCCTGGAGCACCTTCTTTGCTTTCAGAAACTTTGATGTGGAGGCTAAAGTATGAGAAGGAGCGCTATCCTGATGAAGAATTTGCCCTCTCCTGTGGTTTGTAATGTAATGCGCAGCACAAATGTCTTGATACCTCAGGCTGTTGATGTATATATATATATATACAAGTCTACTACTAAATTGTGTCAAAAAACAAAAACAAAAAAGAAAAGACAGTATTTTAGATGTTTTCATTCCATTAGACTGTAAAACACTTCACGAGAAGCCCAAACTCTGGAAAAGGACAGGTGTAGTTTTCGCCAGTAGTGTCTCACTGTAACAGAAGATAATCAACAGCAAAAACAGGGAGCACTTCCACTGTGATTGAAAACGTGAGCAGAATGATTTCGAGTAAGAGCTGACGGCTGCTGAATGTCCCCGTGTGACTAAACCAGTCCATGTTTGCAAGAGTGTGAAACACGGAGCTGTTAAAATGCAACACAGCTTGTTTAACAACAGACGGCCAATCATAAGCTTCCTCAGTGCTTGCTTCATTAAATATTCATGTGCTCTGTAGAGCTGCAGATACATTCGGGTGCTTTGTTTCTTACTTTTTACGACCCGAGGGAAACAGGTGGTGTGTTTTAGAAAACTTCACAGACAGCTGAAGTAAATTATTTGGCCATATTTCTAAATGCAAAAAGCAGTTATTAAAACTGGCCTGCTTGGACATGCGGTGCAATTAAAACATCTTATAAATATTCAAATGAGAACACAGACTTGACCTTGGGTTTACAATTAAAATTGGTAATCATGGCTGTGGAACAAGAAAAACAAACCATTGGTTTTGTTTTTCCTGCTATGAAAACACCACTGGCTAATTCTGAAAACATATACATTTATGGAGATCATTTCTGGAAATCGCAAATTATGTAGCTAGAAGCACGTATGGCTACATTTCGTCTTTAAAACAAACGCTACAGGGTGGTATGACCTCTGCGTTGACGGCTTTTCCGCTGTTACCAGTTTGACCAGTCGCTATGTACATCGGCGAACTTGAGACGCAGAGAGCAGTGGCCTCTGGTGGATTAACGTTAGAAGAGCAGGTGCGAATGGCACTCACAAGATAAATTTGAAATCTCAAAAAGCGTACACAGCGGCCTCTGGCGGATTCGCGAAAACAAAAACTGCAAAAATAAAATAAAATTTACCACCTAAGACATATTTGGCGCTCTCCAGAAATGTATATAGCGGTACGATTTCAAAATGAGCCTGGGTTGTATGAAAATCAGTGGTTAGTTTTTCACAACATAGGCTCATTCTGAAAACAGCCCTACATACATTTCTGGAGATCGTGAATTATGTAGCCAGAGCTACGTATGGCTGCATTTCATCTTTAAAACGAGCGCTACGGGGCGGTATGATGCCATTAATTTTCACGCTTACCAGCTGACCACTTACCTTATTAGTTTCTCCAGTGGTTTGCCGCATTTGTTGAAGGGTTAGAGATGCAGAGTGGAGTTGACCGTGATGACGGTGTTCGAGTTCGGCGAAGAACATTTTCTAGAAAGCAGGTTAGACAAAAACAAAAGCCAAAAATAAAACAAACAAGTACAACAGGATGAGGATGTGGTAAAATCTGAAAACGTGGTAAAAATCAGGCTGCAGCGAGAGATTTTCTTTTTCTGGATTGCTTTTGAAAACACTGTCGGTTGGGTTAAGGGAAGGAGGAGTGTGGGTCAGTTGATCGGTCAGTAAGTCAGTCAGTCAACAGCGACCTCTGGTGGATTTACGTGAGAACAGCAGGCGCGAATGGCACTTGTGAGAAAAATTTGAGATCTGAAAAAGTGTACACAGCGGCCTCTAGTGGACTCGTGAAAACAAAAACTGCAAAAAAAAAAAAAAAAAAAAAAAAAAAGTACCTCCTGGGACGTATTTGGTGCTCTCCAGAAATGTGTATAAGGTACGTAATCAGAATGAGCCTGGGTTGGTTTTTCAGCATTCTTCAAAATATCTTCTTTTGTGTTCAAAAGAATAAAGAAACTCATAAAAAGTTTGGAACCACTTAAGAGTGAGTACATTTTCATTTTTGGGTGAACTATCGCTTTAATTACTTACATTATTTGAACTGAACAGCATTGCATTACATTATTTGGAAGTTCTTTGGCAAATGTCTCCCATAATATCCTACTCGCCGCTTATCAGCCAATGGCATCACTGCTAGAGTTTCCTCTGGCTAAAATCATTTCTTAGCGGAAGGCAGTAATTTGTATCTATTGAGGAACATAGATCATGTAGTGTTCCAGTCTAACACGGTGTGTCCCCCAAGGCTCCAATCACGGGCCCTCTCCTCTTTCCAATTTATATGCCTCCCCTTGGGCTAATAATTTGATGGCACGCTCTCAGATTCCATTGCTACGCTGCTGACACACAAATCTATATCAGCTCCCAGGCCACAGCAACATTTCCACAGTCTTCCTTATCTTCTTGCCTTTCTTCTCATGTTTTTTTTTTCTTCTAGTTCTCTCTCAAAGTAAGGAGTTTTTACAACTTCATACGCCTAAGTAGCAAACTTCGGGATGCGTGCTGTAAAAAGAAAAAAGTTAGTACTTCAAAATGTCATGTTTAATTCAATATTACTCTCATTTCTCTGTGAGATTTACCAGTAGTTTCTGAGTCAAAAGTGTTTGAAGTAAATCCTACACTAGATTTGTTTCAGCGCATCTCATTCCAGTCCATTTGCCATGTATAAAATCTCAATGAGGCGTGCTATTGCTTCTTTAAATGCCTAAACATGCGATTTTCATTTAAGCAAATGTGAAATAAGTAAAAAAAAATCCCATTAAAAAAACAAAAAACACCACTTTAAAAATGTGTCAATTTTTGCAAAGCCATAATTCAGTTATAGTTTAGTGCAGAGATGCCCAAACTAGGGCCCGCTGGCCAAAGTTGGCCCATGGTAAGCTTTGATTTGGCCCGCCATCCCATCTGAAAAAAAAAGGAGAATGATAGAAAGGTTGGGGCAAATGCCTTCAACAGAGGTTGTCATTTCTAATTTTAACGTAACCTCTTTTTTCTCTCTTTGTTTAATTTTTAAGCTACAAAAAAACAAACCAAAATTAAATCTGTCAATTAAATGTGCATGAATCAGATTTTTAAAAAACGTAACTCAAAGGATTATCAATAAGCAAATCAAGCGACACAGGCTCATTCTGAAAACGTTGCCCTGTGTACATTTCTGGAGAACGCGAATATTGTAGCCAGAGGAACGTATGGCTGCATTTTGTCTTTAAAGGGCACCTAGTTTACCGCTTTTTCCAGATTTAATACAAGTCTTTTGTGTCTCCAGAATGTGTCTGTAAAGTTTCAGCTCAAAACACCCATCAGATTATTTATTATACCTTTCAGAAGCTTCTATTTTATAGCTCTGAGCAGCAGGTAGCGGTTTTTGTTAACTGTGCCTTAAAGGCTAGTCCTCTGCGCCCACCGTTTCCACGTGTCTGTCAGCGTGCCTCAATCTCCTCCCTCGGCTGCTTCAGACAACAGACAGACATAATGGAAGCTGATCTCGCGTAACATTTGTGAGAAAAACTACAGTAAGAACTTTACCAATGAGTATTTGATGCATTTGTTGTGGAGTTGCAACGATGAGTCACACACAATGTCGTTACAAAGTTCGCGCACACACAGACAGCGCACACGTTTAGCTTTGCCCTCTTTTTGCACGCAAATGTGACAGAAATTAGGTTAATATCCACTGCTGTATGGATATCTGTTATGTTAATGTACTAAATAAACCTGATTTCATGTCCACAAACCGGGATTGAAGCGTCTTCTTTTATAATTGTTCCGACAAGCAGCTGTGCTGATGAAGTAAAGCTAAAGTAAATCGTTAAACTCATTACACACATGCACTGTTTTAAAACATTTTAAACTTGTAAAACTCACTCTTGATCACATTTGATGATGATTGATGATCCTAGCAAACTGAACAGACTTTTTATTCCCGGTTGATTTGCGCACGTCCTGTCTTGTTGATATGATTATACCCGTTACTACGGAGACATGTTAATATGCAGCTGTCAATCAATTCTGTGGGCGGGGGAACCGCACTCCTACAACAAGTTGTGGTTGGTCTCAAAACCGCTCCAATTGGTCCACCGTTTTTATGTTGTTCAATTGAAAAAAAAAAAGCTTTGTTGGATTTAGGAAAGGAGGAGAATGGGTCAGTTAACAGGACAGTCAGTCAGTTGACAGCTGCCTCTGGTGGATTTACGCGAGAAGAGCAGGCACCTGAGAGAGAAATTTGAGATCTCAAAGAGTGTGCACTGGCGAATTCGCAAAAAAACCCCAAAAAAAAACAATTCCTGGGACATATTTTGCTCTCTCCAGAAATGTATATAGGGCCACGTAATCCGAATGAGTCTTGGCTGAAATCAAGGCAAAGGTGCATCTTGTGTATTTAGCATTGAACATGGTTGTGTTATTCACTCACCGGCCACTTTATTAGGTACACCTGTCCAGCTTCTCATTAACGATTTACTGCTGTTCACACAGAACATCAGAATGGGGAAGAAAGGTGATTTAAGTGACTTTAAACATGACATGGTTGTTGGTGCCAGACGGGCTGGTCTGAGTATTTCAGAAACTGCTGATCTACTGGGATTTTCAAGTACAACCATGTCTAGGGTTTACAGAGAATGGTCTGAAAAAAAAAATATCCAGTGAGCGGCAGTTCTGTGGGCGCAAATGCCTTGTTGATGCCAGAGGTCAGAGGAGAATGGCCAGACTGATTTGAGCTGATAGTCTTGAGCCAACACGTCCAACCTTGAGGCGGATGGGCTACAGTAGCAGAATACCACACCGGGTGCCACTCCTGTCAGCTAAGAACAGGAAACTGAGGATACAATTCCCACAGGCTCACCAAAATTGGACCATAGAAGATTGGAAAAACGATGCCTGGTCTGATGAGTCTTGATTTCTGCTGCCACATTCGAATGGTCAGAATTTGGTGCCACAATCACCAGATCTCAATCCAATAGAGCTCTTTTGGGATGTGGTGGAATGGGAGATTCACATCATGGATGTGCAGCAGACAAATCTGCAGCAACTGCGTGATGCTATCATGTCAATATGAAGCAAAATCTCAGAGAAAGATTTCTAGTACCTTGTTGAATCTATGCCACAAAGGATTAAGGCAGTTCTGAAGGCAAAAGCGGGTCTAACCCGATACAATTAAGGTGTACCTAATAAAGTGGCCGGTAAGTGTAAATTGGACTGTTTATGCTTTTATAAAACAGTTCAGTATAAAACATCAAAATATATATAATTATTAATACGATTAAATAATTGTTCTAGTTTTAAATATGAATAAATGAGGTAATTACCATAGCAACTTTAATGTAATATTTTGGTATATTTACCTCCAGCCTTCCACCTTTAATCAAGTTTGGTTTTTGGCCCTTCATAAGAAAGATTTTGAGCGCCCCTGGTTTAGTGAAACCAAGCGTCACATTCACAGTGTGCCACATTTAACAGTTATGTATAATCACATATTACGCATCTGACAGATCCTTAAAAAATTTTAACTAATTATCAGTTAGAATCTACTTCCATCTCACACAAAATGTCACATCAGGTAGATGTTAACATCTAAATACCTTTTCCTCCATGCAAAAAATACTGTATGACATGATGTGCAATAATTAGATATAATTTAGTTTTATTTAATGAGGGATTATTACCAAAGCCCATATGATCTAACAGTAATTTTAGATGTTCGATAATAACAGCGATCATTCACCGTTGAAAATAAAAATGTACAATGTCATGCCAGGCCTTTTCTTCACGTGATTCAATATTTATTTTTTCCCCCTCAATTATATTCGTGCAATTGAGCTGCTCTCAAGAAAGCACGACTGATTAATTTAACCGGTGTAATTACGGGCCAATATAGACGCTAATGGGTCAAGGGAAATCAATTGCGGTTAACCTTTCTCAGTCTGATGCCGGTCCCGAACGATTTTGAAATCTCACAGCTGAAGTGTTGCAGAGCGGCTTCAGGCTTGTTTGTAAGAGAAACGCAGCCTCGATTGATCTCTGAATAAGAGGCGTTTGCAGCATCATGTTACATCGATGAGATCATGAGTTTGTGCATGTCTGTGTGTGCATGATTCCTATTAGCTGCAGTGTGACTTACATGGCAGAAAATCGTTTTACTCATTTCTAAATATCCTGAACAAAATACATTTATTTGTGGAATAAAAATGATAAAATAGTGAGATTTCAGACTTTGCAAGAGAGGAACGTTTAAGTTTGGGGTTATTAGGGATTTTTCTGTAATTTACAATTTGGTTGTATTAGTTATTGCTACCAAGGTAGCAAAGAATTCTGGCCCAGATTTGGCATTTATCTGGCACAGCAAGCATTCTTCTGGAACTGGCATACAGCATGTGGGCTAAAAATGGCCTTGGTTTGGCAGAGGTGGCACTGTCTTTATGGCGGCAAACAATACTTGGGCCAGATGTAAATTGTAGTATTCAATTCAATTCAATTCATCTTTATTTGTATAGCGCTTATACAATGTAGATTGTGTCAAAGCAGCTTCACATGGAAGATTATAGTGAATTGAAACAGTGTCAGTTCAGTTTTCAGTGTTTAAGTTCAGTTTAGTTTAGCTCAGTTCAGTGTGGTTTAATAATCACTACTGAGAGTCTAAACACTGAAAAGCAATTCCATCGATGCGCAGCTCTACAAATCCCGAACCATGCAAGCCAGTGGCGACAGCGGTGAGGAAAAAACTTCACCAATTGGCGAAAGTGAAGAATTTAAAAAACCTCGAGAGAAACCAGGCTCAGTTGGGCATGACCATTTCTCCTATGGCCAAACGTCTTGTGCAGGGCTGCAGTCTAGGCGCAGTAGCTGGACCTCAGTGAAGACACGTCTGTCCTTGGAGCATCATAGGAATTATAGTCCTGTGATGCTCAAACACAAAAAGTATTTGGCCCGGATGTTATTAATTGATATGTGGCTCAAGTAAGTTTGGTCTATCTTGACCCATATTTAAAATACATTTTTATTATTTGCAAATAAAGAAAAAAAAATTACTGTAGTAAAGTTCGTTGTGTAGGAAGAAGAAGACAGGGTCGGCGATATCGGGTAAGCACAATTCTTTATTTTTGGAGCTTGTGCTGCAGTCTGGGTGTGTGTGTGTGTGTGTGTAGGCTTGGCTCTCCTCTCTCTCCTCTCTGTCTACTCTGTCTTTCCTCCTTTTTTCTCCATCTCCTTTTCTCTCGGCCCGTCTCATATAGGACTCGCGGGTGCTGTGGCGCCAAATCCCCCCCCCCCCCCTCCCCCCGGAATATGCACAGCCACGGGGTGCCCCCGGCCTGTGAGGGGAGATGGGGGTATGTGGCGAGGGGGCGTGGCCGAGAGCCGTGGGAGCGAAACGAGGCCCGCCACAGATGAGATGCACCTGTGGCGCGCACCTGCCTTCAATCCCACGGAAGGAGCTCTGAACTATAAGAGGAGGAACGATGGCAGAGGACAGAGAGAGAGGACCGGGCCCGGACATCGACCGGGTGGTGGATACCGTGGTGCTGGAGCAGTTCATCGCCCCCCTCCCCTCCCGAACATCGGAGTGGGTCCAGTGCCACCGGCCCACCGAGCTCGAAACGGCCATCCAGCTGGCGGAGGACCACCTGGTAGCGAGGTCCAGGGTCGGCGATTTAACCTCTCTCTCTCCTCTCTCTCTGTCCTCTGCCATCGTTCCTCCTCTTATAGTCCAGAGCTCCTTCCGTGGGATTGAAGGCAGGTGCGCGCCACAGGTGCATCTCATCTGTGGCGGGCCTCGTTTCGCTCCCACGGCTCTCGGCCACGCCCCCTCGCCACAATTACTAATCAGGCCGCTTCAAGAACTCCCTTAGCATGCCTAAAGCGCAATGATTCATGAGTTTATCAATTTCATTGGAGTCGTGACACACCAACATATCTCTTATGAGTTACTAACTTGGCTGTGACTTGACCCAGATATGGTCCATGTCTGGCCCTTATATGGAAGCCAGACTTGGTCCATTCATGTACTGTAATTCACTGCGGCATGTGGGCCAAGCAAAAGCTGACTGTGTGGGCCATAGCTGGGCCACAGATATTTTGCTATGTGGGTAGTTAAATGTACACTATTATAAACACTATTATAAACAATACATGTATTGAAGCATCTATTTATCTTTATTAATGTTAGTTAATGAAAATAAAGCTGTTCATTGTAAAGTGTGACCAATTTTCACATTTTCTCAGCATGGTACAATAATAATAAATCACATTAAAATAATAACAGTGTAAATATCCGCTTGTTAAGTGGTGACATGTTGGTGACGTATGTAATACTGTTTCCGGGTCCAAGCCGCTACTCATTTGAATTGACTAAATATTAATTTATGGTCTCTTTTTATTCATATCACACAAAATAAAGTGAATTTTATGTAAAGTCATAGTGTACACAACAATCACTGGGCTTGCTGCATTACAAATACCAAAATTTGAACAATTAAAAAAAAAATTTATCACTTTCTGGCCATCAGATATTAGGCATGGACATATATATTGCGATCGTGATTTTCGAAAGTATTAGATCGCTTTGTAAACGTTTATTGTTAGCATTTGATGAGTCTCCTCATTCACTTTCATAGAGTGCCCCGGAAGCCCCTTCGCGTAACGTCACACTAATCAAGCAAATGGTAATAATTTACAAACATACTTTACATGCAAGTGATAAGCTAGATCAAGATAAAAAATACAGTGGTTCTTTAAAAAAAATAAACTAACTTGTTAAAATGTTGTTAAAACAACAACATATGCTAGTTATTAGCTCTGCTAGAAATGTGCTAAAAACGTGTTTACCACATGTTAAGACATCAGAAATAAAAACAAGAACTTATAACTAGCAAATAACATAATATGTTAGCCATTAGCTCTAGCATGCTAAGCATGTGCTAAAACATAATCTTATAACTACCTAATAGCAATGGACTATGCTAGCCTTAGCTCAGCCGTGATAGGAATGTGCTAAAAACAAAACCACTTGTTAAGACATCAGAAATAAAAACATTAACTTTTAACTAACAGTTAACAACAAAAGATGCTAGCAATTAGCTCTAGCATGCTAGGAATGTGCTAAAAACATGTCAACAACTTGTTAAGACATCAAGATTATAACTAGCGAATAACAACAGAATATGCTAGCCATTAGCTCTAACATGCTAGGAATGTTCTAAAAACATGTCAACCACTTGTAAAGACATCAGAATTAAAAACATGCACTTATAAGTAGCAATTACCGGTGGAATATGCTAGCCATTAGCTCTAGAAATCCAGGAATGTGTTAAAACATGAACTTATAACTACCAATTATTAATAGAATTTGCTAGCCATTAGCTCTAACATGCTAGGAATGTGCTAAAAACATGTCAACCACTTGTTAAGACATCAGAATTAAAAACATGAACTTATAACTAGCAATTATCAACAAAACGTGCCTGTCATTAGCTGCTAGGAATGTGCTAGAATATAAACATATAACTAGCAAATGACAATGTAATATGCTAGCCATTAGCTCTAGCATGCTAGGAATGTTCTAAAACATACCACTTATTAAGACGACTAAATTAAACACATGAACTTATAATTAGCAATTAACAATGGAATATGTCAGCCATGAGCTCTAGCATGCTAGGAATGTGCTAAAATATGAACTAATAACCAGCAAATGACAATGAAATATGATAGCCATTAGCTCTAGCATGCTAATAATGTGCTAAACGTGTTAACCACTTGTTAAGACATCAGAATTAATAACATAATGTTATAACTACAACTTAGCAATGTAATAAGCTATCCATTAGAGCTGGCATGCTATGAATGTGCTAAAACATTTCAACAACTTGTTAAGACATCAGAATTAAAAACATGCACTTATAACTAGCAATTAACAATGGAATGTGTTAGCCATTAGCTCTAGCATTCTAGAAATGTGTAAAAACATGAGCTTATAACTAGAAAATAACAATGGACTATGCTAGCCTTAGCTCTACCATGCTGTGAATGTGCTAAAATATGTTAACCATTCGTTAAGCATCAGATTTAAAAACATGAACTTATAACTAGCAATTAACAACAAAATATCAAGCCATTAGCTCTATCATGCTAAGAATGTATTAAAAACATGTTAACCACTTGTAAAGACATCAGAATTAAAAACATGCACTTATAAGTAGCAATTAACGGTGGAATATGCTAGCCATTAGCTCTAGAAATCCAGGAATGTGTTAAAACATGAACTTATAACTACCAATTAATAATAGAATTTGCTAGCCATTAGCTCTAACATGCTAGGAATGTGCTAAAAACATGTCAACCACTTGTTAAGACATCAGAATTAAAAACATGAACTTATAACTAGCAATTATCAACAAAACGTGCCTGTCATTAGCTGCTAGGAATGTGCTAAAATATAAACATATAACTAGCAAATGACAATGTAATATGCTAGCCATTAGCTCTAGCATGCTAGGAATGTTCTAAAACATACCACTTATTAAGACATCTAAATTAAACACATGAACTTATAATTAGCAATTAACAATGGAATTTGTCAGCCATGAGCTCTAGCATGCTAGGAATGTGCTAAAATATGAACTAATAACCAGCAAATGACAATGAAATATGATAGCCATTAGCTCCAGCATGCTAATAATGTGCTAAACGTGTTAACCACTTGTTAAGACATCAGAATTAATAACATGAACTTATAACTACAACTTAGCAATGTAATAAGCTATCCATTAGAGCTGGCATGCTAGGAATGTGCTAAAACATGTCAACAACTTGTTAAGACATCAGAATTAAAAACATGCACTTATAACTAGCAATTAACAATGGAATGTGTTAGCCATTAGCTCTAGCATTCTAGAAATGTGTGAAAACATGAGCTTATAACTAGAAAATAACAATGGACTATGCTAGCCTTAGCTCTACCATGCTGTGAATGTGCTAAAATATGTTAACCATTTGTTAAGCATCAGATTTAAAAACATGAACTTAAAACTAGCAATTAACAACAAAATATCAAGCCATTAGCTCTATCATGCTAAGAATGTGCTAAAAAAATGTTAACCACTTGTAAAGACATCAGAATTAAATCATGCACTTATAAGTAGCAATTAACGGTGGAATATGCTAGCCATTAGCTCTAGAAATGCAGGAATGTGTTAAAACATGAACTTATAACTACCAATTAACAATAGAATTTGCTAGCCATTAGCTCTAGCATGATAGGGATGTGTTAAAACATGTTAACCACTTATTAAGGCATTTAAATAAAAAACATTAACTTATAATTAACAATTAACAATTTAATATGCTAACCATTAGCTCTGGCATGCTAAAAATGTGCTAAAACATGTTAGCCACTTGTTAAGACAGAATTAAAACATGAACCTATAACTTCCAATTAATAATGGAATATGCTAGCCATTAGCTTTAGCATGCTAGGAATGTGCTAATGGTTAGCATATGCTAAAAAATGTCAACCACTTGTTAAGACATCAGAATTAAAAGAAAACAAACTTATAAACTACCAGTTAACAATGGAATATGCTAGCCATTAGCTTTAGCATGCTAGAAATGTGCTAATATCTATATCTATCTATCTATCTATCTATCTATCTATCTGTCTGTCTGTCTGTCTGTCTGTCTGTCTATCTATCTATCTATCTATCTATCTATCTATCTATCTATCTATCTGTAAGACTTGAGATAAAACAAATACTTTGATGTCTTTGACAATTCAAACATGAGCTGGAAACACAGAGACAATCGGCTCATAAAACCCACCAGGTGGGAATGCGGGAAAGTCAGCTCATTACTTTCCTTCATTTACATTTGAAGCACCCACTCCCTCTTTCTCCTAACTCACACAGAATGGTCATTTCAAAGTATAAATGTTCTATATCAATGCAAGTGACTTCATCATATATGTCTGATATCATTTGAAATGTCTCAGTGCGCCTGATACAATGGTCTCATTCCCTCAGAAATAGACATAATCTAAACCATAGATATATAACTTCAGATATCTTTTGAACCACTGCTAAGGGTGTGCCCTTACCTAGGGGGCCTGTATTCAAATGACCATTTGTTTCCTATAGGCACTAAATGCAAATGCCTTTTGTTGTTCAACACACCCCTTTCTTTGAGGAGTTTGTTGTTCAACACACCCCTTTCTTTGAGGAGTTCATTGTTCAACACACCCCTTTCTTTGAGGAGTTCATTGTTCAACACACCCCTTTCTTTGAGGAGTTTTCTTGGTTTGACTACTTAAGGAGAAGTTTCTAAATGTTCGGGGCGATTCTGTACCCAGATTAGCCCGTAGCGTGGAGCTCTCATGCTCCACGCTATGTATATTTTGATGTCAGGTATGCATCTTTTGATCTTGGATTCATCTTTGAGAATTTGATGTTTTGTATGAGATGACTAAATGAATTGGCATAATCCACATTTACCTGACTAATAAATTGTTATGTTTTGAGTTACTCCGACAGATCTCATGTTATTATCTCTAGTAGATTACGTTAAGTCCATAACACCGCAAACCCCTGTATAGGTTAGTAACGGACTAAGACACGAAAGACGGAGCAGCGTGGCACGCTATACGATGATCTTAGAGCTCCGACTAACACATTGGTATTAATTCAAGTATACTTAGACTGTAAAAGGCCAATAATGGGATTTCTATTTAGAACAACAAAGGATTGTTGAGACTAATCTAAATGTGGGTAGGCCTTCATCTACAAACTTATAATACTATTTAAATCATATGGTGATTATTCAAAGTCATTAATAATTTAAGTAAATTGGTCTGCCCAATTCTATAGTAATGATCATGGTAAGATTAAATGGTTTTGTCTTGATTTAGTAGATAGCAGCTCTATGGGGACCACACAACAGATATTCTAAACTGAGTAAGTAGGGTTCTGCCTTTTAGAATAGTGGTTAACCGCCTCTGTTTAATGACCAAGACTAACAAGTTTGTGTATAAGAGATCGTATACTCGGCCGATACAAGACTCAGGATGTTATAGGAATCCGAATGAACGAGAATAACATGCAATAACAAATCGAAGAGAGTATTCAATCATAACCTAAAGTAGCCTAATATTAAAGGGAACTAAATAATCTTATCAATGTTTTATAATTGGAGTCAGATAAAACGAGAATGAATATTGGCTATTAATATTCTAAACCACCTCATACTAAAAATGGAGTCAGATACGAGTAAAATTTAAAGTAAATCAACATTGTGCACTGGAAAGCCCGAACAGGCAATAAACCTTCATCCACCAGTAGATACCGTCGTTGGACTAACTGGTTGGACCATATCTATCTATCTATCTATCTATCTATCTATCTATCTATCTATCTAT
>CAIGQZ010001345.1:27406151-27417454 GCA_903798205.1 Danio tinwini | reverse complement strand
CACACACACACACACACACACACACACACACACACACACACACACACCAGAGAACGAGAGGTCCTATGGCTTCTCACATGAAAACAGCTTAAGTGTTCTCAATTATAGTAATGCCATTTTATTGTCAGTAACAGTAACAATGTTGTAATGGGGAAAATTTTATTTAACTCATTTGATTACTCGTTACTGTAAAAAAAAAAAGTATAGCCATTAGTAACGTTGTTTATTTATAGCGCTGTTATTCCCATCTCTGCTTACAGGTTTGATTAAAATATTAGTTTTTTCAACAGAGTTCTGATAACATTCATTCATTTTCTTTTCGGCTTAGTCCCTTTAATAATCCGGGGTCACCACAGCGGAATGAACCGCTAACTTATCAAGCACATGTTTTACGCAGCGGATGCCCTTCCAGCTGCAACCCATCTATGGGAATAGTTCTGATAACATTTCATCCAAATTTCAGATCATCCATTTAACATCCATTTTCAGTTCACAAAAGACTCTTCAAAGTGGAAAAAGACTGTGTAAATATTCCTCACACTACAAAATCCAGAAGCATTTTCATATCCCGCTGGCAGATATTGGTTCTTTTTTGAAGCATAAACTCACTTAATATGTTTTCTTGCGAAAGGCTGCAAAAAATATGCATCCATCTAGCCCACAAAAAGAAGTATGAGATGCAAAATGAAAACAAAAAAAGGCCTAAATATAGGTTCTAAATGGGTTTTACAGTTATGTCAGAAAAGAAAAAGTTTTAGTTTCTCAAATATAATGTTTGTGTTCACTTTTCTCACTGTGAAGAATATTTTAATATTCCAAAGAAGAGTCTTTTGAGAATTTAATTAATCTGCAAATAAATTAACTTATTTTTGCATTATTTGGTTGTCGTTCTGCTATTCTATCACCAGCTCTTAACACAAATTCACTTATTTTTGCATTATTGGTTGTCGTTTTGTTATTTTGCCACCAACTCTCAACATAAATAAACTAATTTTAGCATTATTTGGTTGTAGTTTTACTATTTTACCACCAACTCTCAAAACTTTAAAGTCGTAACATTTAAATGGGGGCTCGTCCGGGATATTTTTCAAAAAAAGATACCTGAAATAGTACAACTTGTACTTTTCCCCCAGGAATCAAGGAGTTTAGACTTCACGTGACACATCTCGCAACACGCAGAAAACTCTATTGTCTAAACACATCAGTTTAGAAGTGAGTGCCACTCGCTGTAAGTTTTAAACCTATATTTTTGGTTAGAAGTGTAGTTTAGATATGGCGTGAAAAAAAACGCTAAAGCTGTTTTTTTTGTTTATTTTCTATTAGGTAATTTAGAGGATAATTTTCAGCCAGTTTGGGTTTTTTTTTATATAGCTTTCTTTTATTTAGTGCCACTTGAAATCATCTTTCCCTTAACCACACATTAATTGATTTATTTTTCTCTTGTGAGAACTTGTACTTTTTTTTTGCTGTTTGAATTATTTCACTTGTGTAAATAAATTCTTATTTTTGCATTATTTGATTTTATTATTCTGTCACTAACTTTAAACAAATTTGAGTTGTTACATTAAAATGTTATCTCTTTAACCTAGAGCTAGAGTTTTAAAGTCTTAACATTTAAATGGGGGCTCGTCCGGGATATTTTTTATAAAAAAAATACCTGAAATAGTACAACTTGTATTTTTCCCCTGGGTATCGAGGAGTTTAGACAAAAGCTAAAGATGTTTTGTTTGTTTATTTTCTATTGGGTAGTTTAGAGGATATTTTTCAGCCAGTTTGGGGTTTTTGTTATACTGATATCTTTTATTTGCCGCTGCTTGAAACCCTCTTTCCCTTAACCACCCATGGATTTATTTTACTCTTGTGAGATACTGATGTAAATAAATTCATTTATTTTTTGCATTATTTGCTTGTCGTTTTTGCTATTTTGCCACCATCTCTTAACAAATTGAGTCGTAACATTTAAATGGCATCTTCACGATCGAATGGGATGAGCACAGAATGCAAAACGAAAACAAATAAGGTCTAAAGTAAAGGTTTTAAATGGGTTTTACAGTTACATCAGAAAATAAAAGTTTTTAGTTTCCCAAATATAAAGTCTGTGTTCACTTATCTTACTGTGAAAAATATTTTAACACTATAAAAAAGAGACTTTTGAGGATTTAAATCATCCAATGGATGTTATACGCTCAACCATTGATGCGTGAAGTTTATAATCAAGACTTGGAAGTTCAAAATGTTTCAATTTGTTTCAATTCTTTCTTCCAGGTCTTCAGGTTTGAGATAAGGGGAGCGACTCTTCTCAATTATACAATTATAGATTGCCATCCTGATTGTGTCTCGGACATTTCTGATGTAATAAATCACAGCCATTGGTCGTCTCTTCTGGCTTTAATTACAGATTAAGGGTAATTGAATTCCACCATCCATCATTAGAATTAGTTGCAGTCCTGCCCAGCCCCTGCTGCCAGCTGACACAAGATAACTATTTAAATCATTAACAGATGATCATTTATCTTACTAGATTGTTGTTAAGACTTGAGGACATATTTAATCATAGCACCTACCCCAAACTTTCAGTTATAAAGTTGACATTTAGATGCAGACCTTCTGAAAACACTTCTTACAATAGCTGAAACTTTATTTGAAGACTAAAAGTTCTTATGAGCGACTTTTGAGGTCAATTGCAATTATTCGGATTCTTATTTGTCATTTTATTTTCACGTAGGAACCATGAAGAAGGTTGTTTTGAACAGATAAATGGATAAACACTAAATAAATAAATGGAGCAAGCAGCATAATTGGCAATTTAACAGTCTCTCTGTTGTTTTGGCACCTTTAGAAATAACTAAGCCAATGCTGTGAAGGACGTCTTATCTCACTACATCTTCCCTCCAGAGAAACACAAATCTAACAGCACAGCCACTTCAAAATACTGAAATCAGATCAACTGAAAGGGGGAGTTCATTAAACATGAAACTTTTTTAGGCATAAAAAAATAACACTTTTATTTTTTCAGATCTGCGAACATAAAGGGTCGTAATCATAAAGTATGAAAGGTATTTAATATAAGCTACTACAAAAGATCTCGCCACTACAAAACTTCTCTGTCAATTTCAGATGCAATCTGAGCTGTATCTCAGATGTAATCAATGTATCAGTGTACATCAGAATACATGTAGAGAGAGCCAAAAATCGAAAGGAGTAAAGCTGAATGGATGCTTTATTTCAGCTCATGTCAAGAATTTTACTGCTTATCTGCTGTTGTTTAATATCTTGGGACACTAAATACATTTCTTTCAATTATATCTCTCTGTTTGTGTCAATTAGTTCATTTATTTTCCTTCAGCTTAGTCCCTTATTTATCAGGGGTCTCCATAGCGGAATGAACCACCAACTATTTCGGCATATGTTTTACACAGTGGATGCCCTTCCAGCTGCAACCCAGTACTGGGAAACCCCATACACTCTTGCATTCACACATGGACTCATTCACTACAGCCAATTTAGTTAATTAAATTCACCTATAGCACATGTGTTTGGGCTGTGGAGAAAACAGGAGCACCCAGAGGAAACCCACGCCAACACGGGGAGAACATGCAAGCTCCACACAGAAATGCCAACTGACCCAGCCGGGACTCGAACCAATGACCTTCTTGCTGTGAGGCAACAGTGCTAACCACTGAGCCAACGTGCCACCTTGTATCAATTAGTTATACACTAGAAATATAGGTTTACTTAACTGAATTGTGCAAAGGCATTGCCTTAATTTAATTAAGTAATTTTGACTTTATTGCAGTAAGTTATTTCTTACTAATGTATTATAAATATTCTTATTTAAGTTTTGTTGACTTAACTGGATCTGTAATCTGATTTAATAAAGTGTTATAAAAATTTTTCACAGAAACCTCTGTAAATCTCAACATAACACAACATTAAAGTTTAAATCATGTCTCCCCATCTTTTTTATATTTAAAAAATACACAACACTTTATATATTTGTGTTTCCAGTCTGACCCAAAGCATGCTGGGAACTAGAAATCTGCATGGTTAGGTTAACTCATTCAGTTTAAGTCAATGAAAAAAATTGTTTCTATTAAGTTCAATGAACAAAGTCAAAGAATCTCATTTTATTTAATTAGTTGCACTACTCAATTTTAGTGTAGATGTAAATAACTGATCAAATGTGACTGTGATGATATTTGATCTTCATAAGTGCAAAACGTTTCAGTCAGTCATTTTTTGTTCAGCTGTTTTGACATTTTACCTGTTTAAGGACATTTAAGGTGCTGACTGTGTCATCAGATTCGACGTTCCTATTGGTTCTTGGTTTGACGCTCATCGTAGCTGGTTTACACTGCAAGAAAGTGTCTGAAATCTTCTGAAACTGCCTGAATTTAATCTGAGAAAAAATTTAATCATGGCCATTAAACAGCTGTCTGTAAAGATGTTAAACCTATGATCAAAGATCACAGATTTTAGCCTGCAGGATTACAGTGAGCCTATAGGATTACAGTACATTGGCATTAGGTGGAGGAAATAACTTTTTTTAAATGTATGCATTTTCCATGCCAAAAACGATGATCTCGTGTAAACAAACAGACAAAATATACTAAAAGTTTTTTCTTTTTGTCTAAAAGTCTGGGTAGGTCAATCTACGCAACTATTGTGATTTGTTAAAGAATGAATTTGTTCAAATTAATGAATATTATTTGAAATTTGTGAAAATCCATCCATTTTCCTTTAGCTTAGTCCCTTATTTATTAAAGGTAACCCAGCGGGATGAACCGCCAACTATTCAAGCATATGTTTTACGCAGCGAATGCCCTTCCAGCTGCAACCCAGTACTTGGAAACCCCCATACACTCTTGCATTTACACATGCACTCATACACTATGGCCAATTTAGTTCATTCAATTCACCTAAAGCACATGTGTTTGTGGAGAAAACCGGAGCACCCGGAGGAAACCCACGCCAACACGGGGAGAAAATGCAAACTCCATATAGAAACACCAACTGATCCAGGGACTCGAACCAGCAACCTTCTTGCTGTGAGGCGACAGTGCTAACCACTGGGCCAAAAATTTTTTCTATAAAAAAATTGCTAGTACACTTGAAGCTTTTTGTTTTAACAAATAAAGTGCCCTTCAACTTTTTCTTGTCAAAAAAAGATGTGAACATAGCCTTAGTTCCCCTTCAAGACAAAAAGACTAAGATGTGAAGTTTATTTATAAACTAATTTCCAGAGGATCACGTGCTTATGATTGCTTGCAGCCAGTCCGGCATTACCGATCAGACAATTCCTAAGTCACTATAAATACCCTAGGCTCCATATAACAGCCATCTTTGTTTTGAAGAATCCCCCTACTTCTCCTCCTTTCCTAGATGGGTGGCACGGTGGCCCAGTGGTTAGCACTGTTGTCTCACAGCAAGAATGTCACTGGTTCTAGTCCTTACCAGCCAACGTTTCTGTGCGGAGTTTACATGTTCTCCCGGTGCTCATGTGGGTTTCCCCTAGGTTCCCCGGTTTCCTCCCACCATTCAAAAACATGCAACTTAAGTTAACTGTCTAATCCAAATCGGCACCATAGACATGCTCCTAGTAAGTAGTTATCTCTTAAAAGCAATTACTATCTATTAATTAGCTACAACAGCAGGGAAGTTCTCGAGATCTACCTGAGCTCAAACTCCCCTCTCGCCTTACAAACGGGAGGGAGCCCCAGGCTTGAGGATCTTATGAGGCTCGAGGATCTCTCCCAGAACAGCATGCCAAACAAGCTAAGTGTGAACTCTTGAAAGCCAGTTTAAATCAGTCAGGTGCATCTCTTACCACTTTCTGCATGAATGCGGCACTGGACTGAACTTTAAAGTGAAGTTTGTGCAAATCCAGGATAGTAAGCAACTCCTGCTCATTCAGTTGGCCGACTGCTACCCACTGAGCCACCATGCTGCCCAAATTGTGAAAAATAAAAATGCAATTAAACTGTTTTAACAGTTTTTGTAAACTTTCAATTCTTATTTTGTGTGTTTTTATCGTTTACAATGGTTATTCCTAACTGTATGATTATATAGACTGAACAAAAAACTCACTTTGTCAAGCCACAGTAAATTGCACAGTATTTCTTTAAAGGCCTGACATCTCATGTTCAATAAAAAAGTAATTTTTCTAGCTCTAATTAATATATAAATAAACATTTGACCATAACTCACTGTCACGGATGAGAAATATTGGAGGTCGCCGACTTTTGACTGCAGACTTTTTTTTGCACATCCATTTAAGCTTGAGATCTTTTTCGAGACTCACAAAAAAGGGCTTCCTTTTCCTCAGGAGCAAAATTGAAGATTGAACTGTAAAATTGCCATCTTGAGGAAATAATTGCGACTTTAAAGAGACCCCATTGTGATTTCTCTTTCTTGCGGGGGGATTCGTTGATTATTTTTTAAATGCGAACATACACGAGAAGCTGAAACAAATCCTCACGATGACATCCTGGATGTATTACAATAAGCATTGCGAGAAATGTCTTGTTAAGAGGGGAATTATTAATGAGATCTTAGTGTTGATTAGATTGACACGCAGCCGCATTGTTCGAGGCTAAAAAATAAATGATGCAATTCTCAAATAAATGCCCGCTTGCCCTCGAAATCACTTTTTTTTTGTCCTCCGCAGGAAGATTAACAGATAATGTTTCTTGTGTGCTGTGGGAAATTGAATTAGATTTGTACCCAAATCTGTTACATAAACCTGCACCGTGCCGGAAAACTTTTTGCAATGAGTTCTTTTATATTTTTTTTACTCAGTGTACTTTCTATACTCCCAGATTCAGTCTTCAAAGTGAAGCTCGCCGAGGGACGGGGCGTTTAGTCGACAACATCTGAACTTAAGAGCCTGTCAATCAAATCTCAGCGGGAGCAGGTGAATCCATCTGAGGAAAATGACTGTAAGAATTGGGAATTGCTGTGAAAGCATGGAGAAAGAGGACGTAACGCAGAAGCAGGGTGAAATGCAGCAACATTAAGACTGACAGATCAAATGCGCAGTGAACGCAGGAGAAATGAATGGCGAAAAGATGGAAATGAAAGGAGAGATTCACTTAACAAAGATCCGCCGAGTGAAAATGAAGTGTGCTTGTTTAAACCTGCAACGGTGCTAGAATTTCATTACAGCGAGCAGCAAGTGGGATTCCTGTTATTCGGCTTCATTTCAATCTATATGAATATATATATATATTCTGAAATGAGCTGGTCTACCAAAGACAAAATCAAATCTTTTACACAAGTAGTACTCCTTAATGCTCATTTCGCATCCCATCATGCTTTTTGTGATGTATTTAGACTAATAAAAAATACACTAATAAAATAGAGGCGACACAGTGGCTCAGTGGTTAGCACTGTTGCCTCACAGCCAGAAGGTCGCTGTGTGTTCGAGTCCCAGCTGGGTCAGTTGGCATTTCTGCGGCGTTTGCATGTTCTTCCTGTGTTGGCATGGGTTTCCCCCAGGTGCTCCGGTTTACCCCAGGGTCTAAACACATGCGCTATAGGTGAATTGAATAAACAAATTGGCCGTAGTGTATGAGTGTGTGTAATCTGCTCCTTAACACCGACAAGACCAAGGAGCTCATTGTGGACTTCAGGAAGGGACGAACAGGCTCACATGATCCCATCTACATCAATGGGATGGCCGTCGAGCCTGTATCATCCTTCAAGTTCCTGGGGACCCACATCTCCAAGGACCTTTCCTGGACCACCAACACCTCCAGCCTGGTCAAGAAGGCTCACCAGCGCCTATTTTTCTTAAGGCAACTTAAGAAGAACCAGCTGTCATCAGCCGTCTTGGTGAACTTCTACCGCTGCACAATAGAAAGCATCCTGATGAACTGTGTCACAGTCTGGTATGGAAGCTGCTCTGTTGCGGAGCGTAAGGCACTGCAGCGGGTGGTGAAAACTGCCCAACGCATCACAGGGACCACACTGCCAGCCATAGAGGACATCCAGAGGAAACACTGTCTGCGCCGAGCACGCAGTATTCTTAAAGATTCCTCTCACCCTGCTCACAGACTGTTTTCTCTCCTGCCTTCTGGCAGGCGCTTCAGGCTCCCCCGGACAAAAACCAGCAGACTAAAGAACAGCTTCTTCCCCAGAGCTGTCTCCCTCTTGAACTCTGCTCCCCACTGACTTTTTGCCCCCCTAATACACCCCACTCTCCTCTCCTCATAACTCAGACTCCTCATAATCACTGCACTACTTAACATTTGCACATTTAAAAATTGCACATATTCATTGCACTGATTCATTTATTTGAACTGTACACACCTACCGCACATGTACATTTGTAAATTATGTACACACCCACTGTACATATACATTTGTAATTATGTTTATCTATCTGCACACTTCTAATTATTAATAGCAACCTGTACATTTATCCATCTATTGTAAATCTGTTCATAGCTGACACAACCTGTATATAATGTTCATAGTACATCCATTTGTAAATATCACCAGAATTTTTCTATAACTGCACTTTATAACTTATACCTGTATCCTGCACTTGCTGCTATTGCACTCCTGGTTAGACCTAAACTGCATTTCGTTTCCTTGTACTTGTACATGTGTGATGACAATAAAGTTGAATCTAATCTATCTAATCTAATTTCGTTTCCTTGTACTTGTACATGTGTGAGGACAATAAAGTTGAATCTAATCTAAAATCTAATCTAAATGTGTGTATGGGTGTTTCCCAGTACTGGGTTGCAGCTGGAAGTGCATCCGCTGTGTGAAACATATGCTGGATAAGTTGGTGGTTCATTCCACTGTGGCGATCCCTGATATATAAGGGACTAAGCTGAAGGAAAATGAATGAATGAATAAAGGAATAATAAAATAGAAATGTTCAATTTATTCCCTCTGAAAGTCACACACATTTTAGCCTGACTAAAATGATTTATTGGGACTTACAAAAGCATCACTAAAATGACATCTGAAATGCTGTAAGGCTGGCATAATGATTTCTCAGGTGCATTGTGCATGCTAAACAGGCCTACGCGATTGCATCATATTTGCAACAAAAAAGGTTTTGGAATAATTTGGCAAAACTTTCAGACACATTGCAAATGGCACAATAACATATGCTGTTCGCCAGTGAGATTTACCTTGATGTTTCTTTGTTTTCTTGTACTGCATCTCAGGCTCTCGCTGACACCACTGTCTCCCTGGTAACCAAGAATACTGACTTTTAAAAACAAAACAAACTTCTTTCTAAAAAAAAAAATGTTTTTTTATTTAATTATTTGTTCCTGTTGGAATGAGACCAAACACCAAAAAAATTAAATAAAAATAAATATGTGGAAGTTCTCAGTTTTTACAATTTCAAGAGTTCACTTTGATATTGCTTGAAAATATTAGCAGGTTTGGCCGGGAGAGAACCTTGAGCTTAGAGATAATTGAGCCCAAGGCTCTCGCCTGGTCAATGGGAATGTAAGGGGGGTGCGAGATTAGGTAGTTCTCGAGAGCTCTCCCTGGTAAAAGACGTAAGGGGAAGATGAGTGGATGGGGGATGCCATACTACTGAATGCAGAAGCAAATAGTTCACCTCAGATCTTGAAAATAAAATAAACTGTTTGAAATTGAACTTTATAACTGTGACTCACTATCAGTGATTCAGCATGTTAAAGAGGTTTATTATGTATTAATTAGATTATAAACCTTATTTTGTGAGTGAGTGCATATTCTGTGCTTCTGAATGGCTGTATTTAAAGTTCTGTCATGTTTTGTCTGGTGCAAACAGCCAAATTGCATCTCCTCACATAGAGTGTTGTTAGGACACACGGTTACAATGTAACCTGCTCACCTAATGTTTACGTTAGATATATTTATATCAGTTGCTAATTAATAACCTTATGTGGAATTCTGAATCGGGGTCTCATTTCGGAGTTTGTTACTGTCCACCGGAGGTCACATTTCAGTCACGAGCGCATGCTTCAAGAGTCTTTTTGAAAGAATGAAATATGCGATTTTCTAATAAGGCAACCCGGGGTGCTGAAATGAGTTAAATGAACCAAAGGCAGCATTCTGGCATGGAAAGCACATTTTCAAAGCCGAATATCTGACTTTAGCATTGTTTTTCAGATAAACATGAATGTTCACCTGGCACGTTTCTTAAATATCTGCAAACATATTATGGTATTTTTATGCTTTAGAACAAGAATAACCGGTGGGCCACAGCCCACTAGTGGGCCTCAGCGATCCTGCAGGTGGGCCGCGAGATTAAAACTAAATCTCAATATTATACTATAATTTTTGGATTGCATTATTAATATGCTATATTAAAATGATCAAAGTAATGCACTTTCTTCTGTTCTCTGATTGATTACCCCAAACTCGGCGCAAAAACAGCCTCATGATCGCGTCTGCAACTAGTAATGTCAGTCTGTTCATTACAAACTCTGCATGAAGTGAAAGTCTCTCTGTGTATTTTTGTGTGAACTATTTAATATATCTGCATAGTTGCCCAAATTAATGTCCTGTGAGTGTTTTATAACGGACGTGGCCCATACAGGAGCATCTAGCGAGGCTCAATGTTGTTTCTGCCATAGAACGTAAAATAAACTTGTATATGAGCTTCAGACGCGCTGGCAGAGCTGTTCACTGTTCCTGTCAGAGATTTCCCAATAATATGCAGCTGCAAACTCAACAGCAAACTCAACAGCCAACTCAACAGCCATCCGATTGACGAATTTTAACAGATTTAGGGTGTTTTACTGTGTTTACTGTAAAACACCCTGTATATTTTTGAATAGTAGATGTTTAATAGTAGATATTCAGTCAGTCCAGTTTAAAGCTGAAGCTAGTATTTTGCAATATCCCTGTTGACCTGTATGTTTGTTTTTTAAATAAAATCGAATTCTATATAATATAGTTTTAGTTTTATATATAATTAAATTTAAGTAAAATTATATATTTTTATTAAATGCTTATAATAGAAAATAATAGAAGGTACAACAAATGTATAATATATATTTGTTATAATAATATAATATAATATAATATAATATAATATAATATAATATAATATAATATAATATAATATAATATAATATAATATAATATCTTCCCACAGATGGGTATCCGCTGATGGGTATCCGCCGAAGGGCATCCGCTGTGTAAAACAAAATGCTGGATAAGTTGGCGGTTCATTGCGCTGTGGTGACCCCAGATTAATAAAGGGACTAAGCCGAAAAAAATTTTTATGAATATAACATAATATAATATAATATAATATAATATAATATAATATAATATAATAT
>CAIGQZ010001345.1:27349387-27361151 GCA_903798205.1 Danio tinwini | reverse complement strand
GAAGAAAAACTAATGACATGGCCTCCTTGTTCACCTGATCTGAACCCCATAGAGAACCTGTGGTCCATCATCAAATGTGAGATTTACAAGGAGGGAAAACAGTACACCTCTCTGAACAGTGTCTGGGAGGCTGTGGTTGCTGCTGCACGCAATGTTGATGGTGAACAGATCAAAACACTGACAGAATCCATGGATGGCAGGCTTTTGAGTGTCCTTGCAAAGAAAGGTGGCTATATTGCTCACTGATTTGTTTTTGTTTTGTTTTTGAATGTCAGAAATGTATATTTGTGAATGTTGGGATGTTATTTTGGTTTCACTGGTGAAAATAAATCATTGAAATGTGTATATTTGTGTTTTTTGTTAAGTTGCCTAATAATTATGCACAGTAATAGTCACCTGCACACACAGATATCCTCCTAAAATAGCTAAAACTAAAAACAAACTAAAAACTACTTCCAAAAATTTTTTGGGTTCATTGAGAACATCAACAACAACTTGCCAAATAATTCTGCACTCCCTGTATATATATATATATATATATATATATATAAATATATAGATTTTTATTTGTTTTATCAAAAAAATGTACAAAAACTAAAAAACTATTATAGTTTAATACATGTAATGTAATGTAATGTGTGTATATATATATATATATATATAGTGCATTTATCGTTTATGGCCATATACCCAAAGCTCTTCACAATCATGAGGGGGGTCTCTCCATAACACCACCAGTCTGCAGCATCCACTTGGATGTTGTGCTGGCAGCCACAGGACAACGGCGCCAGTGCACACTGTGTAATACATTGAGCCACTAAGCATTGTGCTTATGACATTGCTTATGAAACAGTGTTTTTCAAAGTCTAAACACTTTATTGATATAGTATACAACCAAGCACATGTGGGCAGAACACAAACGAGTCGCAGGTAATGAAGTATTAAGTATTTCTCATGCGTCTGTAGCTCCGCCTCTTTGCCCTTGAATAGTATGCCCCAGTTGGTGCGATGACACGGTAACAAAATGGCGATGGTTGGCCACGCCTACTGGTAGCTTCTTTTGGGTTCTTCAAAAACCTATGGGTGACGTCACGGATACTACGGCCATATCTTTTACAGTCTGTGGTCTCCATCCACCTATTTTATGTAAATATTGGATTATCGCATAAAAAATGATTTGACAGGAATAGCAAGACATGCAAAAATGTTAAATATGCACAAATATGCATGTTTTTGTTTGATGACAAAAATGTTTAAACTACAATGGAAACACTATGGCTACGTTCACACTGCGCGGCTTAGTGCTCAAATCTGATTTTTTTCTCAGATCTGATTTTTTCGCCTAGCTGTTCACACTGTTGTTATAAATGTGGCCAATATCAGATTTGCAGTGTGAACAAATCATGGTCGTAAACTGACCCGCATGCGCAGAAGTATAGTTACGGACAACACAAAATGTCTAATTATGCACACAATGTGTATACTGTACACTCTCAGAAATAAAGGTACATGATCTGTCACTGGGGTGGTACCTTTTCGAAAGGTACAGATTTGTACCTAAAAGGTCCATATTAATACCTCAAGGGTACATATTAGTACCTAAAAAGTACAAAAGTGTTCCTCTTAAAATATTTAGGTACTAATATATACTTTTAAGGTACCAATATGGACCCTATAAGTACAAATGTGTACCTTTAGAAAAGGTACCACCCCAGTGACAGCTCGTGTACCTTTATTTCTGAGTGTATAAAGCACGTGGCCAGATTATGCTTAATATGATTATTGCTCTTTTTACAGACAACCGTGGTGTATTACATGAACTGTAAAGGCTTGTTCTGCTACTACTAATGTGTATTTCGCCATTTGAAACCTAATATAAGTCCCTTGTGATTGAAAACACTGATCATTTAGGATTTATGACAACCGCGGCGCGCGTCTGTCTGTCCACTGGTGTAGTGAACTCATCAAGGGTTAATGAGCAGCCGCAGACTGAACTGTGAAGGCGGAGTTGGTTAATCTCCGTTTGCAGTTATTTTATTTTACTTCGTTATAAACAACAGACACGTGCAGATGGGGGTTTTGGGTGCTTGAGCTCCTGCCCTTTATTCAATCTGAGATAATGTTTGTACTTAAAATGACAGTCCCCCCTCCTTTGTGCACGGATTCCCTTTCGGCAACACCCCCGACGCTCTTTAGCATCGCGATCATCTCGTGCCCCGATCGTTAACCAGAGTGGTTAACAAGCACCAGTTTTGCCCTCTAAAACCTTTTTTAAAATGAACAACCAACTTTCTGTGGTAAAGTAATTGACCTGTGTGTTATTCTACTATGCTGCAGAGGTGTAGATGATGTTTGCAGCACAGAATGATGACGTATGTCGCTCAAAGAGTATGTAAAAGTCACATAAAATCCGACATAACCGTTTACACTGCAGTCGCATTGCAAAACATCAGATCTGTGTCTGATTTAAGACTACATATGAAAGTGGCACAAATCTTAAGCGAAAAGATCAGATTCCATGTGGTTTGGGCTGTTCACACTGTCAAGACCTGAGTCACATATCGGCGAAAAGATCAGATTCGGGCCACATTTGTCTGCATTGTGAACGTAGAATACACAATAAATTCCAGTATGCAGATCAAAAAAGTCATGTTAATTAGGTTTGACAGATCATGTGATAATTCATTTATTAATAAAGGATAAGACTCATGCAGCTTCTCCTATGCTGCAAAAATAAAATCTGTTTTTCATTTTAATATTTGTCACTAGTTTATCAGGAAGTGACGAATTTCTCTTCGACTCATTGGATGGAAACGCTGCTTTATTTGCCAATATTTTATGCGATAATCCAGTTTTGCGCATTAATTTAATCCGCATCTTTAGATGGAAACATAGCTTGTGCCTATTGTCTTTTAAAAACCGCAAGAGCAGATGAATCACATTTCATTTGATTTTACTTCAGCTTAGTCCCTTATTTATCAGGGGTCACCACAGCGGAATGAACCACCATCTATTCCAGTACATGTTTTACGCAGCGGATGCCGCAAACCAGTACTGGGAAACACCCATACACTCACGTTCACACACACACACTCATACACTACGGCCAATTTAGTTTATTCAATTCACCTATAGCGCATGTAGGAATGTGTATGGTTAAGGTTTTAATGGTATTACTACTTTTATCAATACCACTTATCGGTTCGGTACTTTAACGGTTCTCTTATCGGTACTTTTTGTAGTGTTTTTTTTTATGAAAAAAACTGAACAAAACATTTTACAGAATTAACAACACTTTATATTATTATGATAATAATTATTATTATTATGTTTTTAATATAAAATCAAACTAAATCAATAATTGTAAAACAAATAAATATTTTTCTTTCCTGTAAAAGAATGTACAATGGTTTGAAGGAAAATGACACGAAGTATGTATATAAAAAATGACAGTTTTTAACTATTCTTCTAGATAAAAATCAACTTGTTTGCCTTTTCTGGCAGAAGTTGGGATCTTTCTTGGTTTATTGTGCTCCCTGCAGTTGAAAATGGCCTCTTTGAGTTCCAAAATGCAGTTAAATGAGACTGTTTATGATTTTTCATTAACGCATTCACAATAATGAGTTAACGGTTTTTTGGGAGTTAACTGTGTTTTTAAAACGGTTTTGGAGCATCTTGCTATGAAAAAATAAGCTGTTTTTTTATAATTTCTTAAAAAGCATAGTTAGTATTATATATTATTATTATTATATTATACATTATTATTAGGTTATTCATAGGCTATATTTGTAAATACAGCTGATGTAAAAGCATTTTTAATATTTAAGATTTTTTTAGGCTACTGCAGTAAAAAAATACTGTTTTCATTGTAACCGAATGTGTGTGTTTATTTATTAATGTTATACTAAATTAAGTAATTGACTGCTGGCATAACAATAGCTAGGCAGTCAAAAACGTTTCATTGCAGTCAATGCACTTTTGAAAGATTCTTTCACTTTTGCATTTGTTGCAACTGGCATTGTCGCGGTCCACTCGGGAAATACAACCCATTTGGTTCACTCCACAAGCATACGAGCAGTGTGTGCGCAAATCTATGTCGTGAGCTATGTGTGCATGCTTAGCGCAAGCCTCCGCTGAGTGCAAGAGCACAGCTGAGAACTGTGAAGGCTTTTATACTTGACGTGCTCACCTGAAACACAAGCATTTCTCATGTGAAATTGCCAACTGTGCAGATAAATATCAAATATGACAAATTAGAAACGGTTGGTCAGTTAAATTATGCTACTGTAAGTAATGTTTATTCAGCAATAATTCTCCAGTACCGATAGCAGAACCGTTAACGTTAGAGCTTATTAATACTTCTGTCTTTTATAATGTAGCACCGATACTGATAAAGTACAGACGTTCTGTATCCATCCCTAAGCGCATGTGTTTGGACTGTGGGGGAAACTGAAGCACCCAGAGGAAACCCACGCCAACACGGGGAGAACATGCAAACTCCACACAGAAATGCCAACTGACCCAGCCGGGACTCGAACCAGCGACCTTCTTGCTGTGATGCAAGCCACAGAGCCACCATGCCGCCACCAAGATTCAATTATCACAAAACAAAAAAAAAGCTGGGTATAAAAGTCAGAGAGCTGATTGAAAATCTGAGATTTAAATCTGAAAGTAAACGTAGACAAAGATCACCTTGTATTTTACAAATGTAAGCGCCGCATGAGCGCGTCAAACTGAGCAAGTGACTTACATAAGACCTTCAGCTCCTCTACAACACTGACATACTGGGTTTTTGGCAGGCCCATATAAAATTCTCTTTTGTCCAGATTGTGCTCATTTTCTCCCTTTAGCACTTATTGCTTTAGAACGCTCAAGATGTGACATCACATCCTCCCATTCCCTCTCTAGTGTCTCTTTCCGTTTTGCGTTTGCTCCGTTTCTTTCACGCTCTCCTCCTCAGCCTGACGTGTCTCCTTCGATTCAATTGTAATCTCATTTCGCACTTCTGTCTCCCTTTCATCCTCTGTCTTGTTCGTTTCCTCTCCCTTCAAATGTTCGCCCTCATGTTTTGTGCTATCCTCCATTTCCTTCGCTCGTTCCCCAAAAATATCAAGCAACCTGTCAAACTTGGGTCCCCATTCCTCAAAACTGTGTTTCTGGCCCTGCGTGTCTTTTTCCGCCTCGCTTTCGAGTGAGCTGAGAGACGTGGCCTGTGAGCCGCCACCCTCCATTCCGTACGTCTGCAGCGAGTCGTACGGCGGCTGCATTGGGTCAAAGGTCACCAGCGCTAGACGGTGTTGCAGAAAATCACCCATTCGGTTTGTCAACGAATCGGCGGATGTTTTTTCTGAGCTTGCTTGTCCAGCTTTACCATTACGTAAACCCCACCCCCTTTCATAAAGCCCCGCCCCACCTGGGAGGGGCATCACTAATTGTGGCACATAGTTCAGCCCACTTACTCCATATAATCCTATAACCCCAGCAGCAGCAGCTGCAGCAGCTTCTGGATAAAGAAGAGTGGTTGCGTTTAAAGGTATTCCTCTACCATTTCTCAATAGTGTTCCCTCCATCGTTCTGAACGGTATATCTGTGGTGCTGATGCTGGTTGAGCTCTGGCTGGTGCTGATTAGCATAATATCTCCATTCTTGTCCACAGCCGATACAGGAGTGGAGTCGTCTGTGGTGATGGTGGAAATGGAGGCTCGTGTGGTTAAACCGTGAGGAGATGACTCTAGTTTGTGGCCCGCCGATGAGCTGGAAGCCTCTGAACAGGAGCCGCTCTGACTGGAGCCCTTCACAAACAGAACTTGATCTGAATGAACAGACTAAGAGAGAGAGAGAGAACAACAGATGTTGGTGAGGGAATGGAAACTGAATGATTAAATCTGCTGAAATCACAGTCATAGTCTCAAAGGTCTGTGAAGTGCTTTGAAATGTACATTTTTTATTCGATGTTTGATGTAATCTCAACTGAAACCTGAAGAGAGGGTGGGATATAGAGTAGCCACACCCTTTTAAAAACAAACAAAAAAAAACGACCAATAGCATTTTGTTTTTACCACAGCTCTGCCAGTAAAAATGGTTGAGCTCAAGAGCATCAACGAATCGCTTTTTCTGAGCCCGCTTGTTCAGCCTTACCATTACTTAAGCCCCACTCCCTTTCATAAAGCCCTGCCCAACCTGGGAGGGGCATCACTTATTGTTGCACATAGTTCCGCCCACTTACTCCATACCAGTGAGAGTGGTTGAGCTCAAGAGCGTCAAATGAAAAGTAAATGAGAAGCACCTTCAAGGGGGCGGGGGATGTCAGATATTAGACAGCATTTGATTGGTCAGAAGCTTTGATGAGAAACTGAAGTATGAGGTGACGTGAAAAACAACGTTGATCCATTTAGGCGGAAGTGACAAACTCCAAGCTTTTGATGTTTATATCAAGTTTATATCTTCAAACTTTGTCAATGTTTTGTAGCACACTGGCTTATATATGTCTTTTAAAACTAATATACTGATACTAACATCTACATATATATATATTACAGTGTTTCCACTAGGATTTTTTCCAGCTGTGGCGGCAGGCCTGGTAGACACAGATCTACCAACTACCTATAGCGTTATTTCAATGACAAATGTCATGTGCGCAGTATTACAAGTGGCGATCGCATTTATGTAATACGAGCATGCAAATCTCTGCTTGCGCGCCTATTTCCTCTGTTCATGCACAAAACTACTTGCACGCCCTCAAATATATGCTGCTGAAGTGCAGATTTTCTTGTGCACTCTCAAATAAACACTGCTGAAGTGCGATTTAGTGCGTTTATGTAACAAGTATGTCTCCAACATTTATTAGATTTGCTAGGAACATTTATAATTGCGTCCAAATATACCTACAGAGCGGCATTAATGCATCCTGAAGTAAAGTGTAACGGCTATAAACTCCAGCAAGATAAAGTCATTCCATGCAATTTATCTATAAAGTATAATAATGGAAACTGTGTTCATCATAACTAAAAGCTACTTCGTGTTTGCTGGCCCTGCGCATCACAGAGCTGTCAGTCAGTATGTCACTTTACGATTACAGAAAAGTTTGCGCTGTTATAATTCACTTACCTTTTAATATGTTTTGGTGTGATTGTAACCCACTATTTAAAAAAAAAAAAACACGACTGAATATTTTTAAACGAGAAGCTGTAATGTAGCCTTGGCAGGATGAATTTTGGTGTGGCGCCCCGCCATAGAAGAAAGAATGTAGCAGTAAACCATGTATTATATAATTTCACAGGACTTTTAAATTACAGAAAACTAGTTAAAAGGGTTAGTTCATACAAAAATAAACCATGAATTAAAGAAGGACCATGATTTGGCTTGACGTAGTAGACGTTTTCTTCAATATTTTTCCTGAAGTTGATAGCTTGGTGGGCAGTGCACTGAGATGTAGCGCCATTGCGATTCATGTGTCCCAAATTCAAGTTCCAGCTTGCAGATATTTCCCAAAACATACCCACACACCCCCCTCCAACTTTGCCCATGTTCAGCTACTATATATAGTAGCATAATAAAGGCAAACACTTGATACACTCTGCAAAAAAATACTACACTCTAAAATCTTTTGGGTTGTCATAACCCAATGTTGGCTCATATATGGACAAACCTAACTGTTGGGTTAAGAAATATACTATAAAGGGAAATGACATAATATAATATATAAAGGGAAATCACTGTTCTAACTCAAAGTTGAGTCATATATCAAAAACCCAATGTTGGGTTCACTTTTTCAATTTAATTTAAATTACATCTTTTAACCCAATGGTTACAAGTTGGTTTTGTCCATATTTGACCAATGGTTGGGTTTGTCCATGTTTGACCCAATGTTGGGTTATGGCAACTCAGCATTTTTATAGTGTACTACTTGTACTACCACTTCCCCCACCCCTACTACTACTACTACTACTACTACTACTACTACTACTACTACTACTGCTACTACTACTACTACTAAAAAAATATTACTATTAAAAAAGTCCCCTACTTCTTGGTTGGCCTGAGGGCGAGTAAATAAATGTCATAAATGTCATTTAAATTTAATTTAACAACAAAAAAAAGCTCAAAAAATTCTAAGTGCACTTTAAATACGCTGATGATGCACTTATTTAACCATTAAAATAAAGCATGTAAGGTTGGACACTTCACACACTCAACAGCCGCTGCTTTGCTCACATAGCAAAAGCTTTCAGACACTGATGTTGGATTACTTTATTTCAGGGGTTCTCAAACCTGGTCCTGGAGGTCCGGTGTCCTGCAAATTTTAGCTACAACTTGCCTCAACACACCTGCAAGGATGTTTCTAGAAAGCCTAAGAACTTGATTAGCTAGCCCAGATGTGTCTAATTGGGGTTGGATCTAAAATCTGCAGGATGCATGTCTTTGGACTGTGGGGGAAACCGGAGCACCCGGAGGAAATCCACGCCAACACAGGGAGAGCCAGCAACCTTCTTGCTGTGAGATGACAGTGCTAACCACTGAGCCACTGTGTTGCCCAGTTTAGTTCCAACCCGAGTTAAACACACCTAATCAAACCAATTGAGTGCCTTAGGCTTGTTTGATACCTACAGATAGGTGTGTTGAACTAAACTGCAGGGCTCCTTAGGTTTGACACCCGTGTTTTAACCCAATGGGTAAAAATTGGTTGGTTTTGTCCATATTTGACCAATGGTTGGGTTTATCCATGTTTGACCCAATGTTGGGTTATGGCAACTCAGCATTTATATAGTGTACTTGCACTACTAAGTAGAGCTGACTACCAAGTAAATTAACAGCATATTTTCATATTAAGGTGTACTATCCCTTTAAGAAGTAATTTTATACATTCTAAAACATGCTGGGTTGTTGTAACCCAACAATGGGTCAAATATGGACAAACCTAATATTGGGTTAATTGTTTCAATTAAATTTAATTGACGCTTTTTAACCTAACAGTTGAATTTGTTTGATTTTTTCCCAACATTGGGTTAAAACAACCCAGCCTTTTGCTCAAATCTGTTTCTTTATAGACATAACAAATAGTACTTTTATTCCCAGAACCATGCTGTTGTGCTCTGTCAGTTATATCAGTATGTTTACCTGATCCTGGCTGAGCGTGTGGCTTTCAGAGATGACCTCACTTCCTGTCTCGCTCTCCTTCGGGATGCTGTCAGTGGATCCGTCTGCTCCCTTACATTGAGAGCCTTCCCTGCTCTTGCTGATGAACACAGAACCGCACTCTAAAGGCCCGCCAGGTTGGCTCTGGCTGGTGGGCAGAACATATGCCATTTTGGCCATGTCCAGCCTAGAGTTGAAGGGTCCGGCTCTGTTTCTCTGAGCTGGAAGAGTCTGGATGCTGTAGCAGTATCTCCCATAGAGCGGTGCAGAAACGGGACGCCGCGGGTCTAAACCCAAACTCTGACCCCAGCTGAAGGTTCTGATGCTGTCCAGGTTATCTTGAGAATACCTGTGGAAATAAAATAGACATTTAGAGTTTTAAAATGGTTTGATTTTGTTAATGGTCAAATTCATTCATTTTCCTTCAGCTGAGTCCCTTTTTTCATCAGGGGTCACCACAGCGGAATGAACCGTATATGTTTTACACAGCAGATGCTACTGTCATTCACACACATACACTACAGCCAATTTAATTTATTCAATTCCCCTACAGCGCATGTGTTTGGATTGTGTGTGGAAACCGGAGCACCCGGAGGAAACCCACGCCAACACAGAGAGACATGCAAACTCCACACAGAAATGCCAACTGGCCCAGCTGGAACTCTAACCAGTGACCTTCTTGCTGTGAGGTGACAGTGCTAACCACTGAGCCACCATGTCATCCTAATGGTCAAATATGAAAGCCAATTTTCGCCACTTTGCAAATCATGATTACGACATACTGTCAAAAATAAGACATAAAAGTTAAAATAAGATAAAAAGTTTTGAATTCATTAAATGACTTGTATTTAAATCCAAATCAAATTCATACAACATAACTTAGAGCACTATTTTAAGCTCAAAGTTTAAAGCACATGGTGCAAAAACACGAAGGATGTGTTCAAATCCAGTTTTTGCTATTTTAAGGATGGGAAAAACTGTGCTTGTACCAGGCGCATGGTCTTAAAGGGTTGTTCTTATTCTCGTTAGGAGTTATGAGTGTGTTTTGGGCATGACAAGCATTAAACCAATCAGCAGACTTTGTAAGAGGAAAAACTAAACGCTTCACTAGCGAAAAAGAAAACTGTTAAATAGAGGATAAAGAACGAGCCTCCTCCATTCAGCGTCTTTACTTTCTCCTTTACTTTTATTCTTTACTTTACTCCTTTTGTGGATAAGGAAACACTCAACTGAAGATATCAATCAGCCTACATATTTAATTTCGTTAAACACAAAGATTTGTTTCAAAACTAATTTCCAGCAAACAAATAAATGAACAGTATTAATGAAGTGTGGTAAAAAAAAACTGAATTATGTCCAATCACACGTCCTATTCTTATGCCCCATATGGTGATGCAGACGTCTCCAAAACCTGACAGATGAACAAATCTAAACTTGTTTTTATTAAAACAAATATAAATATACATATAATAAATAATACTGCTAATAATAACATTATACAAAAGCAAATTGTCATGAATAAACTGAAAAAAGCCCCCCTGAGGTGAAGAAGGCATGGAGGCAGGGGTTTTTATATTTGTGTAGAAAATAATTTTTGGAACAATCCTTTATTTAATCCTTCCTTTAATCCTATTTAATCAATCCTTTATTTAATCCTTTATTTTTTCATATGTAAAGATATTTGTGTGTTGCTGTACATCCTGTGTGTATTAAGCAATGTGTAAGCATTTGAAACTGCACAGGTGAATAACTAACATGCTCTGTTGGTGCTTTTAGTTGGTCAATTGTGCGGTCCATTTCAGATCCTCAAAATAGCAACGCTCCAACAGTGCACCTTAACACACCTCCTTTCTAAACCAGCACACCCATGAGTTCACAAAGTGGCACAGAGGGATTTGCTATGTAAACAACGTGGCACAAAACGTGAAAATTAGAGTTGAGCTAGTCTGAAAATAGCAACAAAGTGTGTCAAACACATCTTGAACCTTATTGCGCCGGGTGTATTCTTTTTTCTTTATTCCACCAAAATCAAATATCTCTAAGTTACCAATTAGTTCTTCTGTTCTAATCAAAAGTTGTGTTGCCGTCCTGGTGGCAACTCCTGATGCAACGGCTCAAAATGTGTCAGCTGTGTTTTTAAAAATAGTTGCATGTTGTGCATTTTCATCAACCTGCCCAGAAGTATTACAATGACATCTAACAGGAACATGATGGATGGAGCAGTCTGGGTTTGAGCAGCAGAATTATTAACAAGATGAACTTTGCACTGAAACAGCTGTCAGATTTGCGTCGTGAAGGCTCATTAAAGCCACCACCCCCACACACACACACACCACCCTTCATTAATCAGATATGCATTTAACTTCATTTATTGTGATCAAAAGTATTTAGCGTAACCAGAGATTTCATATAGAGATAGACAAGATTGCATTTTGTGAATGTCAGCACACTCCAAATAACATAATATGGCATTTTCTAAGCCAAATGTCAAGAAATGACACGTGATTTGAAAGATCAGACAGTGCCAGCATTAAATCAGGGAGATCAGAATGATGAAATGAGACGTCTACATCAAAGTGTAGACACACACACACACACACACACACACACACACACACACACACACACA
>CAIGQZ010001345.1:27306034-27349377 GCA_903798205.1 Danio tinwini | reverse complement strand
CACACACACACACACACACACACACACACACACACACACACACACACTCAAGACTCTGAGATTTTGGGGCGACAATTTGGTCTCTGAGACAAATCCTAGGCCTAAATCTGTAGTCTTTGATCATTGGTTCCTCGCGTTCACTGACAGCCAATTAATGGTGGTTGTGATCAAATTTTACTCTGGTGAAATTCTGGCAGCGTCAGGAACTTCTGAGCTGCTTTCCTGCAGTGTGCTTCAGCTATGATGACCATCAAACCAACAACCATGGTGACCAGATTTCTAAAAGGCATTTTGGGGACATTTATTTGGTGCTCAAATAAGCATCGAAATCTTACTGATTCCACATGAAAAGATGCTATAGTAATTAAATACTATAATGTTTTTGAACCAAAACACTTGAGTTAATCTGGTTATTTGGTAACACAACAACTATACATTACCTGACAAGTCTTGTCGCCTTTCCAGGTTTTAGGAACAACAAATGATAACTTGACTTCTAGTTGATCATTTGGTATCAGAAGTGGCTAATATGAAAGACAAAGAATTTTAATGATTTAATTAGTAGAGTAAGGTCTGACTTTGCTTAGACAAAAGTCTTGTCACTTAACAGAAATAATGTCCAGTATAGAATATAAAGTCATGCTGCAGTGGAAAAAGAATGAATATTGTGTCTGACTCCCATGAGCTTGGAGGACTGCATCCATACATCTCTGCAGTGACTCAAATCACTTATTAATAAAGTCATCTGAAATGGCAAAGAAAGCGTTCTTGCAGGACTTCCAGAGTTCATCAAGATTCTTTAAATTCATCTTCAATGCCTCCTCCTTCATCTTACCCCAGACATGCTCAATAATGTTCATATCTGGTGACTGCGCTGGCCAATCCTGGAGCATCTTGACCTTCTTTGCTTTCAGGAACTTTGATGTGAAGGCTGAAATATAATTAGGAGCGCTATCCTGCTAAAGAATTTGCCCTCTCCTGTGGTTTGTAATGTAATGGGCAGCTCAAATGTCTTGATACCTCAGGCTGTTGATGTTGCCATCCACTCTGCAGATCTCTCGCACGCCCCCATACTGAGTGTAACCCCAAACCATGAGTTTTCCTTCGCCAAACTTGACTGATTTCTGTGAGAATCTTGGGTCCATGCGGGTTCCAACAGATCTTCTGCAGTATTTGCGATGATTGAGATGCAGTTCAACAGATGATTCATCAGAAAAATCTAGACTAGAAGTCAAGTTATTATTTGTTGCTCTTACAACTGGGATCGACGACAAGACTTTTGTCAGGTAGTGCAGTAATATAAACAAATAAGCCAATACTGTAGTTATTTACAACTATACAATATATTATACTACAATACACCACAGTTTACTGTTGTAAAAACTGAAGTATACTACAGTATTTATTACTGTTTATCAGCTCACTAGTGTTAATACTACAGTATGATGTAGCAATCATTAACACATTGTTGTAAATACTTTAATACAGTGGTTCTCAAACTTTTTAATAGTGGTTCTCAAACTTTTTTCACCACCTCAGAAAAAAATTGTCTCTCCAAGTATCACCATAATGACCATTCAAGAGTTCGCCCTAGCTGATGCTTGATTATAAAGCGTGTTTGGCATGCTGTCCCGGGAGAGAGCCCTGAGCTCGTGAGATCCTCGAGCCCGGGGCTCTCCCCCGTTGCAGGGCGAGAGGGGAGTCTGAGTTCAGGTAGGTCTCGAGAACTCCCCCTGCTTGATAATGGTAGATGTAAATTATGCTATCAGCTATGGTGTGTGAATACTGGATTCAACACTTGCTATAATGTCAATTTAGTTTTTTCGAATCAATTTCGATTTACTTTTTAGATTTACTGACACATGTTTTTGGTCTGTGGGAGGAAACCGGAGAGCCCGGGGAAAACCCACGCAAACACAGGGAGAACATGCAAACTCCACACAGAAATGACGACTTGGCCAGGTAAGATCTGAGCCAGTGACATTCTTGCTGTGAGGCAATGCTAACCATTAGGCCTCCGTGTTTCCCTGACAAGGAAATGGGAGGAGTTGGGGTGGAAGGGGGGATTCTTCAAGACAAAGATGGCTAAGGTAAGATACTCTGGTTATTTATAACGATTTAGGAATCATCTGATTGGTGAATACTGCGTTAGCCAATGAGGACCAGCTGCTATCAATCATAAGCGTGTGCTCCTCTCGAAAATAGTTTATAAATAAACTTCACTTATTGAAATACAGTAGCGTAGTAGGCCTAATTAAGCAGCTACAGCACTGCAGAGTTCTAAAACGTAGCAGATTAATTCTTATTATTCTGAATATTTATTATTGTCAGCCACTATAAACATTATAAATAGTTTGAACATTAACACTGTACTGTGCTTACAGGTAAAAAAAAGAAAAAAAAGAAATGAAACGTCAATGTTTAAATTAAAATGTGCTTTTAAAAGTTAATTAAAAATGTCACTGTTCTTAAAAAGTCAAAAGAAAACTGCTGTACTTAAATGTAAAGTATCATATTTCTTGGACCTCATAAATATAAGCTATATGTTATGGTATTCATATATAAACTCTTTTTGCTAAATTTTAAAATCTATGATGCATGTATATATGACTTATTTGTATATCTTTGAAATCTAAACATTAGCTTGTATTTTAGATATATGAATTGGATTTACATATTTAATCTGCTTACTGCACGTTAGAGCAGGCTATTTGTGTCAGAAAAAAAGTTATTAAATGATACCTGCAACATTGAGATATAAAAATACGGGATACCTCCCAAACAACCGTTACAAATATGGGGAGGAAATTAGTTCAAATGATAGAATACATAACAAACATAAAAAAATGAAAATAAAATAAAAGGTTTAGCCTATTAAAATTGTGTTTTTTTTTTTTACTTTAATTATTCAGTGATTCTTCCACGTACCACTAGAAGGAAGCCTGTGTATAGTGGTACACATACAGTACAACAGTTTAAGAACCACTGCTTTAATATATACAATATAATACACTTTACAATAGTAACGTTTAAATAAAAAACACTATACATTTTTTACTATAAATTGCTATATATTATAGTATTTTTAATTTTGGATATTTGCTTGAACAATACATTATTTGTATATTTTATTTATGATTTAAACACCTCCAGTTATGAAAACAATCAACAAAAATTGGTACCGCCCCAAGAAAAGCTGGGTCATTTGGTCACCATAACCAATAAGATTGTCATTTCTGATTTATTAAAGAGCCCCTATTACACATTAAAAAGGGTCATATTTTGGTTTTATGGGTCTCCAACAACAGGCTGATCTGCATGCAAGGTCAAAAAACTCTTTCATGGTCTTATAATATGCATTTATTTTTACCGAATTATCCTAGCGACTCCAATATGATTCGTTTAGCAATTCATTAGTTCCCAAACCCCTCCTTAGTGCAAAGCTAATCTGCGCTGATTGGACCGATGACAGCCTGTTGCGATTGGTCGACAGCGTTCAGCGCGAGACAGAGTGAAATGCACAGCGCGGTTTATCAAGCCACCTGGTCGCCAACATTGTTATTGGATCCGATCGCAGCGGACGCCCAAAACACGCTTCATAGTAAACTTACTAACACCACAGTAAACAGTACCAGAGTTCTCAACAGTGTTATTCAGACACCTCAGCGCTGAAAGCAGTGCAGTTAAACACCAGCATATTGTCTATTCTTAACTATGATACACATTCAGTATTAATCCACACAGCAGCAAAAGCTGAACTATTCTGAACCTTGACTGCTGCACGTGTGTAGGATCAGCTGACGGTGGCCATAGCAACGACAAACGGCAGTGGAACGAGCTCACAAACGAATTTAAATTCGTAAACAAAGCGGCACGCGTCGCCTTTTCAACGTGGCATTAGACGAGATACGAGAATATAAAGAGTTAACCTGATACAGTACAAGCGCTTACAAGTAACAAAACATGCAGATCATTTCTATTTGCAATCATTGCTGTGGCACCTCTTGCCTTAAGTGTTATATGTTCTCAGGGCTTACCTGTACTCCAACGATCACAGCCCCAGCCGGGGGGTTGCAGCGCTCACAAGCGCTCCTTCTCTGTCTTCTGACAAGCTATCTCTGCAGGCTTTCATCGCGCTCAGCCTTTCAAGTGTTAGGCACCAGCCCGAAGCCCAGCCTGCCTTTGTTTGACGGTGTACCTAATAAACTGTTCTCATTTTGCCTGCATCCCTAAACTAATCCATGAGCTGTGTGCTGATAGATCGCCCATTGTAAGCGTGCAGATTTATGAAGCACTCCTTTCCCTCACACTTCCAATAGTATCCAGGTAAGCACAGCTTCTTCATGACTCATGACTTCAGGATCTGTTTGTCTTTGCTGCTGTGTTTAAAGTTGCGTGCACAACAATTATGTTTCGTATCCATGTCACGCCGTAACGGCTAAAGACTCGTTATCAAGACGATTCATTTAAACCACTATGAGTCGACTCTTTTTTAGATGAATCAATAGTTTTAAAAACTTTCAGATTTAAGCCATAGCTGTAGGGGTGTCAAAATTAATAGTTTCTTCGGTGCACCGCAATGCAGATGGGGACAATTCAATATTAGTTCAGTAATAGATCCTAACCGGTTATTACGCACTGACGTCATTTATCCCCTATGCGCGATGTTGCGGTAGAATACTATGGCGAAGGAGGCGAGGGCGAGTAAATAAAACACTGCTACTACTTAAAAAGCAAATCTTTCACTGACACTGAGGAATGGTAAACCACAAGTCGCTATTTCACTACTAGGGAGAAATGCTGTTAAACTCCATCTCTGCACCCCCCCCCCCCCCTCTCTCTGATCATTTGACCCGTTGGCATGTTTGTGAGGTAAAGCTTCCTCTCCTCTAGGCTGTTAAAGCGATACTTGTGGATCCAGACACAAGCATGTCTGTGGTGCGAGTTTATTGTATTGTATTTATTCTATTACGGATTACCTGATAACCGCGTATTATGCGCATATAGACTGACCCGTGGCTGTTTTTCCCACGTCACTCATGGGGCGCTTTCGTTTCTAATCGCAGCACTTTCTGTTGAGCGGGTGAAGACAATGACCAATCATAGGGGTGTAAGAACTTGCCAGCGCTCAAAAAGCAAGCTGAATAATATTTACCTGAGTTTATTTGTTATGAATGCTCGTGCTGTCTTCTGTGCATGTGTTGGAGTTTTGTCTAAAACATTTACAAAGAGTGTTTTTTTTTTTGAGCAGGTAAAATTAAAGGTACAGTTCATATATCTTGCTGCTTGTATTAAAGGACAAAATTGTATTACAAATAATATAGAAATATAAAACATATTTATAGATTTTAATACACATTTTTTTCCTGTGTTGTAAAGAAAAAAATCTAATTATGTATGGAAAGCATCGACAATGCACGTGATGCACCAAGATATCGAATTGAACCGAATCGATAGCATGATAATCGTAACCGAACTGAACCGTGAGACCAGTATAGATTCACACCCCTACTTAGCTGGATATTTCACTTCACTTAGAGCTGTGTTACACACTACATAGAAGGTCATTTTTAAAAACCTATAATAGGGGCTCTTTATGTCATGTTTATTTGACAGGGACAATGCACATTAGTAAAACAGAAATGAACAATGTGTACTAAAGGCTATTTTTGCATTTGCATTCCCTGGATTTACAATTACATTTAAAGCACCATAAGGAAAAAGCTGAAAGAAGTCAGGTGGAGAGTACCGTGAGAACAGAACCTTATTAAGTTATAGAGGTAAGATACGTTTGTGAAAGACATGCTGCTCTGTCATTACAGTGATAAATATAATTACTTCTTTCATTTTCTTGCGTGTCTATTTTTGACTCATCTTAAAGGCACAATATGTACAACTGTTTCATTAAAACATCCCCAAACCACTAGAACGGTGTTATATATTTTGCTGACTTATGTGCTGACATTATCCCAAATGTTTCAGTGTTAAAATTCAGAGAAATAAGCAGTAAGAATATAGGCAACAGAATAGAATATAAGAAAACAGCAAGGATTCTTTAATATCTTAACATTATTAAACAGTATTAATATTTAAACACTTACAATACCTGACAAAAGTCTTGTCATCAATCTCGTTTGTAAGAGCAATAAATAATAACTTGACTTCTAGTTGATCATTTGGAAAAGTGGCAGAAGGTAGATTTTTCTGTTGAATCATCTGTTGAACTGCATCCCAATCATCACAAATACTGCAGAAGACCTAATGGAACCCGCATGGACTCAAAATTCTAACAGAAATCAGTCAAGTTTGGTGAAGGAAAAATTATGGTTTGGGATTACATTCATTGAGCGAGAGACCTGCAGAGGGGATGCAACATCAACAGCCTGAGGTATCAAGACATTTGTGCTGCCCATTACATTACAAACCACAGGAGAGGGCAAATTCTTCAGCAGGATAGCGCTCTTTCTCATAATTCAGCCTCCACATCAAAGTTCCTAATAGCAATAAAGTTGCTCCAGGATTGGCCAGCCTAGTCACCAGAAATGAACATTATTGAGCATGTCTGGAGTGAGATGGAGGAGGCATTGAAGATGAATCCAAAGAATCTTGATGAACTCTGGAAGTCCTGCAAGAACGCTTTCTTTGCCATTCCAGATGACTTTATTAATAAGTGATTTGAGTCATTGCAGAGATGTATGGATGCAGTCCTCCAAGCTCATGGGAGTCAGACACAATGTTCATTATTTTTCCACTGCAGCATGACTTTATATTTTATACTGGACATTATTTCTGTTAAGTGACAAGACTTTCGTCTCAGCAAAGTCAGACCTTACTGTCTTAATTAAATAATTAAAAATCAAGGCATGATCATATTTTATTTTGGTAAAATAAGCGTAATCTAGAGGACTTTGCCTTTCATATAAGCCACTTCTTATACCAAATGATCAACTAGAAGTCAAGTTATTATTTGTTCTTCCTAAAACTTGGATAGGTGACAAGACGTTTGTCAAATACTGTACATGAAGTGTTGTAATAAGCAGCATTATAATGCTGCCTTCATACCAAACGTGGAAGAAGCGTCAAGCGTGAGTGATTAATATGTTAAGTCAATGCAAACGCGCTTCTGCGAACATTCGCCCCGCTTTAACCAATCAAGAGCTTGCTCTTGTGGGGGTGTGATTGTGACGTAGCACATGTTGTTGGTGTCCCGGGGGATATCCTCCTGCCTACATTGACAACAGCTCATCAAACTGGGCTCGGCTCAGTCAGAAGCACCGCTAAATGCTTCCATCATCCAGGTTAAGTTTCTGGAGGATTTTATGAGCTCACAGAGCTGGGTGCACCTCTGAAATGATCTAGTAGACTCAGACACGGCTCCAAAGGAATCAATGCTGTTTTTCAGCCTTCATAAAGCACACAAACAGTTATTTCTCAATAAATTCCATGTTAGCCATTTAGCAACAAAGCTAAAGTCACCGGGCAGACAGAAGCCCTGCCCATGACGCGAATCCGTGTCTGTTCTGAATTTGACGCGTGAATGAAGCAGAGTTTGATGCGCGAATAAAGCAAGTAAACTCAAAATGTTCACCCGTCTATTTATGCGTGAATATCGCGATTTATCCGCACGTTCCGCATCTGGTGTGAACGCAGCATTACAGAAACCTAAAATGTATTTAGTCTGATAAAACAGCACTGCTTTTTCTCCATGTAATCACAAGATGAAGAACCAGAAGCGGTGGACTGTGGCATAATAAAAGCTCTGCTAATACTATTGTGATAGTAAGTGTTGAAAAATTTATCTCACTCATCAACATGATTTCTACACTAGTGGTGTAGGATGTAATGAAGACTACAACTACCATGATTCCACTCTCAGTCACGCCCTCATCAAAACTATGCCAAACACTATAGAATCCACAAGACATGTCACTCCTATAGTTTCAAATGGAGAGTATGACGAATGAAGCCCCGCCTACTAGTACAGGAGCCAATCATCGATCACTATACAGGGCTCAAAATTAACTTGGTAGCACCGGTGCTCCCAACTTCAAAAATTTAGGAGCACCAGAAAAAAATTTAGGAGCACCCACCAAAAATGAATGAGCACCCCTGCAAATTGTATATTAAGGCATTTAGTGTATTTGAAAACAACATCAATTAGGACTAACAAAAACCAGAAACAACTAACTAATGCTGTGATGACTTATTGATGTCTGTGCAATAATTCCAAAATGAACGTCTAATAATTATAAAATATTATTAATGATGATGACAATAATACTTACAATGAATTACATTTCTCATTATCATGCTGCCCTGAATGTGCTTGAATGCAAGTTATGTACTGTAAAAGGTCCTGCTGTTACTTTATGAAAAATACATTTATGGTTTGCAAACAAACAAAAATGAAGCATTGCAGTAAGTAATATTTATTTTGCTCTATTGTTTTTATATGCATGTCAATTTAATAAATAATATTTCTGCTACAAAACAAACGTAAGCTTATAATAAATCATTCAATCCAATGCTGAAAGCTGCAAAGCAGTCATCAGTAAATAGAAAAATAATATACATGTCAAGAAAGAATGTACCAAAGAAAGTCTCACTTCTACCACTCTTTAAAAGTTTTGGTTTCGGTTTGTGTTATTTTAAATGTCTCGTTATGAGCTGATTTGAATTTTTCTGTGTTTTGTGGAAAAGCAGGCGAGTCAGCCGACCCAATATAAGAGCAGGATTCTCGTGATGACCACCGGCGCAAATACCGTTCTTTGTTATGAGCCACAGATTCAGTTTAAACTTAGTAAAGGCGAGCTTCTTTGGCGATGATGTGTACAGTGTTGGATTTTACATTTAGCGGACATTGCGCTGAAGACGCAGTAAATGCAACGCATTGAGATTTGGGCACCTTCTCCGAAAACACTCAATTGATCTCGGCTGGCGCCCTTAAAAGCTCTCTGTTATCTGACAGCGGAAAGCCTTGAGTGATTGACAGCTAATATGAACCAATATAGCGGCAAGGAAGTCAGATTCAGCACATTTTTAGAAAAATCGAAACAAGTCGCACTACAACCATTATATGCATTCACACAAATGCTCCTAAATATATTATGAGGTCGCATAGATAAAATTTCGGGCGCATATGCAACCAAAATACTCGCAATTTCGAGCCCTGCTATAGACTGACTTTTCTCCGGGGAAGAAGCTCGAAACAGATGTGTGCTTTTATGACAGGTTGGTGGTCAACAAGCGCACTGGAATCTCAGCGAATACTTGCTCCACAGACATAAGAAATATATCCACATAAAGCTTAAAATCTGTACGTTTAAATGAACCAAGTGCACTTGAAAACAAAAGGTTTTGGTTTTGTAATCTGCATAAAATGAACGCAAGGTACAGTTTGTCCTGTCAAATGCACATCACAAGACAGCAACTACTCAAATGCCCACAAACTTGTAAACAAGGAGTCGCTGTCATTGCTGAAGGAGATTTGCCACCAAGACCAAGTTGTGAATTAGTTCAGAATACCAGCGCGATTTGATGAAGCATTAGATCTGGGGAGCGCGAGAGTAAATTATGATGACGATTTTTATGTATTCACTAGAGGGAATATGATTAACGTTAGCTCCACAGCTAACTATCAGGCACCTGGAGAGTTTATGCGTTCCAGTAAAACATATACAAATAAAATGGAGCGGGTAAAACCGGTGAGCCGTCTGACAAAAAAGTGCCTTTCTGAATCAAATCAGTAGGATGCCCTTCTGGATCTTTCACTTACTTTGAAGACATGCTGACTACCCTTACATGGACATCTGTAATAGTTATTTGCCTTGATCTGAATAAGACAATAATATAATTAAGGTGTTTTGTGAAGTGCCTTTTGAATGTTGCGTCACCAGGCTATCCACATTTCCTGCAGAGTCTCATGTAATTTTGGGTGTTTCATCTTTAATTTTTCGACTTGCAGTTCAGCAGTTTCACTTTCACTCATGAACAATTCATTCATGCCCCCGTGACAAACTGGGGTATTAGATGCAAATAAGGAGTAAGGACTGGGGGAAGAGTGTTGTTTAAATGGAATTTGATACCGCACACAGAATGGAAATGTGTGTGTGTGTGTGTGTGTGTGTGTGTGTGTGTGTGTGTGTGTGTGTGCTCCTTTACTGACAGCCATGTGTGTGGATCCTGTCACAAAATGAGGCGAAAAGTCCTACATGACGGTAGTTTGATTGCGGTGTTTACTTCAATAATGGCACTAATATATACATACTCCTCATTTTAATTCAATTTCTGTTTAGTTCAATTATGACTTTAGTCAGATTAAGGTCATCAAAAATTGCTGTTTACATGGTAGACTCAGAGTATTGTCTTAATCATATTAAAGTATTGTTGCCCATGTAAACATACTCAATGTTCGATTTATCCACACCATCAGGGCTCTGCGAACTTGGCTTTGCAAAGCAGTATTTTCTGTATGTACATACATCAAAGCAAGTAGACTATGGCTCACGCTTACTGATAGTGGAAGATGATTTATGGTTAGTCGTGTCAGGAATCCAACCACAGATTAGCATGTTGTTCTCACAGAAACAGCCTCAGTCATCACACTGAATCAGGTAAGCTGTATATTTATGTTTCAATGTAATTAATGCTATACACTTTAAACACAGCAAGTAATATGTGAATGATGTTTGCACATGCATTATAATTTTGGCTCGAGGGAGGGGTGTCTGGGGGGCACAAGTGAAATTGGACAAACTTGGGGGGACGTGTCCTAAAACATTCTTTTTTTTTTTTTTGAAAAACCCTGATCCAGAGGATTATAATATGTAGAACGGCCATAAATAAGGTTGGTGACGTGATCTCGTTCCTTTCGAGTGCGCATGCGCGTTAACTCGAGCAACCTGAAAAAAATGCAGATTTTGTTTGATTTGAATGTTTAGAACAAAACTTAAAATACGATTGTTTATTTTATTGGTGATTCCAAATCTGTAATGTAATCGTAAGCTTTTTTTAAAAATTAGATGTTTCCCCATTCAGACAGAATGCCCAAGTATACTGCCTGAGAGCTGTTTCAAAGATGGCCGCCGAGTGAAATGACTTGCCTTAAAAAGACTTTGACAACGTCTAGTGAATAAGCAGTTCCTCTTTTAATAAATAAGCTGCCCACTGCTTCAGATGAGTGTTCACAATGTGTGTGTGTGTGTGCACTCTAATGGTTTAAAAGCCGCGCAGCGTAAATGTGTGTCCATACTTATCCACGTCACATTACTTTCCTTACTTTTTAAAGCAGCTCTGACGCAATCTCAAAGGTGGGTGAAAAGTGCATAGTCATTAAAGTTGGTTATAAAGTCCATACTTCTAATACTGTCTTTTCTGGGAGATAGCTGTAGTATCGACGTGGGAAATTTGAAATGCTATTTTCTGTTGTCTATTTACAGAGCATTTCCGTCAGGACTCCAGTGATAGATCTATAGTCATTACAGGGGTCAGAACTTCCTCCATTTTTTCATTCTGTACTGTTCCCTGAGGTTCACTTATAACATTATAAAGTATTTTGACATAAAGAATATAAATACTGACTATTTTCTGTCCTGTTTTTGACCCCAGTCATCAAAACGCTCTGTTTGAATAGGCTTGTCCAATTGAAGACTCTGAAGTAAACACCTGCTGCTCTGATTGGCTAGTAGTTTTGCATATTAATATGGCTAAACAGGCAGCGAAGCAGGAGCAGGTGTTGATGTTCTAAGGAGGCGGAGCTTATCTACTCTATTGCATCATAGAGTAGAACATTTCAGAGCCTGTTTTTTTGGTAAACTTTCTTTAATATAAGCTGTTTTTAAAGAGATTGACAACATTTTTAGTTTTGAAACTTTCAGGATGCCCGTGTTGACGTGGGTTTCCTCCGTGTGCTTCTGTTTCCCCCACAGTCCATTCATTTCCCCCACAGTTTATTCATAGTTCATTCATTCATTAGATTTTTCAGAGATCACCACAGCAGAATGAATCACCAATTATTCTGGCATACCGAATATGCAGCCGATGCCCTTCTAGCCACAATCCAAGACTGAGGAACACCAAACACACTCTCATTCACACACACACATTCACCATGGCCACTTTAGTTTATTCAATTTACCTATAGCGCATGTCTTTGGACTGTGGGGAAAACCAGAGCACCTGGAGGAAACCCACACCAACACGAGGAGAACATGCTAACTCCACACAGACATGCCAACTGGCCCAGCGGGGACTCGAACCAGCAATCTTTGTGCTGTGTGGCGACAGTGCTAACCACTGAGCCACCGTGCCCCCCAAAAGACTATTTAATAAATAAATACGGTTGACTCACATGTTGTTGGTGTTTTGGAGGCGCTGTACCCTCCTCATGCTCTGGGGGGCGCTCTTCAGTGTGGCAATGTCGAAAGCGGCTGTATCTGCCTCTCCTCCTCCCTCATCGTCATACGTGATGATGTTCTCTCGGATCTCATCATCTTCCACAGGAGACTGAGTGTCCCGTTTCTGCTTTCGCAACGACAGTGAGAGAGCCGCCACCACTATCAGACAAAAGAGGAACAAAACATTCCTTTTTTTTGCATAACGAGCATTAGAGCAATCAGAATCTCATCTCTCATGGCACATTTGCTATTTACATGGTGGATTTCCACCAAGTGGAAAAACTGAATGCTTCACTAGTGAGAAAACAAAAAGCGGAGCATCTGCAGCGCGAGGATAAAGAACCAGCCTCCTCCATTCAGCCTCTTTACTTTCTCTTTACTTTATTTTTACTCTTTACTCCTTTACTTTTGTGGATGAGGAAACATTGTTGTACGCACTCCACTGAAGACATCCATTAGCCTACATATTTAATTTTGTTTAAGCACAAATATTTGTTCCAAAACTATTTCTAAATTCAGTTCTAATTTTCAGCAAACGAATAAATAAAAAATAATAATCATAATTTCCTATGCCCTATGTTTCTACTTTTGCAACAACAGCAGAAGAGCCACAACCACTATCAGACAAAACAGGAATAAAACATTCATAATGTTTATTGAGCATAACGTGCAATAAACCAATCTGAGTCTAAGGGAACAATCATACACCCGGCGCAATAAGGTTCAAGAAGTGTTTGGTGCGATTTGTTGCCATTTTTTCAGACCAGCGTAACAGTTATTTTCACGTTTTTCGCCACATTGTTTAAATAGCAAATCCATTTGCACCACTTTGTGGACTCATGGGTGTGCTGGTCTAGAAAGGAGGTGTGTTAAGGCACATTGTTGCCACGTTGTTATTTTGAGGAACTGAAATAGGCCACGCCATTGACCAACTGAAAGCTGCTCTAAAGTCCAGCGCAGAGCCTGTGCAGGTCCAAACGCTTACACATTGCTTAATACACACAGTATGTACAGCAACACACAAATATCTTTACATATGAATAAAAAAATGTTACAAATGAAAATTTTATTTATTATTTTCTACAAAAACCACTACCTTCATGCATTCACCTCAGGGGGCTTTTGTCACTTTATTCCTGACAATTTGCATTTGTAAAATGTTATTGTTATTAGCAGTATTATTTATAAGATGAATATTTATGTTAGTTTTAGTAAAAACAAGTTTGGATTGTCCTCCTGTCGGGTTTTAAAGACGTCTGCATCACCATATGAGGCAATAGGATGTGTGTTTGGATATAATTCTTGACCACACTTTATTATTATTGTTCATTTATTCGTTTGCTGGAAATTAGAACTGAACTTAGAAACAGTTTTGAAACAAATCTTTGTGCTTAACAAACTAAATTAAATATGTAGGCTAATGGATGTCTTCAGTGGAGTGTGTACAACACCGTTTCCTTTCCCACGAAAGTAAAGGAGTAAAGTAAAAATTAAAAGTAAAGAGGCTGAATGGAGGAGGCTCGTTCTTTATCCTTGCGCTGCAGATGCTCTGTTTAGCTGTTTTCTCGCTAGTGAATCGTTCAGTTTTTCCACTTACAATGTCCGCCATGTAAATACCAAGTCAGCCATGGAGCGATGCAACTGACTCTTAAAGGGAATGTGAGATGAGACTCTGATTGGTTTAATGCACGTTATGCTCAAAACACACCCATAACTCATTAAGGGAATAAGCACAAACCTGTTAGACCATACACTGGGGCACAAACCATATTTTTCTATCCTTAAAAATAGCAAAAGTGGATTTAGACACGCCTTTTGCGCCATGTGCTTTAGACTTTGCGCATAGATCGTTAAAATAGAGCCCTAAGAGTTTAAGAGTCAGTTGGGTCACACTATGGTGCACTTGCTCTTTTGCTGGTGGAATTTGCACTAGCGAGAAAACAGACCATCTGCAGCGCGAGGATAAAGAATGAGCCTCTTCCATTCTGACTCTTTATCTTTACTTTCGTGGATGAGGAAATGATGTTGTACGCTCTCTACTGAAGACATCCATCAGCCGACATATTTAATTTAGTTTGTTAAGCACAAAGATTTGTTTCTATTTTTTTTTTATTTCCAGCAAACAAATAAATGAACAATAATAAAGAAGTGAGGTCAAAAAACTGAGTTATATCCAAACATACGTCCTATTCCGATGCCCTATGTTCCTATGTTTCTGCTTTTGCAACAACTGCGAGAGAGCCACCACCACTATCAGCCAAAAGAGGAACAAAACGAGAGAAAGTAAACTGCCACTTTCCACAGATATGCATTTATGCATTACGTTTAAGCACTTGACAGACACTTTCACACAAAGTGGCTTACTTTACATTCACTGCAGGCACTTGCTGAATAAGGTATAAATAGTTTCTTGTTTTTCAGTGAATAATGCGTAAAAAAAAAATTGGCTTAACCTTCAGAAGTTGCACTTAGTTAAACTTCAGAAGTTAATTAGTTTTCATTATACAAAAGTGTGCAACTGTGCATTGTGTTCTAACAGCATTCAATTTTCAGACTTGAAGTTGCTTTAATGGGCTCCAATTATGCAATAGATTACAAAATGTAATATAAAGTCTCAGGTATCCCCAGAATGTGCCTGTGAAGTTTCTGCTCAAAATACCTCAGAGATCATTCATTATATCTCACTGTAAACGCTTGTTTTTTGGTGTTTTAAAGGACACCTATCATGCAAAAAATCACTTTTCTAAGGAGTTTAAACACTTTGATTGACATTCTCCCTTTATACGTGTCATCAGAGGGGGAAAGCCCCGCCCATTAGTGATGATCTCTCCCTCATTAGCATAGGACGTTAGTCTTGTTTTTGAATCTGCCACTATGCTGACACATAGGTAGACATTTGTAGATCCAACCTCTTTTGAAAAGAGCACAATCTCATTTGAATTTAAAGCAACAGTCACCAAAACAGCACAATTAGGACCATATCCTAAAATGGTCAGTTTCAGAGGGTTATGTAACATTATTTATAGGGTATTTTTGAGCTGAAACTTCACATACACACTTTAGAGACATCAGAAACTTATCTTGTAAAAAAGGGGCATAGCAGGTCCCTTAAATGAAATGTAAATGAGTTGCAGTGCCCCACCCAATTTTTCAGAAGAGGGTAGGGTCTTTACATGTTGTAAATTAAGCTCTGTTTTATCTCATTTGTAGAATTCACACAAGGTTTCACTTTATTGGGTACACCTTACTAGTACCGGGTTGGACCCCCTTTTGCCTTCAGAACTGCTTTTATCCTTCATGGCATAGATACAACAAGGTACTGAACATATTCCTCAGAGATTTTGCTCCATATTTTCATGATAGCATCTCGCAGGTGCTGCAGATTTGTCGGCTGCACATCCATGATGCAAATCTCCCGTTCCACCACATCCTGAAGGTGCTCTATTGGATTGAGCTCTGGTGACTGTGGAGCCATTTGAGAACAGTGAACTCATTGTCATGTTCAAAAAACCAGTCTGAGATGATTTACGCTTTTTTGCTGTCGTAGCCCATCCGCCTCAAGGTTGGACATGTTGAGCATTCAGAGATGCTCTTCTGCATACCTCGGTTGTATCAAATGTTTATTTGAGTTACTGTTACCTTTCTATCAGCTCTAACCAGTCTGGCCATTCTCCTCTGACCTCTGGCATCAACAAGGCATTTTCTCTTTTTCAGACCATTCTCTGTAAACCCTAGAGATGGTTGTGTGTAAAAATCCCAGTACATCAGCGGTTTCTGAAATACTCAGATCAGGCACCAACAACCATGCCACGTTCAAAGTCACTCAAATCACATTTCTTCCCCATTCTGATGCTCAATTTGAACTGCAGCAGATCGTCTTGACCATGTCTACATGCCTAAATGCATTGAGTTGCTCTCATGTGATTGGTTGGGCAGGTGTACCTAATAAAGTGGCCGGTGAGTGTGTAATGTTGGTTATGTGTGCAAAATGAAAAATAATATAATTTGGTTAAAAATAAATACCTAATATTGTAAATTTTAACCAATACAACTTTAATTGTCCAAAAAATTCTTAATTACTTAATTTCTCCTTTACCTAATTTTAATGTGTTTAAAAATAATTGCTTTAAACTAAAACTAAAAAGGTTTTTTTAAAGCCATTCCTAAAACCTTTCTCCCCTCAGTTTTGTTTGAAAAGAAAACAACACAAATGATAAGTGCTATTTTTACAAAAATGCAATTATAGCATGCTAAACACTTCCAAGAAATATAATATAACTGGTGCCAATATCTATAAGAGTCCCCAGTGAGAAAATACATTAGTGCTGTTCCAATTTCAAGCAATTTTCCATCATGGTACAGCATTTCTGTTTGTTAGATAAAGTTGATCGGTTAACGACTTGCCGTATATGCAGCAAAAAATAAATAATGAGCTATGGGGAAACAGAATATGTGTTAAGAAAGCAACGTGTGGAGCATTCCAGCAGGAGTCAATGAAAGACTGACTCTAACAAAGTTTTAAATATATAAAAATGAGTGAGGCTTAAAAACAGCAGATGATGAGTTACATTAAAGTCAGCATGAACTGGTTTCATTACACTGGTTACCGATTAGTTACAGAATTCAGTGTGAAGTGTTGTTGTAGGTTTTTTAATTTATCCATGGCCTGGACCCGAAGTATATTTCTGACTTAATCAGTCCACTGTCCTTAAGAATATCTACTTTAAAGTCATTTCAGAGATTATTGAAAACACACTTATTTTCTGTAGCTTTTAGTGTTGTAAATTGTATGCACACTCACTGACCACTTTATAAGGTACACCTGTCCAACTACTCATTAATGCAAATTTCCAATCAGCCAATCACATGGCAGCAACTCAATGCATTTAGGCATGTAGACATGGTCAAGATGATCTGCTTCAGTTCAAACCGAGCATCAAAATGGGGAAGAAAGGTGATTTAAGTGACTTTGAACATGGCATGGTTGTTGGTGCCAGACGGGTTTGTCTGAGTATTCCAGAAACTGCTGATCTATTGGTGTTTTCACGCACAACCATCTCTAGGGTTTAGAGAGAATGGTCCAAAAAAAAAGAAAATGTCCAGTGAGCAGCAGTTCTGTGGGCCCAAATGCCTTGTTGATGCCAGAGGTCAGAGGAGAATGGCCAGACTGGTTTGAGCTGATAGAAAGGCAACAGTAACTCAACTTACCACTCGTTACAATCAAGGTCTGCAGAAGAGCATCTCTGAACGCACGACACGTCCAACCTTGAGGCTGATGGGCTACAGCAGCAGAAGACCACACCGGGTGCCACTCCTGTCAGCTAAGAACAGGAAACTGAGGCTACAATTCGTACAGGCTCACCAAAAGTGGACAATAGAAGATTGGAGAAACATTGCCTGGTCTGATGAGTCTCGATTTCTGCTGCAACATTCGGATGGTAGGGTCAGAATTTGGCATCAACAACAAAAAAAAAAAAGCATGAATCCATCCTGCTTTGTATCAACGATTCAGGCTGGTGGTGGTGGTGGTATAATGGTGTGGGGGATATTTCTTTTTGGGCCCATTAGTATCAATTGAGCATCGTGTCAACGCCACAGCCTACCTGAGTATTGTTGCTGACCATGTCCATCCCTTTATGACCACAGTGTACCCATCTTCTGATGGCTACTTCCAGCAGGATAACACACCATGTCAAAAAGCGTGAATCATCTCAGACTGGTTTCTTGAACATGACACTGAGTTCACTGTACTCAAATGGCCTCCACAGTCACCAGATCTCAATCCAATAGAGCACCTTTAGGATGTGGTGGAACTGGAGATTCACATCATGGATGTGCAGCTGACAAATCTGCAGCAACTGTGTGATGCTATCATGTCAATATGGAGCAAAATCTGAGGAATATTTCCAGTACCTTGTTGAATCTATGCCACGAAGGATTAAGGCAGTTCTGAAGGCAAAAGGAGGTACCTGTACCTAATAAAGTGGCCAATGAGTGTATATTAATGTATTATCACGTTAAATTAATCTTACATTTTAAATTTATAGTCCATGAATCCCAAATAATTGAACTTATACTTAAAATGACACCGATGTAAGCTACATTTTTAATTAGAAGGGTATCATTTGAAATCAATTTCACTGCTTCATACTCTCTACTCCTGGGTACTTTTAAAAGGGCTACTTCTTACTCATAATTTGCATAGTATTCACAACAGATATTTTTATTTGCACAAATTTTTTTGGCAAGTAATGTTACTTTTACTTGAGTATTCTTTTTCAGTACTCTTTTCACCACTAAAATTTGTCAATTTAATTTGATGGGGACTTTAAGAGATTATTAAGTTACCATATGGGCGAGGTTGCCATATGGCTATACTGTAAGATGCCAGTGTATTTGTGTAAAATGCCCACTCCACCTCTCAATTTCAGCACCAGCTGATGAATTAGGGAGGTTTTCAGTGTTCACTGTCATTTGGGGAACCCTGAGGGAGGGATGGGGTTGTTCTGCAATCTCCAAATGCCATATGATTGCCGTCAGCGCTCATCAAATGCTATTTATTAGGACCAGCTTAGTGCAGAAATGAAACCCAAACACGTTCATTAGCAAGCCCAAGCTGACAAACAGAGCAGAAACAACGAAGACAGGTTGGCGGAAAGTTTGAGCGACCCACAGCAACTCACATATACGTAAGAAATGCAGCAATTTCAAGACACACCAGGAGGCAATGGTGGATGAAGACTGGTAGTGATGGACAGATGTAGCAACAACACATCATTACATGATGTAACATAAGTCCCCAGAATGTGTCTGTGAAGTTTCAGCTCAAACTACCTCACAGACTATCTATTATATCATGCTGTTCATGCCAATTTTTGAGTTGAAGCAAAAACAAGCTTTTTTGTGCATCTCTTTAAATGCAAATGAGCTGCTGCTGCCCATCCCCTTTCCTAAAGAGAGCGGAGTCAGATGGTGCCTTTGATATATCAACAAACAATTGCATGTGTTTTAAAGCTTTGTCATTTGAAACTTCCCATAATCAATTTTCTAAGTGGATGACTGTCAGATGATGAGTGTTTAAAATTTGCATAAAATCCAAATTTACAATGTTTATTTTGCAAGCTCACATTGTTATTTTTAAGGAAAATAATTAATTAGTCCAGGGTAATGCACTAAAAAAAATAGTTTGTTTTGGTAATCTTCAATTAAAGTCTGACCATTTGCTTCTGTTGACGACAACCTGAGGGCTTTCATAGCAACTGTATATTAATACCCTCTCTTGCTGTTAATTTGCTATTAGGGAATGATGTACAAAAGAAAGCCCTGCCCCTGCTCAATATTCAGTTTTAGTTGGAAGTACATCAACATGCTGGAAAGTCCCAGGAACTTTAAAAAAAGCTCTAGTTTAAAGTCAAACACACAAGGTTGTGTTCCACAATGTTCAAATAATGTTGGTTGTGTCTGTAAATATAATCATCTGGTGAGGACATGTAGCAGATGATGTAGTCAAAATGGTATGGCAGTAAATTTCATTGATTATTACAGCAGAATGAAAGTATTGGCATATCAGCCTAGAAAATAACAACTTCTCACTTCCGTTAGTCTTAGTACACGATGTAACTACAAAAGCATCAAGCATTAAATATGAAAATGATCCAAACTCTTTCATCATTTCTGAGCTCGATGCTAATGGTCTAATACGATTCAATGATTTATGCTAAGCTAAGCTAAAAGCAACCCAGGCTGATTACGGATACATTCCCATGTCTACATTTCTGGTGAAATACGTAACTGAAGGTACGTCTTCTTGCAGTTTTTGTTTTAGCAAACCTGTCAGAAGCCGCTGTGTACACTTTTTGATGATCTAAAATTTTTCTTGCACGTCCTCTTCACGCGTAAATCCACCAGAGGGCGCAATATACACTTCAGCCGACCAACTTGGAGTCAACTAACTGACTGACCGAGCCACCCACCCCTTCCCTAAACCAAACCAATAGTGTTTTCAATCTAGAAAAAGAAAAGCCGTCATGGCCGCGTGATTTCAGCACGGTTTCAGCTTGTTATTTATTTATTCATTTTTATCTATTTATTTTTGCTATTGTTTTACCTGGTTTTTGGAACCATTCTTTAGTGAACTCGAACCCCGTCCTTGTGGTCAACTCAGCTCCGCATCCCAAGTCCATCTGCGTAAATGGCGAGCTAATAGGCAAACTGATAACATCGAAAAAAGCTGTCCATACGAAGGTAATCGGTCAGCAGTAGAGCGAAAAGCCGCCGGCGACATCATACCGCCCCGTAGCGTTCATTTTAAAGACGAAATGAAGTCAGTCGAACCTCTGGCTACAAAATTTGCCCTTTCCAGAAATGTAGACAATGTTGGCTAAAAGTGATCCCATTAGACTCGAAGATCAAATTAATGAATTAAATAATGCTAAAACTAAACCATTTAAGGCAAGGGAAGTTATTAAATTTTGAATTTATCACTATTTTCAAAAACGTGTTTCTTTAAACTGTAAAATAATCTGTAATTTAAAAACCCTGAGTAAAATGAGGTGTCATTATTCTCATCACAATCCATCCATCCAATGTGCAAATGCAGCTTATCAGAATTTTAAAAATTATTTTCAGTAGACCGTGAATAACCCCAAAAAACTCATGACTAGTCTCTTTGCAGCAATATTATGAACGTATATTAAACATTACTGTACTTTAGGGAAATGAAGAGAAAATAACTTGAAAGAATAAAACAGAGAGAAATCTCAGAGCTTTGGCCACAGGTACAGTTGCAATCAGAATTATTGAACCCCCTTTGAATTTTTTTTTCTTTTTTAAATATTTCCCAAATGATGTTTAACAGAATGAGGAAATTTTCACAGTAGGTCTGATAATATTTTTTTCTTCTGGAGAAAGTCTTATTTGTTTTATTTTGGCTAGAATAAAAGCAGTTTTTAATTTTCAAATCCCATTTTAAGGTCAAAATTATTAACCCCTTTGAGTTATTTATTTTTTCCATAGTCTACAGAACAAACCATCATTATACAATAACTTGCCTAATTCCCCTAACCTGCCTAGTTAACCTAATTAACCTAGTTAAGCCTTTAAATGTCACTTTAAGCTGTATAGAAGTGTCTTGAAAAATATCTAGTCAAATATTATTTACTGTCATCATGTCAAAGATAAAATAAATCAGTTATTAGAGATGAGTTATTAAAACTATTATGCTTAGAAATGTGTTGAAAAAATCTTCTCTCTGTTAAACAGAAATTGGGGAAAAAAATAAACAAGGGGGCTAATAAATCATGGGGTTGAATAATTCTGATTGCAACTGTATGCTTGTGATACTAATGTCATGTCAAAATACCAAGCATGACATCATTTTCAGACAGATACATATAAAGCACAAAGCCAAATGCAGCTCTCACTCAGTTTTGGCTATGTAAATGGTTTATTTCTAGCGCAAACTTATTATTTGAAGTGTTATATGCAGTGTTGGGGCTAACGCATTACAAGTAACGTGAGTTACGTAACAATATTACCTTTCTAAATATCAAGTAATGCATTACTTTAAAAAATAAGTAATAATATTTGAGTTACTTTAAAAATGTCATGCGAGTTACTAATTTATTCATTTTCTTAGTCCTTTGTTTATCAGGGGTCGGAGTGGATGCCCTTCCGGCCGCAACCCAGTACTGGGAAACACCCATACACTCTTACATTCACACACACACTCATAAACTATGGCCAATTTAGTTTATCCAATTCACCTATAGCACATGTGTTTGGATTGTGGGGGAAACCGGAGCACCTAGAGGAAACCCGCACCAACACGGGGAGAACATGCAAACTCCACACAGAAAAGCCAACTGGCCCAGCTGTGACTCAACCAGCGACCTTGCTGTGAGGTGACAGTGCTAACCACTAAGCCACCATGCGAGTTACTTTTTAAGTTGAATTAATTAGCTATAATTAACAGACACATTGAATCGCGCACTCAATGAGAGCGCGCAGGAGCGGGAACTGACAGAAACCAAGATGGCAGAGCATTAGATTTCTGCAATTAAAGTATTTGCTTTATTTTCAACGCATTGATGAAAAGTAAAAGGGGATTTTCTCAATGAACAGTAATTTGATTTAACCAGAGATAACCAAAGTAGGGCCTGTGGGCCAAAGTTGGCCCATTGTAACCTTTGATTTGGCCCACCATAAAGTGAGAATGATAGAGAGGGTTGGGGTGAACGCCTTTTGACGTCAAACGTCTTGTTTGACGTTACCTTGTTTTTTTTGTTTGTTTTATTGCTGAGCTACAAAAAAGCATGTTTCAATTAAATGTTGTAAATGAATCAGATTTTAAAAAATGTAAAAAATGTCACTCGACAGATAAGAGGACTATGCAGAAGACATTGGTGTAAGGCAAAAACTACGACAGAATGGAGTCACACTAGAGTAAATGAGATACTTTTTTAGTTTTAACTGTTATTAGTTCATTATAAAATGTTTTAAAAATGTTGTTAGTTAATAAAAAGCATTGTTATCTAATTATTTTTAAATATTATTAAATAAATTAGTAAATTTCCCATGGCAACTATATTTACCTTCGTCCCACTAGCCTCAATCAACTTTGGTTTTTGACCCCTCAACTAATAAGACAAAAAGTACAAAAGTAGCAAACGCATTGCTTTTAACTTCCAATAATCTGTGTATACAACATGAATAGTTCATATGTAAGATAACATTATCCTACATTATGGTTTTCTTATGTGTTTTCTAAAGGTAAATGTAGGTGTAGGTTATACAGTGCGTTGTTAATTGCAGAGCTCCTCTATTAAAAAACCAACAACCTATTTCTCACAGCTGAACATGTGAAACCTATGACAGTGCACCTCAGGTAGGCCTTGTGTGTTTTATCCAGTGCTAAATGCTAACAATGTGAGTTTGAATAGATTATAAACCTTATCGTTTCGTGATTGAGTGCATATTCTGTGCATCTGAAAGGCTGTATTTACATTTCTGTCTTGTCTCGTCTGGTGCAAACAGCCAAACTGCTGTTTGCGTGTTGTTAGGACACGAGATTACAATGTAACCTGCTCACCTAATGTTTACGTTTGTAATATTTATATTATTTGCTAATTAATAACCTCATGTGGAACTGAATCTGTCTCATTTCGACGTCTGATACTGTCCATTTTGGTCACGGACGCATGCTTTCAGAGCCTTTCTGAATGAATGAATGAATGAAATACGCTGTTTTCCAACAAGGCAACCCAGAGTGCTGAAATATAATTGGCTAAACTGGCATTGTGCAGGTTAAATTTACCTAAACAAAGACAGCGTTCCGGCACGGAAAAACCCTTTTCAAAGCAGATTATCTAACTTAAGCATTGTTTTTCAGTTAAACAAGTATGTTCACTTGGGATGTTTCTTAAATATCTGCACACATATTATGGTATTTTTATGCTTTAGAAGAGTCAAAAACTTACATACAGCACCTTTACGCATAATTTCAATCCATACCCCAATCATTGACCACCTTCTTAAATCAGTTCTCTGTTCTGATCTCTTAGGCTTAGGCAAATAACTGAGAAAGCACCAATCAGAGGCCGCATTTTTAAGACGTCATCATGTACTGTAGACTTTTTGCAAAGTATTTTACAGTATTTAAAAACTACAAAAATACAAGACGCTAAAGTATTTTGATACAAAATATTAGGCCATTTTCATCAAACCTATCAAATACAAATTATATATACTATTTTGTATTTGAAATACGTATTTGAAATACATGTATCATAAATATTGGCCGTCCCTGTGTGCAGGACAGTAAATTTGACATTATTCTCTCCTCTGGTGCCGTTATCAGTCTCACACAATTTTTTCCTTTTTCTGAAAGTCTTGATAACACCATCGTGGAGTTTTGCTTTTATTATTTCAGCAAATAGGATTATAAAAAATGATTTGTTTTACTCCATTCCATCAAATTTACCTAACTATGACGACTTCTGCTACTGAGAAACTCTGAAATGTGAAAAAGGTCCATATGTTTCAGCCTTTTTTAATGGAAGTTGCCCAAACAAGAAGTGTGAGCCATAATGTGAAACACTGACCTAGAAGAGTGGAGGCACAGGCCAGGATGGCCAACATGGCGGCTGAACTGACTCCCAGTAGCGGTGAGTTTGATGGTAACAGTGAACACACCGTCTGTTTCTCCCAGTCCGCCACTGATGTTTTATCCTTGTCGTCTGTTTGTGCTTTTTGTTCCTCAGCCCACATCCCTCCATTCTGGCAGGGACACACCGTAACTGTAATAGTTCCTGTGCTGCTGAGGTCTGACGTATCGTCACGGAGCATTATGGGTATTTTTAGAGTGGGAAAAGAAGAAGAGCGAGGAAGAGCCTTCAGGGGTGACAAGAGCACCAGATTTGCAGTGTGGTCTGGAAGGGAAAAAAAATCATCAACAAACTTTAGTCACGTGACCCATTATGGGGTTTATTTAATACATTTTTACAAAAATGTAAAAATATTTATGGCTGATCAATTTTCTGAAGTCACCAGCCACTGGCAGGCCATGCATAATTATTCATTAATTTTCCTTCGGCTTAGTCTGATTTATCAGAGGTCGCCACAGCGGAATGAACCTCCAATTATTCCAGCATATGTTTTACGCAGCGGATGCCCTTCCAGCCGCAACCCAGTACTGGGAAACACCCATACACTCTCACATTCACACACACACTCAAACACTACGGCCAAATTAGTTCACTCAATTAACCTATACTGCATGTCTTTAGACAGTGTGAGAAACTGGAGCACACGGAGGAAACCCACACCAACACAGGGAGAACATGCAAACTCCACACAGAAATGCCAACTGGCCCAGCCAGGACTCGAATTAGCAACCTTTTTGCTGTGAGGCGACAGTGCTAACCACTGAGCCACACTGCCACCCTGCCATGTACATAATAAAAATCTTATACACTTTAAAAATGTTGGCTTGCACACAATCGATTTGTGCTGACACAACATGAAAGAATTAAGTTAGCTCATTAGTTTTTACAAGTGTAAGTGGATTGAACATAAAACAATCAAGTTGTCCCAAAAGAATTGTGTTGTTTCAGCTCATTTTAAGTAAGTAGTTTGAACAACAAGCAAACTTAAATTTCTGAGTGTATATAATACATATAAAATTGGGTCATTGTATTGTACACCATGTCTTAAAAAAAAACAAGCAATAATATATCATACAAATATTAGACTGCTTATCGTACTACAGAAATAAAATGACTAAATTTTGTACTGGAATAACAGCGCAATCTGTGCCTTACAATAATCCTTTTATTTCCTTTTCTTGGCGATGACGTAATGATGTTTTTATTTTTAGCTGCGATGGGCTTAAATAAAAATGATCAAAGGTTTACAAGATCTGAAAGGCTACAGTGCTTCACAATTTCTTTGTGAATTTACGACTAAAAACTGGACAAAAGGTGGATTGGATTACTTGTTGGCGAAAATTGATCGCACTGAATCAGTATGTCGTGTGGCGGGGAGTGGTCGTCCACACACTGCCCGTACTGTTGAAAATATCACCATTGTCAAAGACATGGTACTGAGCCAAGAAGATGCACTGTGCGACAGATTGCACGGGAGTCTGGCATCCACAGGTAAAAAACGTATACATTCATCTATTTGCCATCTAATTACAAAATATTATTAAAGTTGGTGGTATTTTGCAGAAATTCTGCTGCTTTTTGAGACACGGTTCATATAATGTAAAATAGTATTTTATATTAGGAGTTTATTTACATTATGTATATTTTAGATTATATATATTTATACTGTACTGTCAATTCTTAAAAAAAGTAGTGCATTAATAATAAATACATTTACAAATAAATAATTATTTAGATTTGTTATTAAAAGTAAAATTTTTACATGTAATTTATGTAATTTATGTTGTTATAACTCCATAAGAACATACCTTTTGACAATTGAAAATAAGTAATTTTTGAAAAATGTTGTAGTTAAAAAAACTACAATAAAAGTGCAGGAACATATACATTATGTCTGAAAATAAATATTAGATGTATTATTATACATTTTTAAATATATATACACATACAACAGCTCTGTCTGGTTCTCGAATCTCATTGGCTGATAGCCATAAGATATTAAAGTTCTATCAGCACTTGTACGGCCTCTTCACCCTTGTGCATTACAGTTTGACAAATGTTGCTGCTGTTGGACAACTAAATGTACTTGCAAGAGTTCAGACTTAGCTGATGATTAACAATAAAGCTTATTTGGCATGCTGCCCTGGGAGAGAGGGCTGAGCTCAGAATATCCTCGAGCCCGGGGCTCCCTCTCGGTAGAAGGGCGAGAGGGGAGTTTCAGCTCAGGTAGGTCTCGAGAACTCCCCTGCTTGTAAGCATGCTGAGAAGCGTATGGCTAAGAGTTGTCTTAAGATGCTATTTTGGAATAGTCAATTTACTTATGGTGTATGTCTTTGCACGGTGGGAGGAAACCGGGGAGAACATGCAAACTCTGCACAGAAATGCCAACCAGCCTGGTGATGGGCTGTACCAGCTGTGTTTTTGCTGTGAGTCAACAGTGCTTACCACTGGGCCGCCGTGCCGCCCTATCGGAGAAGGTAGGACTAGGGGTGGAAGGGGGGATTCTTCAAGACGAAGAAGACTGGAGTGGAAAACTCTGGCTCTTTATAGTGTGTCAGTATTCATCTGATTGGTGCAATATACAGAGCTGATGCGGTACCAGCCGTGTTCAATCATAAGCACATGATCCTCTTGAAATTAGTTCATAAATAAACTACACTGAGGCTTTTTTAGGCAAGAATGTAGTTGTTTAGATTGCAACTATGCAGTTTATTTATAAGGACAGTGCCTATTTGAAATATTCATAATTTCGGAGATTCAGTGCACCGACAGCCATACTGAGCAGAGCAAAAACGGTAGATGTTCGCCACAAGATGGTGACAAAGACTGCATAATAAGTCCTTGGGAGACAAACACAACATTATTTCAGCATACGTTTCAAACTACAGCTGAACAAATCATTACAAAACAGGTAAGTGACATTCTAAGTCGATCTCTCTCTTTTGTATGTTGTGCTGTGCTGTATGTTGTAAATAATACCATAGTAATCTGGTAGTGTTTGTCTTGCTCTGGCGTTTTCAGTGTTAATTATTGTGATCTACCAATTGCATCAGAGAAATACTGGGATATCTCTGTAGAATGATGGCATTTCATGCTGTTCAGCCTTATAATCTTAAAATGTGAGCAAAATCACCTGTTTTGTCATCGATTTAGACATTACGCTAGAGAATCATTCAAATACTAGCTCTAAAGTGATGTTTGTGATTTAACAATGGTTGACGTCAGCTGCAGATGTGTATGAACGGCGGAAGAAACTAGTTCCTCTTACAAAAGGGTTTTTGAGACTCTCCGTGTTTGATTTTCTTTTTTATATACACAATTATGAACTGTTGTATAAACACAATATCACACTTGTAGCAGATGCCGATATCGCACAGCCATATCGTAATGCTACGAGTGTGATATTGCTCATATTCATAAAAGAAATATATAAATTGTATAAATGCATCATAAAATATATAATAAATGTTTTTTCCTCACCATATTTTTCACATTTCTCCTTTTGTCTTTTGTCATGTGTATTCAAACATGAATGAATGATGAATAGTTTTTAATTTTGGCCTGAACTATTCCTTTAAGCAAATTAGAGCTCAGATTAAAGCCGGGGAAAGGGATAAATGAGCGAAATGAAAGAAGGGCTTGCCGGAGCACAGAGACGAGAGCTGGCCGTGTTCAGCGGAGCAGAATGTGACAAAAAGATAAATGCATGAGCGTAATGAAGGAGGATATACGTCTGGACAGAGAGCGCAAGGGAGATGAAGAAAACTGATGGAGACGGAAGACGGACGGATGACAGGAGAAAAAAAGTGCACCTCCTCGCTCTCTGATGGAGAAGTTGAGGGAACCGCTGGATTCTGCAGGAATACTGAAGTGAATGGGAGAGTTGGAGCTGCTTTGGTCTTTATCTATGGCTCGAATCACCTGCACCACCTGAAAAACACAAACCGCTGATATATTATTCTGCACACACAAATCAAAATCAGGTCTGTAGCCAACTATGAGGACTAGATAAACGATTCACTTTAAAAAAATAAAGGGTTTTTGTGTGTCTCTTTAAATTCAAACGAGCTGGTGTTCCCCACCCCCTTTTCAAAAGAGGGCGGAGCCTTTACAGCTTGTGCCTCACTTACTCTGACAACTTCTGCATGTGTTTTAAAGCCTTCTCAGTTTAAAATGTCATATATTGAGCTTTCTGAGTGCGTGCTTTTTCGATGTAACTAGTTTTTACATGTTTTTGGGTCAGTTATTTAACGCACAAGTTTATGTTACACAATAATGTTATAATGTTGGCTGTGAATTTAGTCAGTGGGTGAGGACTGATCTAGCAAAAACACAGGTAACACTTTATTTTGATGGTCCATTTGAGTATTAGGCACAATCCCAATACTATTTTTGAAAATACTAATTTGTGGATCTCCTTACGTCCGGGTTCAGCAATACTGCCGCTGTGGCTGGTGCAGTGTGGTTAAGTGTTAAGTGTGGTTCTGAAAAATCTTTGTTCAAAGGGCTATTCACCCCTTCCCCTTAGCCCTACGCCTTCAAGCTATATAGAATTGGGACACCCCTACCCCTTGGCGTGGATGTGCAAAACGAGGGGTAGGGGTAAGGGGAAGGGCTAAGGGGTAGAATTGGGATTGGGCCTTAGTAGACTGTCTGCTGCTAATATCTGTTGATACTGCTCCTTCAACAGACATTTAACTGACTATAAAAAACAAGTACACATCAATTTACACTAACCCCAACCCTAACCTAACAGTCTGCTTATAATCTAATAAGAATTAGTTGGCATGTAGATGCAATGTAACTTAAATTCAACAAACGGACCATTAAAATAAAGTGCGCTTAAAGCACATCATGAAATTAGCCAGGTAGGTTATTTAAAACCAAATTGGGTATAATATGGACTAACCCCAACACTGGGTTAAATTTGATCCTATTATTTTGATTTCAAAAAATTAACCCAGCAGTTGGGTTAGTCCCTATTACACCCAGAATTAGATCGAAATAACTTGCCATTTTTAGAGTGTGCATCCCATAATGCATTGCGTGAATTATTGAAGTAATTTCCGATAAACTGAACATAAAAAGGGAGTATAACGTGGTGTCATTACTAATTAGTAGAGCCAGACAGAATCTGCAGACGTTTTTTATTATTTCTGCGGAGAACTTTGTAAATAAATATATTCCATTAACACTGCATCTCTGGCGCTTGAAACTGAGCTGAAAAAAAACCCGATTAATTTATTGCTGAAGAGACCACATTTATAAAAACAAACAAGATTACACAATTATCATCACGATCTTATCTCTAAATATTAAAACAGTGTCAAATACTATCAAAACATCAGCATAATAACCCTTTTAAAACAGATCCGCAGAAGAACAGGGTCCTGGAAGAATTAATTTAGTAGTAACTGTAATTATTCTGGCACAAACAACACTGTTCAAACCCAGGCTACAGCGCTGATCAGGAATAACCCAGCGCGTCATGTTTTATTCTGACTCATTGTGCACTGGCGTCGATAATCGCATCATTCGGTTAAAAAAATTGTCACTGCTCTGATATGCCTTTGTTGACAACACGCATGCATGCTCAGTATTCAGACATCCTATTAGCATGGTCACATATAGTGCTGTAGGTACTACAAATAAAGATCATTATTGGCAAATAAACCCTCGACAGGATGTTCAGAAAGAAGGATTCAGGTCTTACGCTTAAGGGATTCTGCTGTAACGTCTGGCTGAATGCACATAATTCCTATTATACAGATGCTTCCCAAATGAATAAATGAGCAGACGTGCAATCAGGATGCCAGTGTTGGTGATTTTAATATGAGAAGAAAAACTGTTGCCTGGGGTGATGATTAATTATACAATAATATGCTAATGAAGTATGCTGCTGTTGACCAGTCAGAGTCGAGCATCTCAGTTATTACTTGGCAGAGGAATTTGTTTATTTCCATTTATTAAACATTAAGTGTGTTTTATCATATTGCTTTTGCCTCTATTTACTAAACTCAAAATGACAAGAGAAGAACATGTGCATAACACGAGTTTAATAAAATATTACATTTAATTTTTAATTCAAAAAGGGATTTGTATCACTATCATACATATTTTTTTATGCATATATTGACCAATACAAATCATCAGATTTTGATAGTCTGAAGTAGTTTCTATATTATCATGATGCTTTGAGAAATGTTACTACGATTAAGATGAGATGTTAGGCACACAACCCAAAGTGAAAACACCTTACTAGTACCGGGTTGGACCCCTTTTTGCCTTCAAAACTGCCTTAATCCTGGTACTGAAAATATTCCTTTGAGATTTTGGTCCATATTGACATGATAGCATCACGTCTGCTGCAGATTTGTCGGCTGCACATCCATGATGCAAATCTCCCACGAATCTCTCCCCACATCCTAAAGGTGCTCATTTGGATTGAGCTCTGGTGACTGTGGAGGCCATTTGAGTACAGTAAACTCATTGTCATGTTTAAGAAACCAGTCTGAGATGATTCGTGCTTATGACATGGTGGGATATTCTGCTGGAAGTAGCCATCAGAGGATGGGTACACTGTGGTCATAAAGGGATGGACATGGTCAGCAACAATACTCAGGTAGGCTGTGGCGTTGACACAATGTTCAGTTGCTACTAATGGGCCCAAAGTGTGCCACACCATTACACCACCACCACCAGCCTAACCCATTGATACAATGCAGGATGGATCCATGGTTTCATGTTGTTGATGCCAAATTCTGACCCTACCACTTGAATGGTGCAGCAGGACTTAAGACTCATCGGACCAGGCAAGGTTTTTCCAATCTTCTATTGTGCAATTTTGGTGAGCCTGTGTGAATTGTAGCCTCAGTTTCCTGTTCTTAGCTGACAGGAGTGGCACCCGGTGTGGTCTTCTGCTGCTGAAGCCCATCCACCTCAAGGTTGGACGTGTCGTGCATTCAGAGATGCTCTTCTGCATACCTCGGTTGTATCGAGTGGTTATATGAGTTACTGTTGCCTTTCTATCAGCTGGAACCAGTTTGGCCATTCTCCTCTGACCTCTGGCATCAACAAGGCATTTGCAACCACAGAACTGCCGCTCACTGGATATTTTCTCTTTTTCGGACTGTTCTCTGTAAACCCTAGAGATGGTTGTGCGTGGAAATCCTAGTAGATCAGCAGTTTCTGAAATACTCAGACCAGCACATCTGGCACCAACAACCATGCCACTTTCAAAGTCACTTAAATCACATTTCTTCCCCATTCTGATGCTCGGTTTGAACTGCAGCAGATCGTCTTGACCATGTCTGCATGCCTAAATGCATTGAGTTGCTGTCATGTGATTCGCTAATTACAAATTTGCGTTAATGTGCAGTTGGACAGGTGTACCTAATAAAGGGGCCATGTGTGTGGATATTACAATAGTACCGACAGTTTTTATAAATGTAATTTTATTTTATATGTAAATATATAACTCAATTAATGTGAATTTGAACTTTGACCTTTCTTGAGTTTTTGTTATTTTAGTTTAAAGCAGAATGCTGATAATGACTGCTTATAATCAAGCATCTCAAATAGTCAACTCTTTTGATAATAAACAGTAGTTTTGTTGTGGTTAAGTGTTATTTTTCACATGTTATTTTTGTTGTTGTTATTATTATTACTATTATATTATTACTCTACTATTAGTTTCACTCAAAAACTTCTCTTCATGAAGCGAGTGCTTCTTGGCAGCCCACACAATATAATTGTTTGAGGCAAAAAACAAACAAAGATATTTATTGCTGTTTACCCTATTTTTCTAGTATTATTATGCTGTATTATTTGGTATTTAATATTTTCTATTATTTAAATTTTTACATTTCAAAGTAAGTAGGGAATAATTGATGACGGTAAAGCATGTAGTCATTACTAGTCATGTAGTCAATTTGGTCACTACAGTTACTAAATTCCAGTGGTGTAATAAATTACAAATACTCACATGACTGTAACTGAGTAGTTTTTCTCAGAAATTGTCATTTACTAAGTAGTTTTAAAAATGTGTACTTTTACTTTCCCTCGAGTACATTTTTAGTGCAGTATCAGTACTTTTACTCCACTACTTTCATTCAACCTGCAGTTTTATTATTTCCTGTCTATGGGGATTAGAAAAATCAGTCCTGTGATTCCTGTCCAATCAAATCGCACATAGAAGGTAAATCGCATCATAATGAACTACCTCAAGACATGTGCGATTTAGAATTGCTGCAAACTGTTTGGAAGTAAGATGGAAGGAAGATGTTCAAAATCTTTACACACATTGACCAGAGACTGTTTAGATGCATGTTACTGATGAGATGATGACTAATGTTTACTGTATGATAACCAAAATTGCTTTAAACACCCAGCAGGCACAGGACATCAACATGACGTCAAATTGACGTTGTACCCCAACATCATGGGGACAATGCATTTTGTTTGGAAATTAAAATCAGGTTGACATCAGAACCCAATGTCAGGCCTATGTTAATGCCCAACGTGCAACCTAAAATCAACCAAATATCATCGTCTAACAATGTTACAGCTTGACGTTGTGTAGATGTTACCACTATGATGTCTATTAGAGGTTGAATTTTGGTTGCCATACCTGATGAATAAATGTCAGTGTTTGACATCAATATGACGTTGATTTAAGATGTTGGCTCGACGTTGAATTTTGGTCACTTTCTAACACAACCTAAAATCAACCAAATATCAACGTCATTTGACGTTATTATTGGACATCAAAATACCAAAAAAGTCCTTAGACGCTGGCTAGACATTGAATTTTAGTCACCTGACGTCACCACCTAAATCTATCCTAATATTACCGTCTTATGTTATGTGCCTGCTGGGTAATAACTAGGGCCAGATGGAATCTGCGGACGGTTTTTGCCATTTCTGTGGAGAATTTTAGTAAAAATCGATGGATTTATGCAGAACTAAAACCTCAATATGTGAAATAAAAAATAATACCTTTTTAACTTTTATTTAATGTTTAAAATGCAAATCCAATTAGATTTACTTTATCTGATAAACAAAGCAAGTCTCTCATATAATATATCTACTAAAAGACATAAAATATTACTGTACAAACTGCATTGTACATATATCAGATGAACATTTTCATTTTAGTCAATAATATTTACACATATTTACTCAAGTAAATAAACATAATTAATTATGGGCGAAAAATCTGCGGAATATTGCGTGCGCAGATTCCTTGTGGGCCTAGTATTAACTAAATGCACTACAGAATGTTACGTTTACACACTTCCACAAATGACATGTAAACGCATCAGCTTTTGACAGCGTAATACTCACTACTCTTGAGTACTTTTAAAAGGTCTACTTTTTACTCATACTTTGAGTAATATTTACAACAGATACTTTTACTCTACTTGAAATACTTTTTAGGCAAGTAATGGTACTTAAGTATGATTTTTCAGTACTCTTTCCACCACTGCTAAATAAAAAAAGACAATTAAGAAAATACTACTTACCAATCTAAATTCATTTATTTTCTTTTCGGCTTAGTCCCTTTATTAATCTGGGGTCGCCACAGCGGGATGAACTTACTTAGCGCCAACTTATTCAGCACATGTTTACGTAGTGGACGTGAAACACTGGGAAACACCCACACACTCTTGCACAAACATACACTACGTCTTTGGAATGGAACGCCAACACGGGGAGAACATGCAAACTCCTCACAGAAATGCAAACTGACCCAGCTGGGGCTCGAACCAGTGACCTTATTGCTGTGAGGCGATTGTGCTACCCACTGCGCCACCGTGTTAACTGTGAAATAACTAAATTAGTGTATAAGGAAGCACACTGGAATGTTCATCAGCCAATCAGAATTAAGCATTCAACATCCCTGTAGTATAAATAGCCATATTGGTTTATTGCTGCTTCCCATGAAAGACTCCCTTTTTTCCACGGATGCTTCTTGGCCAGAATAATCTGATGAAGCGGATCATCCTTGATTTCTTACACACTGTTTTGGTCACGTGGTGAGAGCGCTGTCACTGACCTGTCCGGCGGCGCTGGAGTCGCACACGGCCGTGTTGTACTGTCTGTCCAGCTCAGGGCTGTTGTCATTCAGGTCCAGCGTCTCGATGGAAACAGCCACCCTTGTCACTTGGTTGGGGCTGTCTAAGAAAGAGAAAAGAACAGCATGTTAAGAACTTGTGTATGAAAAAAAAGAGGAAAGCAAGTCAGAAATCAAAAGCTTTTAAGCCGCAAGTAGGTCAGCTAAATCCTACTGACCATGAAACAGAATCTGTCTCGTTACTGTTCTCCATACGCTCTTTGCACTTCGGGGACATAACGTTACATCATGGCCAGAAGTGGCCCGAACGTCATCTGATGCTCCCAATATATGACATTACATAAAGCCATAACCAAGCCACACTTATCGCGTTCAGAGCGTGTGTCTAATATGACGGTAATTACAGGACATGAGCCGAACAAATCCATTCTGAGGATGCCAGATTGTGTTTTATGAGAACAAATGGCCGACCTTGAGCTAGGATGGATCAGACTTAAATGTCTCCTGAAACGTGCAGCTTTGATGTGTGACAGATTTTCTACAAAAACATGAATGCAGGATGGGGCATGTTGAGTAGTGGGCGGGACACTTCAGATACCAGACAGCTTTTGATTGGACAGAAGATCTGATGAGAAGGTGAAGTCCGCTGTGATGTCATAAATATCATTCACTATTTTTGGCAGAAGTAAGAAACCACAATCAGTTGTCTGTCTGTCTGTCTGTCTATCTATCTATCTATCTATATCCATCCATCCATCTGCTGCATCCATCTATGCATCCATCCATCTACCATATCCATCCATACATCCATCAACCCACTATATCCAACCATCCAGCTGCTGTATCCATCCATCCATCCATCCATCTACTGTATCCATCCATTCATCCATCTATCTATTCATCCATCTACTATATCCATCTATCCATCCATCTGCTCTATCCATCCATCCATCCATCCATCTACTATATAATTGTCCATCTATATCCATCCATTTATCCATCCATCCATCTATCCATTCAACCAACCATCTGCTGTTTCCTTCCATCCATCTACTATATCCATCCATCCACCGATCTGCTGTATCCATCCATCTAATATATCCATCCATCCATCTGCTGTATCCATCCATCCATTCATCCATCTACTATATCCAACCATTAAATTGACTTTACGCAATCAAAAACACATTAAAATGCAAATCAATTTGACGTCAAAACGTTGATGTCTATCTGACATCCACACATTGATGCTCTTCTGACCACCAAAATAACGACACAAATAGTATTTGAATATAAGAAAAGTTTCATTCATCTGAAAGCTTTAGCTCCAAATTCCAAATTTACACTGGATTTAGTTTTTTCTGTAATGCATGTAAACTACCTTGATGTCAAACCTCTGATGTATCCATCCATCCATCCATCAATCTACTATATCAATCTACTATATCTATCTATCTATCTATCTATCTATCTATCTATCTATCTATCTATCTATCTATCTATCTATCTATCTATCTATCTATCTATCTATCTATCTATCTATCTATCTATCTATCTATCTATCTGTGGTATCCATCCATCCATCCATCTATCTACTGTATCCATCCATCCATCCATCCATTTATTCATCCATCCATCCATCAGCTATAGCTATCCATCCTTCTGCTGTATCCACCCATCTATCCATCCATCCACTATATCCATCCATCCATCCATCTGCTGTATCCATCCATCTGCTGTATCCATCCATCCATCCATCCATCCATCCCTCTGCTGTATCCATGCATCCATCCATCCATACACCCATCTGCTGTATCCATTCATTTATCTGCTGTATCTATCCATCCATCTAGCATATATTTCCATCCATCCATCCATCCATCTACTATACACATCCATCCATCCGTCCATATGATGTATCCATCCATCCTTCCATCTGCTGTATTCATCCATCCATCCAACCATTCATCCATCCATCCACCTACTGTATCCATCCATCTGCTCTATACGTCCGTCCATCCATTCATTCATCCATCCATCCATCTACTGTATTCATACATCCATCCATACATTATGTTCATCCATCCATCCATCCATCCATCCATCTATCTAATCGATTTTAAAGAGAAGGGCTCTTGCTTTGGATGGAGATTGCTTTAGTTATATTGTTTTGTATAATTTTAAGTCATTTATGCTGCAATGACACACAGTCAAATATTTTGCTGAACAGATCCACAACTTTTGACGTTTGAAAACTTTCATTATAGTCCTCATGCTGCCAAATTAGGAGGTTTGCTGAAGGTGCAGCAAGGGGTTTACGTCTTTAATAAACTATGGCAGTTGATGTTCATTGAACAGTAAGAATGATTAATAAATCCATATGAAACAGTCCCTTAAAAGTGACGTTGCGTCTTCAGTTTCGGGCTAAGGTGCGATTTGCACTCACACTACAAGCGCTCCCCACCTAAGCCCAACCGTACTGTGCTCTGGCACAGCTCTTCCAACCGGGCCAAGGCCGGCCAACTAAACCACGCTCAGGCATGATTCAGATTACTCACACTTCAAACGAGCTGGGAAATACGCCCGGGTGCAGTTTGGATAGCCTAGTGTGAGTTCACCCTAAAAGGCTCGTACACACCGGGACGCTTTTCGTTTGTGTTTATCATCAGCATTTTAAGAAGTTTTCCGGATTCAAACCCAAGGCACTGGCATCAAGCAGAAGAGTATGCAAAATCACTCCTTGACGTTAGATGGCGTTACGCAACTTTAAGTTTCTGACACCCGCTTGTAACACAGAAGAAGAAGACAGAAAGTTGACATGCTTGTTGTTAAAGTTACTAGCGATTCGAACAAGCATGGATGGTTCAAGCAGCAGCTCCAGCTCTAGCGATGAAGAAATGATTATTGTTCACCAGTGCAATAAGCAGCTCCACGTTCATATCGCCTCTGGACATCTTCTTCAAATATGCGCTCGCATTGACTGTTTTGCGCTTGAGCGCCTCCAAGTGCTGTTTACTGTAAGTTCAGCAGCTCCATGCATGTGAACAAAAGTGCCAATCTGATTGGTGGAGAAGGTTTTGATGTGGAGCGTCAAAACAAAAAAAAACGAGTATGAGGCGATTCTTAAAAAATGACGCTTTTATGCCTGGTGTTTTGCACGTTGGTGTGCACGATCACATTGGCGCCCTTTATTTACGAAGTGTCAAACGGCAACCGAAATCGTGAACAAAAAGCGTCCCGGTGTGCATGGGCGTTAGTAATAATGATCCCTTCGATGACATCAAATTGACATGTTGATGTCAAACATTGGCATCAAAAACTCATCAAATTCTTAGATGTCAATTTGATGTAAATTTGACATCAAGTTACTTAATTGACATCAAATCAATTTGAAATTTGCTTGTCTGTTTGCATCAAGAGAGACCAACAACAACAACAACAACAACAACAACAACAACAACAACAACAACAAAAGTCCTCTCCAGCTGGAGGCGCTTATTTGCACCAAAAATGCACCTCAAAAAATAAAAAGAAGAAGAAGAAAGAGTAAGTCTCTTGCTGGAAGTTACACAAAACTGTTCATAAAATCTTAAATAAGTATTTTTTCGTACAAAAAATGCATTGAATCGCCACATGAGATCTTTATTCTACCTGTGGAGTAGTGTGAGGTGCTTTTTACTATGGATTGATATGCTTTATTATACTTGTTCTGGAACGTTGAAGAAACGTTATCGAGAAAGCTGTTATCGAGCTGGAAAAACCCGAGATCATTTTAAGAATAACTTCAACTGGATTCGACTTAAAGTAGAATGTCATATACACCTACAGTAGGATGCCTTGACGGTGAGTAAATCATAGACTAATTCTCATTTTTGAGTAAACTAACCCTTTTAAGGCGAACACATTGAAATGAACACCCATAAAACTTTAATTCTGATTTCATGGGGACTTTAAAAGCAATCTGAGTTGTCATTTGATTATCTTTTTCTCTGTTTGTGGATGAGCCTCTGAAGCTGTAATAGCTTTCCTGTGGGCCGATTTCACGCTGCGACCTGTGTGAGATTGTCAGGCGCGCAGAATTGACGCAGTGTCCCTTTAAGAGCGGAGGCGAGGAGCTCTGGTACCTCTCTGTGTGGCGATGACAGTAATGTTGTGCCATTGCTCCTGCTCTCGATCCAATTCCATGGCCGTGGTGATGAGGCCATTGTCAGAGGCGATGCGGAACAGAGCCTCGGGGTCCGACTCGGGATCAATCGAGTACCTGGGAAGAAATGGACAGGAATAAAAGGAGGAGGGCAGACAGATTACAAGATATAAAGAGAAGCCGGTGCATCAATAACGCAGTTAAGCAAGCGAAACAGACCGGCTTGAAGTGAAAACAGCTCACGGATTTCCTGTTGCAGACTGAAACGTGATGCAATATGAGTTTTTTTTACACTGATTATGAAAAACTGCATGAGCTGTGTGGGGAAAAGCTTATTAAAACATGTCGAGAACAAATTCTAGTGAGATTTAACAGCAGAACAGAAGGAATAATAAAAAAATACTGTTATTAGTAATACTGTCATGCAAAACAAATTATTTAAATGTAGGTGCTTTTGTTCTTGTAGACTGAGAACATATACCATTAGATTACATTACTTTATTTATTTATTGATTGATTTATTGATTGCTTTCTATTGTTAACCAAATTGGGCCGTCACGGTGGCGCAGTGGGTAGCACAATCGCCTCACAGCATATAGGTCGTTGGTTCGAGCCTGTTGGTCAGTTGGCATTTCTGTGTGGAGTTTGCATGTTCTCCCCGTGTTGGCGTGGGTTTCCTCCGAGTGCTCCGGTTTCCCCCACAGTCCAAAGACATGCAGTACAGGTGAATTGAGTGAACTAAATTGGCCGTAGTGTATGAGTGTGAATGCAGGAGTGTATGGGTGTTTCCTAGTGTTGGGTTGTGGCTGGAAGGGCATCCGCTGTGTAAAACATATACTGGATAAGTTGGCGGTTCATTCTGCTGTGGCGACCCCTGATGAATAAAGAGACTAAGCCGAAAATAAAAGGGAATGAAGAAATGTTAACCCACTTTAACTTGTGCTGTCGTCATAATATTATTTATAAAATTGTATGTATGTTTTCATGCATCATTTTAACAAAATTACAGCTTGATTGACAAAAACCTTCTATTTACAAGATATATTTTTGTCACATTTCTACTTTAGCTCTGTACTGTCAATTTTTTCCTGGGTAAACATGTTTTACATGTCACACATTTCTGATGAACCTTTTTATTTATTCATTCTTGTGTGAAAACTTGTATGAAAAGTTTTTTTTACACAGATTTAGACAGGTAATATTATATTATATTAGTTTATATTATACTTTATAGTATATGTACACTTTATTAGGTACACCTTATTAGGTGCACTTTATTAGGTACACCTGTCCACCTGCTCGATAATGCAAATTTCTAATCAGCCAATCACATGCCAGCAACTCAATGTATTTAGGCATGTAGACATGGTAAAGACGATCTGCTGCAGTTCAAACAGAGCATCAGAATGAGTAAGAAAGGTGATTTAACTGACTTTGAATGTGGCATGTTTGTTGGTGCCAGACGGGCTGGTCTGAGTATTCCAGAAACAGCTGATGTACTGGGATTTTCACACACAACCATCACTAGGGTTTACAGAGAATGGTCCTAAAGAGAGAAAATATCCAGTGAGCGGCAGTTCTGTGGGCCCAAATGCCTTGTTGATGCCAGAGGAGAATGGCCAGACAAGGTGATAGAAAGGCAATAGTAACTCAAATAATTACTCATTACAACCGAGGTCTGCAGAAGAGCATCTCTGAACGCACAACATGTCCAACCTTGAGGCAGATGGGCTACAGCAGCAGAAGACCACACCGGGTGCCACTCCTGTCAGCTAAGAACAGGAAACTGAGGCTACAATTCGCACAGGCTCACCAAAATTGGACAATAGAAGATTGGAAAAATGTTGCCTGGTCTGATGAGTTTCAATTTCTGCTGCGACATTCGGATGGTAGGGTCAGAATTTGGCATTAGCAACATGAAAGCATGGATCCATCCTGTCTTGTATCAATGGTTCAGGCTGGTGGTGGTGTAATGGTGTGGGGGAGATTTTCTTGGCACACTTTACACCCATTAGTACCAATTAAGCATTGTGTTAACGCCACAGCCTACCTAAGTATTGTTGCTGACCATGTCCATCCCTTTATGGCCACAGTTTACCCATCTTCTGATGGCTACTTCCAGCAGGATAACACACCATGTCATAAAGCACAAATCATCTCAGACTGGTTTCTTGAACATGACAATGAGTTCACTGTACTCAAATGGCCCCCACAGTCACCAGATCTCAATTCAATAGAGCGCTTTTGGGATGTGGTGGAACGGGAGAATCGCACCATGGAAGTGCAGCTGACAAATCTGCAGCAGCTGTGATGCTATCATGTCAATATGGACCAAAATCTCGGAGGAATATTTCCAGTACCTTGTTGAATCTATGCCATGATGGATTAAGGCAGTTCTGAAGGCAAAAGGTGGTTCAACCCAGTACTAGTAAGGTGTACCTAATAAAATGGCCGGTGAGTGTATATTATATTATATTATATTATATTATATTATATTATAATATATTATATTATATTATATTATATTATATTATATTATATTATATTATATTATATTATATTATATTATATATCACACAGACAGACCATATTAACCATAAATCATATTTTTACCATATATATTTTTTGGAAGAATTCTTACAATTAATTTTATTTTATTTTATTACACAAATAAATGACGAAGGTCTGCGAAAAATGTTTTAAATGTAGCCTTGACATCAAAACAAGAAAAAAAATAATAATAAAATATAGTACTTGTATAACTTTTAATTAGCAAAAACAATATCCCTAGGCCATAAATGTATTCCTTTTTGAAGAAACACTCTAATAATTAATTTTTCCTTACTTTATGGTGCCTTCAGTTTGTACTGATAAAACATAATTAAAAATAATGTACAATGACTCAGCATTATAATACTAAGATCCAATGAATCACCACAGAGAAGATTGATAAATCATTCAAAAGTGTATTGTACAGACGACTAATGTAATTAATTATCATGAAATTGACGTCACAATGCAAAACAATTCAACAGTCCTAAAAATAATGTACTCATGTAAACTATTTAGCCTTCTGCATTGACCTTGGGGAACTACAGTTGAAGTCAAAATTATTAGGCCTCCTCTAAATGTTCTTTTCTTTTTTAAATGTTTCCCCAATGATATTTAACAAAGCAAGGAAGTTTTTACAGTATTTCCTTTAATATTTTTTCTTCTGGAGAAACTCTTATTTGTTTTATTTCGGCTAGAATAAAAGCAGTTTTTAATTTTTAAAAACCATTTCAGGGTCAATATTATTAGCCCTCTTAAGCAATAATTTTTTCCATTGTCTACAGAACAAACCATCGTTATACTTGCCTAATTACCCTAACCTGCCTAATTATTCTAGTTAAGCTTTTAAATGTCACTTTGATCAGAGCATCTTGAATAATATCTAGTCAAATATTCTGTGTCATCATGCCAAATGTAAAATAAATCAGTTATTAGAAATGAGTTATTAAAACTATCATGTTTACAAATGTGTTGAAAAAAAACATCTTTCAGTTAAAAAGAAATTGGGGGAAAAATACACAGGAGGGCTTAATAATTCTGACTTCAACTGTATATCTGATTCACCAATTTACATGCATTACATAAAAACAAAAGTATAAATATATGATCATACTTTATGTTGTTACTGAGGCCGGTATCCGGATCCACGGCAGTCACTCTTCCCACCACACAAGCCGGAGGACAGTTTTCGGACACGTCCAGCCGATATCGAGACCTGGAAAACCTTGGCGGCTCGTCCGCATTCAAAACAGTGATTCGCACCATCGCCCGGTCCTTAAATGGGCCTCGTCTGAGAAACCGCGAGTCCACATTGGGGTTTTGCACCTCCACTGCGAGCGAGTATGTGCTGCGCCTCTCATAGTCCACGGCCTGCCGTTTAAAATAAAAAAACACACTTGTTTTTCATTTATTGAAACTCACACATACACACAAACACACACACAATTATTTTTTTTTGTATTTTGGCAGCAGGAAGGTGCTCTATAATATCTTTTCATTTGGATGTTGAAGCTCCCACGTGCACTTCTTTTTCATCTCTGCACCTCTGTAGACTATAAAAATAAAGAGGAGTATATGGATGGATGGATAGATAGATGTGTGGATGGATGTATAGATGGATAGAAAGAAAAATGAATTGGTAATAAATTTGTAGATGGATACAAATAAAGGTGGATGGATGGATGGACAGAAAGGAAGGTGGCCAGATGGATGGAGTCATAGATGGATGGATGGAAAGAATATTGGATGGATGGATATACAAATTAAAGATGAATGGATGAATTGATTGATAGATAGATGGAAAGAAAAAATAAATAAACAAATTAACATTTGGATGGATGTACAAAAAGAAAGACGGGTGAATGGATGGATAGAAAGAAGATTGGATGGATGGATGGATGGACAAAATAAGATAAATGGATGGATAGAAGGATGGATAGGTGGACAGATGGACAAAGAAAGATGGATGAATGGATAGACAAAGAAAGATGGGTGGATGGATAGACAGAAAGAAA
>CAIGQZ010001345.1:27287187-27302214 GCA_903798205.1 Danio tinwini | reverse complement strand
GTATAGCTGGACAAATGGATGGGCAGAAAGAAAGAAGGATGGATATATGGAAAGATAGATGAATTGGTGGGTGGATGATGGATGGATAGACTGACAGAAGATGGATTGATGGATGGGTAAATTGACAAAGATGGATGGATGTATAGATAAATTGACAGAAAGATGGACTGATGGATGGATGGATAGAAAGAAGCATGGATGATGGATGATGCATGGATAGATTGACAGAAAGAAGGATGGACGGACAAATGGATGCACAGACAGACGAATATGTAGACAAAGAAATGTGCACTGCCCACTATAATCTAGAGGTATGCGTGGAGCTGTAGAGTGCAGGCTGTGGGGCTGTGGAGTGCAGGAGTGTACAGTGAGTGTGTGAGAGTACTGGAGCACACATAAGCAGCTCTGTCACTTGAACTACAGCCATGTGTTAATCAACATCTCCACTGGCCTCCTCTCCCTGGTTACTCAGCACCATTACTCTCTCCGCACTCTTCCTCTGTCTAATTTGCTTTTCATATTCACTCTCTTCTCTTCCTCCCCTCATGTCTCTGACTCATCAGCTTCCTCACAACCTTCTCCTTCCTGCTCTCCTTTTCATCTGCATCTCTCCTCGTTCTGTTTGTTCTCGCTGCGTCTGTAACTAGCACACACACACCTGTCATTGAAATATCGAGCTCAGCAGATGGGTGAAGATTCCTCACACGCACGCGCACACACAAACACACAGGAGTATCTGTCTTTATGAGCACTGATCCACCACACGCACACACACATGTACAGGTATGTCTTTATAAGTATATAAGTGTCTTCAGCACTTACACCCCACACACACACACACTCACAAGTATGTTTTTAGAAGTCTTATCACTGACACACACATAAACACACTCACATGCGCACACTCACACTCGAACACAAGTGTAAGTCTTTATGAGTATGTCTTCAGCACTTATCCCCCACACACTCACAATCACTATCTGTTTTCATGAGCACTTATCCACTGTTCACACACACACACACACACACACACACACACACACACACACACACACACACACACACACACACACACACACACACACATGCGCACACCTATTTATAAGCACTTATCCATAACTCCCACACATATTTGCACACACGCACACACACGTACAGTTGCAATCAGAATTATTGAAGCCCCTTTGAATTTCTTTTTTAAATATTTCCCAAATGATGTTTAACAGAACAAGGAAATTTTCACAGTATGTCTGATAATATTTTTTCTTCTGGAGAAAGTCTTATTTATTTTATTTTGGCTAGAATAAAAGCAGTTTTTAATTTTTAAAACCCATTTTAAGGTCAAAACTATTAACCCCTTTAAGCTATTTAACCAGTCAAACTCTGCAGACTCGGTGGCGGGTCCGGTGACGTCATCGACTTCCCCTTTAATTTTTAAAGGCCGCGGGTTGCGCAACACCCCGGAAGTGGCTCCGTTTGAGAGTGTAGAAGCTATATTTTATGCACATATGCATCACTTCGGTTTTTATTTTACTGTACAAATGTTATTTACACTTAAATACACAGTATACTGGATACCCGAGCTGGATATTGAACATTGGTTTATCATATCTTATAGTCATTGACTAATTTTAATGTAATGTTGTGATGCCTAAAATGCAAAGGAGATAAAGTAATGTAAACTCATGTTCCTATAGTTATTATCATCTAAAACTAAGCAGAAGCAAATATGTACTATTTAATATGAATGATCAAAAAGTTATTTTCCCAGTATTCACTTGATTTGCAATAACTTGGCCATTTCACATGATAGAGATACAATTATTTTTCCTAGTGTTTGCTGCCCTCTGCTGGTTTCAAGCAGAACTGTCTGGAAAAGCTAAAATCTCTAAATAGATAAACTACACCCTTTCAAAAAAGCATTTTAGAAAAAAAAATTAAAAATCGCCCAATGTTGAAGTGGTTCATAATAAAACAGAAAACATATCAAAATATTATGTATTACTTTCAGCAGTTTCTTATGTACATTCAAAGGGTTTTCTATTCAATTACACTGGAATTTTTCATTTATAGCAATGCATTTGGATATGGAAGGCTTTCAAAATTTGGTAGGCGGAAAATACATAAAAAAAATGGTATAGCACCTCATCAGTTGGAATACAATAACTTTTGCATAGATTATGGTAGAGACATTTTTCTTTTTTTCTCTGATTACACACATGTGCAGGAACCACCTAAATTATTTACAGCAACATAGACCACACAGAACCTAAAAGGTACACTTTCAAATTTAAGTTTATAAAAAAAAAATACAAAAAGCGCCTCTTTTTGCATTTACACCTCTGCATGTGGATTTGGGAAGCTTTTAAATTTGGTTAGGCAAAATCCAGGCGGAAATCCCAAAATAGCACTAGTCTTTAAAGGGTTAATTTTTCCATAGTCTACAGAACAAACCATCATTATACAATAACTTGCCTAATTCCCCTAACCTGCCTAGTTAACCTAAATAACCTAGTTAAGCCTTTAAATGTCACTTTAAGCTGTATAGAAGTGTCTTGAAAAATATCTAGTCAGATATTATTTACTGTCATCATGTCAAAGATAAAATAAATCAGTTATTAGAGATGAGTTATTAAAACTATTATGCTTAGAAATGTGTGGAAAAAATCTTCTCTCCGTTAAACAGAAGTTGGGGAAAAATATAAACAGGGGGGCTAATAAATCAGGGGGTTGAATTATTCTGATTGCAACTGTATTTGCATTTATTATAGACTAATAATATGCCAAAACAATCTGAATTGGAATTGTGTTCATTTGAATTATTGATAATTGTAATTGAATAAATCTGAATATTTATATGCTGTTAAAAATTGTTATGAATTTGATTTTGATTTGCATAACTTGACTATTGAACTTGTTTAACTGAAAAACAATGCTGAAGTCAGATATTCTGCTTTGAAAATGTTTTTTTTTCTGTGCCGGAACGCTGTCTTTGTTTAGGTAAATTTTACCTGCACAATGCCAGTTTAGCCAATTATATTTCAGCACTCTGGGTTGCCTTGTTGGAAAACAGCATATTTCATTCATTCATTCAGAAAGGCTCTGAAAGCATGCGTCCGTGACCGAAATGTGGTACCACACATACTCTCGCACACACACACACATGCACGCACACACACACGTGAGTTATCAGTGCAGGAAACAGCTTACTATTCATTTTCCCGTTTGCTTATTTTCACTCTGCTTTAAAGGTGAAGCTCTTCATTTTTTTTTTTCAATTAGCTACATGTGACTTACAGACACACAACGTCCTTTAACACAACACACACATTTCCAGTCCCTGCATAGTTTGTATTTAAATAAAAGGCTGGCTGTGTGCGCTGTGATGAAGCCCCTCGGGGGGCTGAAGGTTAAACTCTCTTTTTGCCGACGCTAATATGCATGTTCGCTGGCAGACGTTTGCGCTGCAGATTATCCTCATTTACATTTGAACTCAGAGTCAATTGAACTCATTTGCCGTTCATTCTGCTGGAACTTCCTGATTTTGTTATTGGCTCTTTTTTTTTTTTTTTTTGCATTTCGCTATTATACAAAATACAACAATTACAGCTTTTCTCTTTCAAGTCGGAGTGAAAATGTTTTTGGCACAGTGCTGAGGTGTTGCTGTGCATAGATATATACACTAGATATCGCATACGGACCCTGAGCATGCATCAATAGCGTTGCCACATTTGTACAGTGCTCCCAGCACAAATGTCATCCAACTGCACTCGTCAGGACTAAAGCCTATGTGAAGATGCTGGACTTTAGCGCTGTGTATGGATGTAGTAATGAACTAACAAAGAAAACAAAGCATAAAGGCAGAACATTTCATACACTGTATAAATCCTTAATTTTTACATTTAGGGGCCCTAAGCAGATTAATTTTGGGGCCCTACCTTGCTCTAAATTATGGAGTATTGCCATTGCAAAGCAGCCCACAATGATTATATTGCTTATTAAATACAATCAATGAAACAGAAAAGTAAAGCCTGATTTCTTCTACTTAATAACTCTCTGAATGACTTGGACATTTTAAAACAGCACTGTTTTTGTCAACTAGATTCTTTAATAAAGGGACCACTGATTCCTACCTTGCGTTCTTCTGGTGTGTTTAAAACATATTCTATTAATTTTTTAGCAAACAGATTAAAGATTCTATAGCTAAAAGTTGAGGGGTTTTATTTTTCAATTAATTCCAAAAGCAAAAACCCTGCAATGAAACGACACTGAACGATAATTAGACAAAAGTGAAAATGCATTACTTAGTAATAAAATATACATTCTGAGCTCATTCAAAAACTAAACAACATCAACAACAACAACAAAACAATTAACATTAATTCAAAAATGTATCCATAAATAATAAAATCAATAAGCAAGAAATATCTATCCATAGTAAAGTAAATATGAAAAATCCATAAAAAAAGGGGGAAGCAACAAATACTGGGTTAATGTTAATACCCAAACACAATATTATTCCCTTCAGGCACTTTCCCTGTTCATTACATTTAAGAATGCTTATATTACCATGATTAATTCAATTAGGACAAAACTTTTATAAACATGTCTTAGGAAAAATATTACCAGTGTGCAAAATACATCAGTAAAAGACACTAGAGTACTATTGCATTTTAGTAAAACGTGTAAAAAAAAAAAAAAAAAAACGGGTCTGTAAAACCAGGAAAAACTAAAATATTTTATATAAGTAGACTGTTTATTAATCTGTAATTTATAAACATGAATGTTTTCGATGAATGTGCTATTGGATTATGATTTCATTATATCATATAGATTTATTATATTATTTTTCCCTTCAGTTTTTCAACGCCTGAAGGGTAACGTTAGTTTCGGTTCCTTTTCGCGGTTCAATTTCCAAAATAAATCAGGTATATAACGAGGCAGGCAATGAAGCAAAGGCCATGGCTGTGTCTGTGCACGGATTTGCGTTCTTGTGGTGACCGGTCGGTCTTGCAGGTTGGAAGAACAAACTTGAAGTGCGAGAATAGAACACATATGAGAAATAAGATGCTGCTTAGACATCAACATAACACATCATCTACACTCTCAGAAATAAAGGTACGCGAGTCGTCATTGGGGTGGTACCTTTTCGAAAGGTACAAATTTGAACCTAAAAGGTCCATATTAATACCTCAAGGGTACATATTAGTACCTAAAAAGTACAAAAGTGTTCCTCTTATAATTTTTAGGTACTAATATATACTTTTGAGGTACCAATATGGAACCTTCAAGTACAAATATGTACCTTTTGAAAAGGTACCACCCCAGTGACAGCTACCGTACCTTTATTTCTGAGAGTGTAGTGTACTAGATTATTTAGTGTGTGAATGTAAGAGTGTATTCCTGTTGATCACATGACCTTTACACGAAAACAATTTCAACTTTAATAAAATTGTGATTTTTTTTTTCTTTTTAGTGAAAATGTATAAATATTTAAGTCCTAATGCACTCTCAATAAAGATAATTTGTAAAATGTAAATAAAAACGATTTCAGCAAGGAAACGGCTTGCACCACCAATGGGTTGTGGGGGAGCCGCTTAGTTTGCTTTTAGGGAGGGCCGGCTATGTTTTACGGTTTATTTCCAGCAACTGGGGTGCTGGAAAAAAAAAAACATAAAATAACGGCCGTTAAATTACAGAAATTTCCTTAAATTAAAATTTCTGGTAAATTTCTGGAATTCAACCTCTGTTATTTTACAGTAAATTTCTGTAATTTAACAGCCATTATTTTAATGTATTTTTTTCCCGACACCCCAGCTGCCGGAAATAAACCGTAAAAATTATGGATTTTTTACAGTGTAGGTAAGATTTCGTTTTTTTCGTTTTTGTATGTTACAAACTTTTGTGTTAAACGTTATTGATGATGATACAGTCACTTACTGCACTGACCATAAGGCAAAGTAGCACCAACTTGCTCTAAATTCTAGGCTTTTGCTACAACAATGTAAATGAAATATGTAAATGAAATATGACAACATGATGCTGTGGTGCCAGAAACTTGTATTATTGTCGGCTAAGTGAACGAGTCGTTCATAACTGTGATTCAGTTATAAATGAATCGCTCCCTGCGTTACAAGTGAAAGCGGGAGAGGGGGTGTGTTTCAAGACATGGATTACGCTTGTTTCACACTGCAAGCAGAAGAGCAGAAGCTCAACTGCAGCTGCTGCAGAGATCAATTTATCTCTGTCTATTCTATCTAGTCACCTATCAATCTATACATGCAATTTTTTTTTACTTTTCATCTGCACCAAGGCCCGCGGCAACTTCCTCCTATGCTGCTTCCTTAACCTGCAAGTCTTTATTTTACAAATTGTATAGATCCTATACAGGACTGCATGCTTCTTAAGCACTATGAGGAGTGTCATTCATGTCTGGTGCAATCAGAAGACAATCGCCTGTGATATTATGTCATTTGGTTTTTAATTGTCAGGATGTTGTAGGCCTATACTATAATAATATTTATGCAATATAGTTATAATGATATTTATACATGATCAAACTAGTGTGCAACTTACTAAGCAAAACTTATACTAAAGTTGCTTTACATTTGGTTTTGTAGTTTGGGCCTAAATAAATATTTGTTTTTTTAATCGATTAATTTCATCTGATTGACTATATATATATATATATATATATATATATAAGTCAGTGGATATTATTAATGCATTTATTGGGTAAAATTGCTACTTTTTACTGTCATTTAATGTGTTTTTGGTCATTTGCACTGTCATTTTAATTGAGCATGAGCAGTGCTGCAAAAATAGACCCAGCACCGAAACAATCACAGCACTGCTGTGATACTACCGCTAGGGTTGCCACTTTTAATACAAAAAAATAAGGGACACATACTGCAGCGGGGGGCCACATCCCCAATCACAGACCCAATAGCATGCCAGTGGTGGTAAATCGCAACTTAAAATATGTTTTCAGAAAAGTATGAACACCTAAACATTAAAATAACTGTCTTATTGAAACCTGTGTAAAGACAACTCTGCAGCACTGTTATAGCTGATGTTATGTTTAATAGTGTGGAACACCTGTGTTAACTCAGCTGCTGTAATCTAGAGGAGAGGGGGAAATACTAATGAACCTAATTTTAAAGGGTCATATTGATAACAGAATATAAAAATATTTGTCATTATTTGCACTAACACCTATTCAAACATGGGAATAGCACATGCATAAACTAGCTACAAACATTAGCTAGTAAAGTTTTCAAATAGCCTATTTCTAATAAAAAAAATTTGGAAAGTTGCAATTTACTAGTGTATTTTCTTTACATGGACACTGTGTTGTTTATTAATGTAATAAATGTAATGTTTCATGTAATAAATTAATGCATATGTGCCTGACTTAATCTTAACAAGCATAATAATCATCATATTACATTGGACCGTGATCCACTTGCATTGTATTTACAGAATTTTTACAAATTACAATTTGTGACCCAGTGTGTGAAAACCAGGCCAAATCTAGCCATTTTTACACTAATACAGTAATATTTTAGTCATTCATTTCACTGTGATTTCAGTTGTTGACATGGATTTACTCAGTTAATATTAAATACATATATTTTTTATTATTTTCACAGACTGTTCTTTATTTTATGTAGAAAACAGTAAAATAAATAAAAAATAAATAAAAATAAATAAATAAAAAGACTCCAGCTAGATTTTCACAGACTGGGTCACTGTCATTACCATGTCTGCTTCGGGAGAGACTTGGGGTACAAAGAGCAGTCTGACTGTGCATTGATTTTTGTGAGCTCTGTCATCGCGGGAATGCCGCTCTCTGGAGGCATGTTGTTGCACGTCCCGCATAAAGCTGCGGTCACACTAGAGTTTGTGCATGCAGAATTCTGTCATACGGCAATGTGATTAAACAAGTTGATTAGACATAAAAAAGCAAGCGATTGTTCCATATTTTACATTTCTGTCCAGAAAGATCATGTTTTGATCCTCGATTCGTCTCACACAGTCAAGTGATGCGATTTCGCAGGTCAGAGTTCACCAAGCTTGAACTTTGCACCGCAGCGAACTTCGAAAGTAGCACCGCAGCTTTAGCCACAGAGAACGCTCTCCGACAAATCGTGCAGTTGGCTTGATAACAATTTCTAACACTCTGCAGCCAGGTATTTGTTTACTCCCACTCTCTGCGGTACTTTTGCAGCTGCTTGCGTTTAAACTCTGAAACTTTAAGACGCGCGGGATTACCTGGAGAAACATCTGCCATTAGGCTACTCTCTGTCAAGACTTGACAGACTCTGCTTAAAAGACCCGCCTTCCTCACTGGACAAAGACCAATCAAACTAATTATGACATCAAAGATTACCCAATCAAAAGTAGGAAATGGGGCATCTTGATAAAATTTGTGTGGGATGATTTGCATGAAAAGCTACTTAAAAAAAATTATTAAAAAATACGGGAAAAAACCCGTCCTGTATTGATTCAAAATGGGACGCGCAATTTCATTCTCAAATACGGGACGATTCCGTATTTTAAGGGTTGGATGGTAACCCTAATGGACACTGAAAAAAACATGTGCTGCTCACGCTCTGCTCACGTGCTGCTTGCGGTGTGAAACAGGCTTTAGATCAAATTTATCAGGTAGGGTGGTTAATACATTTCCATGCACACAAACACACGCACTTTGTCGGCAATGCCTGTGCGGTCACTTATGCATTGATGTAGAAAAGTGATGTAAAATTATAACTTTTGTAATTTAAAAAGATATTTGCATACAGAACTCCCGGAAATCTCCTCATCATAGATATATGTATACAGTAGATGTGTATATATCTCTGGGTTTGGATGGCCAGTGTTCCACTGCATTTTGGTCCCACATTCATTCCAAAGGAGCACTACCCTGTACTAAAATGGCAGCTCTATTGATGCATTCCTTCTAATAGACAACAACAGGGTAGGTGACATCTAATGTAAATAGCTATTGTTGCTATGTAGGTAAAATCTAATTATTTTAGTCTTGTTTCTAGCCTAAATATCTATAAATTATTAAATCCAAGTAAAACAAAGTATTGTTTTGTTTTCAGAAATAATAAGTCAAAATTAAAGAGGTGGTCCAGAGTGTATTTGCTTTTTTTATTATGGTTGGAAGAGTTTTTAGCCGAATCCAGCACTAAACTGGGAGACATTTTGGGAGCTCTCCTTTGTCAAATGCTAGACCTATATATTTTTTATAATTTTCTGGAACATAATTAAAATTAAACTGTAAGCACTTCTGTCTTTGTCGTGTCCTTTGGAAGCTTAAATACAGAAACAGAACAAGCTCTGTGTAAATAGCAGCGTTTGGACGGCACTTTAGCTTTCTCTGCTACAACATTACAGTGCCTCAGACCACGCCCCGTTGCTGCATGTGATGTATGCATTAGGGTTGGGAGATGTTGACCAATTTGACATTGTATGATGTCTAATATGAAACATCGTATGGCATGGTTGTCATATGCGGAGGTGAATTCATTATTTATGAATAATTCATAAATTCATAATGAATTAATTATTTGTAGCCTACCGTTTCAACTACCTGACCCGCATTGCTTTTGTTTTACTCATAACCAAATCATACATAAATAAATAAAGATAAGTTACACACAAATTACCACCTGTCAATCACTTTTTTTCCGCAGGACTCTGGCATGAATAGTCAGAGTGATCTGTGTTGTTATGGCGTCCACACACTTGGTTGGAAAAAAAGCTGCACAACCAACAGAAACCAATCAACAGTATCTGAGGTTTTCGCTAAAATTACTTAGTACAAGCGTAAAAGTGAAAGACTGAAGCAGTGTACTAATGCTGTCACACGCTACCTGATAGATTCAAAAGACTGAAGAGTCGTTAGATTGAGACAAGATTAATTAAATATCACGTTTAACAACTAAATTATAGTGAGACGCAATCCAGCGGTACATCCTTGATAAACTGTCCGACGTGCACTGCTCTCTGGAGCTCAGACGAGCGCATGACAGTGTGTGTGTGTGTGTGTGGTCACGTGATGTGCGTTTTCAGTGGATGGAGGGCTGTTCAGAAATGCTAAATGTAATACCAGTGTGGACGTGGATCATTTTCGTTCTCAAATGCCATTTTAAAACTAAGCTGTATTAGTGTAAACGTGTAAGTGTGTATTTTTTTACGAGCGGGTTTGCAACGGAGGTGGGGGGGGGGTTGGCAATGTCACCTCAGCATTGTGATGTCTATAGGTATGCATATAACCTGAAGGGATTATGACATCATTATCCCTGATGTATTTTTTTTGTAGTCCCCAAACTTCAATTGCTGTAGGCTTTGCTAAGCTAACTCTGTAAAAGCCAATGTCTCCCTTTGCGTTGAACTTTGAGCGTCTTACATTCGGAGATGTTGATTATGTTCACACAGCTAAATTACACATCAGCTAGTGTTTAAAATATGATATCATAGTGGACCACCTTTAAGTGAGTTTTACTTAAAACAAGCTAATTAATCTGTCAATGGGTTGGTAAAATAACATTGTTTGCCATATGAGTCAAATATTGTTTCACAGATTATTTAGCTTGTTTTGAGAGAAAAACACACTTAATTTGAACTTATCATTTCTGAAAACAAAACAAAATTTTTTACTTGTCTAGAAAACGTTTCTTGATAGATATTTTTTAGATATTTAGACAAGAAACAAGACAAATCTCTAGGTAACAAAGGCATTTTGTGCAGTGTAAATAAATGAAAAATCTGCATATTTCCACAGGCAGAGATTCTCCGTGTTGCCATGAAGTTAGCTAGCATTTTTTTTTCCAATGTTTAACAACTTCAGAAAGCATCTCTCACTAGGGACACTCATAAGAGCCCAAACTACTGCTTTTCTAACTGTATATTTACCACTTTCAGTCCATGGACTGACTATTTGCACTGCAAGTAATGAAATTGAATGCATTTGTTCAGACAGTCAATGTAATCCATATGGTGCACCTACACTGGTTGCCATAGTAATGTAAGAGTCAGATTGATGCTAAAAGAGGTAAGAGCAATATAATGCTTTTCTATCTAAAGTTTTGTCTCGCTTTTAGTCCAAATATTGAGAAATTCTTAAATCAACACAAGTAAAAAATGTTTAGTTTTTAGAAAAGAAATGACACAATGGCTCAGTGGTTAGCATTGTCGCCTTACAGCAAGAAGGTCACTGGTTCGAGTCCCGGCTGGGTGTGGAGTTTGCATGTTCTCCCCGTGTTGGCGTGGGTTTCTGAGTGCTCCGGTTTCCCCCACAGTCCAAACACATGCGCTATAGGGGAATTGAATAAGCTAAATTGGCCGTAGGTTAGTGTGTGAATGTAAGAGTGTATGGGTGTTTGCCAGTGTTGGTTTGCAGCTGGAAGGGCATCCACTGTGTAAAGCATGTGCTGGATAAGTTGGCGGTTCATTCCACTGTGGGGTCACCTGATTAATAAAGGGACTAAGCCAAAGGAAAATGAATAAATGAATGAATTGAGATTTACCAGTGGGGTAAGAAATATATTATTATTTCAAACCAAAAACAACATTATTTTAGGGTGCTTTCCCACTTGGTTCAATTGTCTGTTCTGAACCCAAGTTTCATTGTCCCTTCTTGCCACCATCTTGGTTGGTTTGTGTTCACACCGTCTTTTTTTCCTTCTGAACCCCGGTACGCTTGCATCATCAAGCTGCTGTTTTGTGTTCAGCTGTAGCTACTGTGACGGCCCCGAAAGCAAAGCGCCAAAATGGAGACGTCCGCATATCACAGCCATTCTGCTTTTACTGAATCTTTTGGTTTTGGTAACATACAGAAAGAGACTTGCGTCTATCTGCCGCAAAAATATTATGAACGTTCAGAACATGAAGATCCACTGGGTCAGTCCCGCTTGTCACTAAGGTACAGTACGTGATACACAGACATACACACACAAATGAACGTTATGAAAACTGAAGTTTGTTGTACAGTTGGCGGTTCACTTTTGTTATTTAATATGACTGTAAGTGAACAACCAGAGTTTGCAGGAACAATACCTCAGACCACCTCTTTTAGACAAACTCGGATATGGTGCACGGGTGCGCACCTGAGTTCAGGAGACAGCGTTCACTAAACGTACTGTACTCTGACGTCAAACAAACCCTGGTGTGAACCAAAAGTGCTAGCGTGAAAGCACCCTTACTTGCCCACTCGTATATACACTGTAAAAATATCTTGCTGACTTTTTTTTTTTTTGGAATCAAAAATACTCTTCTAGTCATCTCAACTTACAGAATATAAATCAAACTGACAAAAAATATTAAGCTAAACTTTGAATAAATTAAAAACGTTGTTGAAACCTGATTAGCTCATTAAAATAAATTCAAGAGTTCACACTTATATATTGCTTGATACTATTAGCAGGTTTGGCATGCTGTCCTGGGAGAGAACCCTGAGCTCGGAGATAATGGAGCCCAGGGCTCCCGCCTAGTCAATGAGCATATGTAAGGGGGTCTGAGATCAGCTAGGTCTCGAGAGCTCCCCCTGGTAAAGGAAGGAAAAGGAGGAGATGAGGTGGACAGGGGATTCTTCTAAAGTGAGGATAAGGCGGTAGGGTGAAATTGGGCTATTTATTGTAGGCTTGAATCAATCTGATTGGATTATTGCTAATTATGGATAAGAGATCAATCACATCATGTGCTCCTCTTAAATTAGTTTGTAAAACTTCTATTAAAGTAACATAAAACCTTTGTAGTCATGACTTTTTGTCATATCATTTTTATAGTGTAATTTAACTTGTTTTAAAGAGAAAATCACATCATTTTGATATTTTTTTCTCTGAAAACAAAGCAATATTTTTCACTTGTCTTAAGAATTGTTTAATATTTGGACCAAAAACGAGGGGCCGGGTAGCGGAGGACAGTATTCTTAGGAGAGAACCCCAGACTTCACTCTTCCCAGACACTTCCTCCAGCTCCTCCGGAGGATCCAGAGGTGTTCCCAGGCCAGCCAAGAGACATAGTCTCTCCAGCATGTACTGGGTCTTCTCCAAGACCTCCTCCCAGTGGGACACGCCTGGAACACCTCTCTAGGTAGGCATCCAGGAGGCATCCGAGACAGATGCTCGAGCACCTCAGCTGACTTCTCTTGATGTGGAGGAGCAACGGCTCTACTCCGAGCTCCTCCCGGGTGACAGAGCTTCTCACCCTATCTATAAGGGTGGGCCCTGCCTTTTTATTGTCTAGAAATTTTTCTTCACCTAATCATGTTTTTATATTTAAATTGGAAACAAGACAAAAACTCAACTAAAGATTTTTTTGCAGTGCCTGTAGACAAAGAGAACAGCAAACAAGAAGGTTTGTGATCATCTTTGCTCATATGCACATCCATACTATACATACAGTAGAAGCCAAAATGATTAGCCTTTCAGTTAATTTTACTTTCTTTTACAAATGTTTCCCCAATGATGTTTGAGCAAGATAATATTTTTTCTTCTGGAGAAAGTCTTAATTGTTTAATTTCGGTTTTAAATTTTTAAAAAACCATTTAAGGTCAAAATTATTAGCTCCCTTAAGCAAATGTTTTCGATTATCTACAGAACAAACCATCGTTATACAATAACTTGCCTAATTACTCTAAAGTTAACCCAATTAACCCTTTAAATATCACTTAAAGCTGAATACTCTTATCTTGGAAAATATCTAGTAAACTATTATTTACTGTCATCATGGCAAAAATAAAAGAAATCAGTTATTAGAAATGCGTTATTAAAACTATTATGTTTACAAATGTGTAAACTGAAATTGGGGAAAAATATACAAGTTGGCTAATAATTCTGACTTAAACCATATATACAGTTTCTGAACACACTTTTCACTGTGTGACTGCAAACAAGTGAACACTTTTGAGTCGGATAAACCATATAATTGGATTTGGCTTTGCTTTGGGACTGTATGGATTAAAACACTATTATCGTAGGTGTTTCTGTTTTTCCACTCCTACCTTGTTTAACAAAATCACAGCCTCTTGGCTCAGCCCAGTTATGTTGAACGTGTCTCCAGACTCTCCGTCCACGATCATGAAGTCCATCCGAGCGTTTTCACCAAGGTCTGCATCTGTGGCTGAAAGACGACCGATCTCCACCCCGGGGATGGCCAATTCAGACACTGAAAATGACCACATACCTGCAGGAGGCGGAGAGGGTTTAGTAAAGAATGAGACAAAAAGATGGAAAAATTTCTGTTTGTTTAATGCCACATCAGCAACTATTCCAGGGCACTTAATGGAAATTTTACAAACTAACTTAAAAGTTTTTACATAATAATAATAATACACTGCAAATTAATATATATATATATATATATATATATATTGGAGTTTTTGTCCGGTTTCTAGTCTTAATATAAAAAAGACTAGTCTGTAGTGTATAAGTGCAAGTGAGTGTGTATGGATGTTTCCCAGTGATAGGTTGCAGCTTGAAGAGCATCCGCTGCGTAAAGCATATGCTGGATAAGTTGGCGGTTCATTCTGCTGTGGTGACCCCAGATTAATAAAAAGACAAAGCCGAAAAGAAAATGAATGAATGAATGAATTTAAGAAGTATTAAGCGTTTCTAATTCTGCCAGTGGGCTAAGTAAAATAAATTTACTTCAAACGAAAAACTAAAAAGTATTTTACTTACCCCACAGGCACATAATTTGGCTTGTTTTAATGAAAAACACTCCTCATTTTATTTTATTATTTTTTCCGTTTTGTTTTTTTCTTGTCTAAAAAATGTTTCTTGATTTAAGACATTTTAGATGACTGGACTAGAAACAAGACAAAAAAAGACAAAAAAAAAAGACAAAAAAGCCATATTAGAGAGCAAAAGTAAGAATACCATTTTTTGCAGTGTAACAACTTATGAAAGATTAACAATGTAACAAAAATGAAATAAATAAAATTATTAAATAAATATATAAATACATGAAGAAAGAAAGAAAGAAAGAAAGAAAGAAAGAAAGAAAGAAAGAAAG
>CAIGQZ010001345.1:27268975-27282187 GCA_903798205.1 Danio tinwini | reverse complement strand
GAAAGAAAGAAAGAAAGAAAGAAAGAAAGAAAGAAAGAAAGAAAGGATGGATGGATGGATGGATGGACGGACGGATGGATGGATGGATGGATGGATGGATGGATGGATGGACAGAAAGAAAGGAATATATGGATGGATGGTTGAACGGACAGACAGATGAACGTACACACAGAAAGAAGGAAAGAAAGAAGAAACTTCAGGATAATAAAGGGTAATACACCAGTTTACTGTGTAAATAACATGCTGTTACTATGTTCAGACGTTACACTGACATACATTAGCATGTTGTTAACATGTTTTGATACACGGCTAACATGTTTTACCACACTACTATAACTAGAATACATGTATTTACTAAATCACACTAATTAACCTGTTTTCACAATCGCTAAAGAGAGTGACACGGCGGCTCAGTGGTTACCACTGTCGCCTCACAGCAACAAGGTCGCTGGTTCGAGCCCCGGCTGGGTCAGTTGGCATTTCTGTTTGGACTTTGCATGTTTTCCCCGTGTTGGCGTGGGTTTTCTACGGGTGCTCCGGTTTCCCCCACAAGTCCAAACACATACACTATAGGTGAACTGAAAAAACTAAATTGGCTTTAGTGTATGTGTGTGTGAGTGTGTATGGGTGTTTCCCAGTACTGGATTGCAGCTAGAAAGGCATTTGCTGTGTAAAACACATGCTGGATAAGTTGGTGGTTGATTCTGCGGTGGAAAATGAACGAATGAATGTCTGCTAAAGGTGCATTTTTGTCAACAGTTAAGAGCAGCGACACTAGCCTAACAGCTAACAAACACACAGCTACTGCCGCAAAAACTCCAATTCTGATTTCACGGGTCCCTGAGAGGAGAAAGAGTCTTCTCTGCGTCTTTGTTGTTGTAAACAGTGCAGCGTGTTTCCTTGTTTCAGACTAACGAGGTGGAAAACGAGCAGGAAAGCGACGCTCCGGAACCAAACCCCGGCAATTCAGGCAAACATGAGCAGTCTAATCTTTCCTGTAAACTTCAGTCGCTTTAGACAAACCCGGCTTTCAAGAGCTCGCACAATCACTCACAAGCAACAAGAGAGGGAAATCTGTTTGTTAGCACCTCTGGCTTTTTTGTCTGGAAAGCATTACATAGGTGTGTTTTTCGTCAGATTGTTTTCACCCGCTATGTTTTATACCGAAGCACGGCCTGTTGTTATTATTATGAGATGTCTTTTTAGTAATAGATGGTGTACATTAAGATGGAAAATCTAAGATAAAACAATAAAATCCAACATTTTATTGCAATAAAATAACAAGCAATACAATCCAACAAGCAATAAAATAAAACTGCATTGTATGTAAAATGTAGATTATTTTATATATTTTTTTTGTAAACATTTTAGGTAAAATAAAAATACAAAATATAAAAATAAAAACATCCACATTTTATATTAAGACTAACTAATTATCACTTAGAGACTAGTTTAGTTCTCACACTGTTATTTACTTCATTATTTTATTTTTTGCCTTTTGTTTTTTTTGTACCTGCTATCTGGACTCGTTCTTCGCCAGACTCAAACCCAGTCATTGCGCTCAACTCCTCTCTGCATCTTAAGTCCGCCGACGTACATGGCGAGCTACTGGGCAAGCTGGTAACAGCGGAAAAGCCGCCCATACGGAGGTAAGCGGTCAGCTGGTAGCATGAACAGAAACAGAAGCCCATAGCGTTTGTTTTAAAAGATAAAATGCAGCCATACGTAGCTCTGGATACATAATTCGCGCTCTCCAGAAATGTACACGGGTGTACGTTTTCACAATGAGCCTGTGTTGTTTATTTAAGTAACAAAACAACTGAAAGTGGTTCTACTTTTAGGATTGTAGTTTACTTTACAATTAAAAACAAAATCATAAGCCTGCAGTTTTCTGAAAACACAGATGCCTTTTTATGCAAAGCAACATTCTATGCTGCAGATTTTGTTTGCACATATTTAAAAAAACATCACATTTCTCCTTCTCTAAATGAAGGGTATCAATATCCGCTTATGCTGGTGTTGTAGAAAAACCCTGAGCAGTTCTCTACTGTCATTTATATCACCTTAACAAGCTGAATTGTGAACTCAATGGCCACATTGACTTCCGAGTCCCAGTCTGCCTTACTCAGAGGCGACTGCGGCTTCAGGCTGTTTACTCACACACATACACACACACCAACATTTATTAAAGTCGACGGATATGGACTGACAGAAACCCATAAGCCTTATCAAATCCACCGTCACTCACACTCACCTCTCCAACTTTGATACCTCGCACGCACACACACAAGCAGCGCAATCCTCTTATCCTCATGGACATCATCAAATATTTCATACACACGTACACACACCGGCCCGAGACACCAAACCGCACTTTCATATCTCTCCTTCAAAGAGGTTTTTAGCACTTGGCGAGCGAATGAAAGCGGTCACGGATCACGGGTCACCGGACACAAGGCTTGTTTTGAGGGATTCACCGCACTTTTCACAACAGAGTCCAGACTTAAATCCACACCAGCACAACAGCATTCACAGCACAAGCACAGCGCATGAGAGAAAAGCTCGATAGGAGGTGAAGACGGTCACTGGGAGTATCGCTAAATCTCAGAGGAGGATCAACATGCACAAACTGATATCCCTCCGTCAACCAATTTTTATGTGCTTTTTTTAAATACACTTCTGAAAACAACATTCCCACTCCCATTCCCAAGCCAGATATCATAATTCACAGACATTTTCTGGACTTTTTACTGACTTAAAAGCTGAATTTAATTATTTTTTTTTACTTTTTAACTCTTTATTTTTTTAAATAATTGTAACATTTGTAAATTTTTTAAATAATTTTTAATTTATTGTAATTAAAAGTGCTATCATATTTCATAAAAATAAATAAAGTAAAATAGTAATAAATCTGAAAAGGTTTTTCAAAATATGGAATCCCTTTGTAGGATTTCTGAAGGAAGCTGATACGAATCTTTGGTCCATATAACTTGTTTCTTGTATCACCTGCTTTTAAATAATACGATCACTAAATTTAATGGAAAATCAAGCCAATAGCGCAAAAAATGATATAGGAGACATTTTTTTGTTTAAATGGTGCTTATTTCCCACATATTTTTGGCCTGCCAAAGCACTATTCAAATTTCTTCTGTGCCATCTGCATAGTTTTATATTAAATAACATTATATTTGTTTTAGTGCTGAGCATTTTAACCCCCAGGAGTCATAGACTGCGTATACGCGTTTTGGTGTGTTTTTTTCTGATAACGCCAAAAAGAACGTAAATTACACTTTTAGTTTTGATTTTACAGATATGATCAATACATCAATCGAATCTGTTTGGTGTCTACTTTTTTGTGTGTACACTCACAACAACAACAAACGTGTGTGCTTTTGCGAAATATGGAAAACAAACAGTGTAGGCAATCTGTCTTTACTCTCTCTGTGAACTGTTTTTAGAAACGCGTCAGTAAAATGCACTGAAACTCCGCGAAAACAAAACACACAGACATGAGACACATATCTATAGAAAGCTTGAAGTGTCTACTTTTAAATGCAGCGAGTGCATATTGAAAACAAACATTGCTTGATATAGTAATCAGTAGGAAACCAACACTATGTCTAGTTTCTCAGTCTGATCTCATTAGTTTTAATGCAAATTTAATTTCTGTGAGCAAGTCAACAACACTGTAAAAAATTGATATAATTTCAACGGTAAAAAACGGTAAAAATGCTACAGTAAAAATCCGTAGCCTGGTTAACAGTATGTTTCCTTAATATATATGGCGAATAACCGTAAATTGACTATCCAGAATTCCCTGCATGGCACATCACTTTTTATGCTTATTGTTGACATTACTGTGGATCTTTTTAGTTGTTTCCCTATCAGTAATGTATATTAGTAATTTATGTTACATTTATTGTTGATAAACATGTTTATTTCATGACTTTCATTTTATGCGTTACCATACTGGTGTTTAGTAGCCAGTGTTGTGCAAGTTACTTCCAAACTGTAATACATTACAGATTACTTGTTACTGTTATTTAAAAGTAATCCCTTACATTACATTATTACTGTCTCAAAATTGTAATATGTTACATTACTCTTATATAACTTTTTAGTTACTTTCACCAAAAAAACCTACAGAATTAGAACTTAACATTTTAAAACGACCAAATGTACGGCAGAGCATGTTACATCCAGTAGAAATAGATATGATGTAGCAGAATGACTGTGACCTATCCAGGCTACTAACAATAACAGAGGTAAAGTTGGTTTTATATTCGGATATTCAGACTTTCTCCCTATAATATAATTTCAGAAAAGTATTCTTTGCAAATACTAAATAGGGAAATCATATAAGCAGCCAGTGACTATCATAGTACAACATTGTTCACAGTCAATTAGATAGTGTTAAGGTTGTTTTGACGTCATACTTGCATGCTAATTCCGATCGAATATTCAAAGTAACATGGTAAACAATACAGAGACTTCTAAATGAACGAATGTGCAAATATAAAACCAACTTTACAGCTATCTAACAATATAATATATAATTGCCAACATGAAGGCTCAAGACAATACAAGAAAGGATGACAGTCAGATTCACAAATGATTTGGTTAAAGTATGGTAGAGGTAAAGTTGTTATCTGGCAATATCTGTAAATAGCTTGACTATATATTGTAAATAACATTAGCCTAAAACATAGGCAGTACACCTAACACTCAAAAACACTAGTATTTATTAAAGGATTTACCTTAACCTGTAGGTAAATAGTGTAGCAATATATAAACCACATCAACATTCTTGTGATAACAATGTAACAGGAGGATCTCTGGAGAGCAAAAGCAGGAAAAGAGGAGGAAACACAGGGCACAAATTGTGAGTCTGCATTATTTGACGGAGCGAGAGCAGATCATTCGCACGTGAGCAGACCAGCCAGTGTTTTGAGTGCACACGAGAAGTTTTGTCTATGAACAGAGGAAATGGACTTGTAATACTGCCCTTATGACATTTGTCAGTAAAATAACGCCATATGCACGTACGTCCATCTCACGAATGTACTGTCATCTGCCATTTTCATCTATTTGCCGCTTTTTCGCTGCGCGTGGGCTTAACGTTACTGCGACCCGGGCTGAGCCCCGGACCTCGAGCTCAGAGGCTGAAATCATTCCGCGGTCAAAGTAAAAAGTTCCGATAACCAGAGGGAGATTAATGACAACACACACGTATATTCACTCACCACCAACAGGAAATATAACTGCAGTATTTTTATATTTGTAAATGTCGGACGAAAAGTTTGTTGTAACGCACGCGTTACTGAACATGTACCGAGTAAAATATTACTGAAAATGCATTAGTAATGCCTTACACTACTGCGTTACAGGAAAATGTAATACGTTCCTGTAATACATTACTTTTGTAACGCATTACTCCCAACACTGTTAGTAGCTGTGTAAATGACACTGAGCACCTTCTCTACACTGATACACTTTTCTGCTTGTGAGAAAAGTTGTTTTGTGATGAGTATTGGTTCATTATGTATGAGCTTTCTCATCACCACCTGCATATGGCATTGTTAATGTGTCTATCTGTGTAACAAAAGATGTGTAGATGTTGCTAATTTAAAATACAGACATATTACCTCTATAAATTAATAAAATACGGTAGTTTACTGTAAAATAAATGAGAAATCACTTTTACGGTTTGTACTGTATTTTTTACGGTTAAATACTGTCAACCACAGCTGCCATTTTTTTTTACCGTAAATTTTACGGATTTATTTTTTACAGATGATTTTCACATCATTTTGAAGCAAAAACACTGGGCTACAAGATCCAGTTCTTAAAAGTCTTGTGAACAAATGTTCTCTACGTGTTTCACAGCCTTGTTTCAGTGACTTCAAAATTTTAGTTGTTCACTAACCACGCATAAACGTTTCTTTCTCAAAAAACACAAACACATACAAACATGCTGCTTAGGTATTATTGTAGCCCAGCTTGTGCTGTTTAAAGTGTTATCACACTTTAGTCATTAATATGTTTTTAAGATACTGAAAAAAACACAAATGTCAGTGCATGTCAAAACTTCTCCAGAGCCCCAAAACACCCTTAGACCCCTGGGGGTTAATCGAGCTGATTTTCATGCACATATTGTCAGTAAAATGGCAACATGTCTAGTCTAGTAACGTGGGTTAAGATGAAGCAGAGTTTACTACACATAGTCATAAAGCCTGGTTTATACTTCTGCGTCGAGTGATTGGCGTGACTTACGGTGCATGCCTTGTGCGTAGTTGTGCATTTATATTTCTGCGTGCTGTTTGTGTTGCTCCGAAATAACACTTCAGAAACGTTAGCTGGCAGTAGGTTTTCATAGATATTTACATTATATGTCACCTGTATGGTTGTTGTCTATTGGAAGGAATGCGTCAATAGAGCCGCCATTTTAGTACAGGGTAGCGCTCCTTTGAAATGAATGCGGGACCAAGCTGTAGTGGAGGACTATAGCCATCCAGAGCCAGAGATATACACATATATATCTATGATCGGGAGTTTTCCCGGTGGTCAGTACGCAATTTTTTTTATTTTAATGAAAATTATAATTTTACATCACTTTTCTATATTGATAGATCAGTAACCGCACAGGCATTGCTGACAATGAGTGTGTGTATGTGTGCATGTAAATGTATTATCCTCCCTCCTGTTAGATTTGATCTAATCTGTGTCCTAAAACACACCCCCTCTCCTGCTTTCACCTCTCATTCTGACGGAGCGAGCGATTCGTTTGCGAATGAATCTCCGTTATGAACGACTCGTTTACTTAACCGACAATAATACATGTTTCTGGCAGCGCAGCGTCTCATTGTCATATTTCTTTTACATTGTTTGCTTATTTTATTCAACAAAACTAGCATAAGCCTGGTATTTAGTGCACGTTGATGCTACTTTGCCTTATAGTGAATGTAGTAAGTGTCTCTATAATCATCAATATCGTTACTTGTTGAGCACAAAAGTTCATAACATAAAAATGTAAAAAACAAAATCTTACCTACGAAATGTTCTGCCTTTGTGCTTTGTTTTCTTTGTTTGCTCGTTACTACACCAGTATACGGCGCTAAAGTCCAGCATCTTCACGTTGGCACACTGTGTTGACTAGTGCGGTTGAATGACATTTGTGCTGGGAGCACTCTACAAATGTGGCGGCGCTCTTTCTCTTCGCTGGTAAGATATACAGGCAAGTACACAATGTTTCTGTGTGACTCAGGCAATACTTCCGGGTTTCTTCCCACCACAGCCTCCCTTTCGCTTTTGAAATGGCGGCCGCGTGAAATCAGTCTATGTTTCCTTGAGAAGATGTTCATGAAAATTGCAGCTTTGCTCAATCGCGTTTGTGGTTTTAATTTGATTAATTGCCCAGCCATAATTTGCTTATAGACAGTATTCTTGCGATAACTTGAGCTGTCATAAACATTGCAGAGCGCTCCACTTCACACTAGAGTTTGAGCATGCAAAATTCTGTCGTGTGGAGCTGCGAAAAGTGGCAGGATAAAACAAGTTGATTAGACATTAATAAAGCAATCGATTGCTTATTTTAAATGTCTGTGCAGCACTGTAAAATATGCTGGGTTCCACACAATTGAACAGGAGTTAGGTTAACTTATTAGTTTTAATAAATTTCAGTCAATTAAACATAAAACAATTAAGTTGTCCCAACAAAATCTCAAGAATTTTGTTGTTTCAGCTCATTTTAAATAAGTTTGAAAAAGCATCAACGTTTTTTTTTTTTTGAGTGAGAATAGTCAAATTTTGATAAAAAAAGAAAGAAAATAAAATCACAATAACATGTTTCATATCATATCATAGTATTTTTGAACAATCCATTTAGGAATATTAGGATTTTTTTCAACCACTTTATTTAAATTTACCAACATTACTAAGGCAAATAGTTTTAATAGTCAAAAACAAAAATATTTAAACAAATATCTGACCTCTTTATAACGAAATATTCATAATTGTTAAAGAGCCTCTTAAACTTGATGAATAAAATGTTACAAAGTGTGAGCAATGGTAAAGCATAAATACTGAACAACCAAAGCAAACTTTAAGGTGTGGATAATAATAATACAGTAAACCTCAAACTCTGTCAACAACACAAACTATCATAATCAAATCTGAGCTTTCAAGTAAAGGAACCAACCATCATTATTCAAATACATACTGCAACATTACAAATTGTAAAGTTCAATGACTATATTACCCCAATGCTAAAAACTCTTTCAGATGGGAAGCTAGTAGCTGGGATGTTGTTGTTCTGACCAGAAATGATGAGCATGCAAGTGGATTCCTTGTCTATTTACAATAAACTTTGCTCACGCTCCCCTGACATCTCTTGTAACTAGACGACCATCAATCGTTTTCTTAGAGGATGACAAATAAACAAACCATTGCTGCGGGTTTGATACAAGTTTATGGAGAAAAGTAAAAAGCACTGCAGTGTTTGTCTGAGGTAATTAGTCTGCTGTTATTACTGAAATGGGAATATTCCATACAAAGTGTGAAGCAGATTGGTTAGTTCTACTTGCATGAATCTCAGTGTGCATGCGGCATTCGGAAAAGTTCAGATGCTTCCAACTAGGTGCGGCTGAAAAATGCACACGGTTCACGTGCAAGTCGCACGCCTCCATTGGAAATAACAAACTGACAACCTTAGCTTATTGGCCCTGTTTCCATGGCGCGCTCAGCAGCCACATTTTAATAAAACTACAGCGCTTCATACCGAAACTACATACCGAATCTTTTTTTATTGTTATTGACAATGGTGTTCGGTCAGTAAATATCGATACCGATTTTATCGCCCTGCCCTAGTAAGTTCATACTTGACCCAAAGTAGGATTACAACAACTCAGCATTTTTTTAAAGTGTATGTTTAACATTTTATCAGGAAGTGATGATTTTGTTCTCTTTGACTCATTTGATGAAAACTGTGCTATTATTTTCAGGTTTGCTCCTACGTTTAATTCACAACTTTGGATGGAAACTCAACTTTTCACATCTATTGAATCTTTACATTACACAAAAGGTTTTTTTTGTAGTGTCTTTAGGCCAGTGTTTCCTAAAAGCCAGTAAGTGGTGACCCAAAAGTGGGTCGCAAAAGTGTTTTGTGTGGGTTGAAACTTTTTTGAAAGTTTGAAATTTATAGTGACAGCTTCTGAAGCTTTATAAACGGGTCTAAAATATGATCTAATCAAAAACATTTCCATTTAGGACTCATTCATTCATTTTATTTTCGACTTAGCCCCTTTATTAATCAGGGGTCGCCACAGCAAAATGATCCGCCAACTTATCCAACATATGTTTTACGCATCAGATGCCCTTCCAGCCAGTACTGGGAACCACTCAAACAATCTCATTCACACACATACACCACGGACAATTTAGCTTACCCAGTTCACCTATAGCGCATGTGTTTGGACTGTGGGGGAAACCGGAGCACCCGGAGGACACCCACGCCAACACAGGGAGAACATGCAAACTCAGCACAGAAATGCCAACTGACCCAGCTAAGGCTCGAATCAGCGACCTTCTTGCTGTGAGGCAACAATGCAAAACACTGCGCCACAGTGCCACCCCTATTTTGGACTCCCAAAAACAAAAAACAAAAAACAATAGATTAACTAAAATACATATATATATATAAATATAAATAAAAGACAGAAATTTGGAGGGTCCTGTAATGCTTCAAGTAATTAAAAACCAAGAAGAAAAAGTGTAAACATGCTCTTTTAATGCTCTGGCATGTTTCTTTTTTGTCCCATTATCCAAATTTTAATTAGTCATTTACTGCTTTTATGCTGGATTATTTAAGCACGTCCAAGTGGGTCATGCACATATGTTAATTTTTAATGTTAGTGGAGCAAGACTGGGTGTTAATGAAGTTTTTATATTATGATTTTCACTTGACATGCAAAACTTTATCAACTTTGTAGACTAAAACAAAGTGAATTAAGTAAATTAAGCACAAAGTGTAATTAAATGGATTTTAAAATGTGCAGGAATCAACAAATGGAACTAATCTTATAACCCAAGCTCAGTTCCTTTCACCTCATTAATAAAAACAGCCACTGGTGCTGATTAGTCTATAAAAAGCTTGTTTTAATTCCCACAAAATGAAGAATGAATTTGAAATCCTATTGTAAACCTAATAAAAATGGTTTACCATTTCACGTCTAATGCAAACATACACTCACCGATCACTTTATTAGGTACAGCTTACTAGTACCGGGTTGGACCCCCTTTTGTTTACAGAACTGCCTTAATCCTATGTGGCAAAGATTCAACAAGGTACTGGCAATATTCCTCAAAGATTTTGTTCCATATTGACATGATAGCATCTCGCAGTTGCTGCAGATTTGTCGGCTGCACATTTATGATGCAAATCTCCCGTTCTACCACATCCCAAAGGTGCTCTATTGGATTGAGTACTGGTGACTGTGGTGGCCATTTGAGTACAGTGAACTCATTGTCATGTTCAAGAAACCAGTCTGAGATGATTCACACTTTATGACATGGTGTGTTAACTTGCTGAAAGTAGCCATCAGAAGATGGGTACGCTGTGGTCATAAAGGGATGAACATGGTCAGCAACAATACTCAGGTAGGCTGTGGCGTTGACACGATGCTCAGTTGCTACTAATGGGCCCAAAGTGTGCCAAGAAAATATCCCCCACACCATTACACCACCACCATCAGTCTGAACCGTTGATACAAGGCAGGATGGATCCATGATTTTATGTTGATGATGCCAAATTCTGACCATACCATCCGAATGGCGCAGCAGAAAACGAGACTCATCAGACCAGGCAACGTTTTTCCAATCTTCTATTGTCCACTTTTGGTGAGCCTGTACGAATTGTAGCCTCAGGCCCCGTTTACACTAGTACGTTTTAGTTTTAAAACGGCGTTCTAGAATGAAAATGATCTACGTCCACACTAGCGTTTCACCCAGCGTTTCTGAACAGCTCTCTGTCTACACTAAAACGGTGAAAACGCACATCACGTGATCTCACACACACACACACACACACTCTCTGGCATGCGCTACAGCGTGCTTTAAGCGCATACCCATATGAGAGCTGTCCTCGTCGGACTGTTCATCAAGGATCTCCCGCTGGATCTAATCTCACTATATTTGTTAAACGTGATATTTAATTCATCTTGTTGTCTATATCTAACTACATACTCCCTGACTTTAGTCTTTTAAATCTATTACTTGTTTTCAGGTAACGTGCTTTGGCTGAGCGCAAAGATAAGTTAGGTTAATATCCTACTTAATGTAACAGCGGACACCGATTCTCAACATTGACTGATCGCTTCCTTTAATTTTCTTTATTGTATAAACTTATTGTGCGTTATACTTTTATAATGATCATTATTAATTATTAAAACTGATATTCACTGTAAGAGAGGGTATGTTTCGTATTTTCAATGAAAATGAAAGGAGGCAGTAATGTTATAGGCTCCGTCTTGTTAAAAATATGCATGAAGATGACGCTCATAAGCCACCTGAAGCCTCAACATTTCTGATGTCTGTTAATTTGCTAATAATATCAAAATGAAAATAGGCAGTTATTCACATCATGTTTTAATTTTATTGTTAAGATAGTGAAACAGCATAGCCAGGGTGATGTGAATGACTTTTTAAAGTACACACTCGGGAGTTTGTTTTTCTTATCAATTTGCGAAGTCTGAACTTACAAGGAGGATGAAGACTGAACTGTGTGTAGGCTACTTAATATTGAGGGAAAAGCCCCAATCAGAGAGGCGAATGTCTGCAGCCCCGCCTCCGTTTTCAGATGTCTCCGTTTTCCCCCATCTACACTAAGACGGAGCAGCAGCGTTTTAGAATGAAAACAGCCACTCCAGCGTTTTCAAAACGCTCCGTTTTCGGGGCTCGAAAACTCCGGCGTAGTGTGGACGGATGGCGTAATCATAGCAAAACTTATGCGTTTTAAAACTAAAACGTATTAGTGTAAACGGGGCCTCAGTTTCCTGTTCTTAGCTGACAGGAGTGGCACCCAATGTGGTCTTCTATTGCTGTAGCCCATCAGCCTCAAGGTTGGACGTGTTGTGCATTCAGAGATGCTCTTCTGCATACTCCGGTTTGCGCCCACAGAACTGCCACTCATTGGATATTTTTTCTTTTTCGGACCATTCTCTGTAAACCCTAGAGATGGTTGTGCTGAAAATCCCAGTAGATCAGCAGTTTCTGAAATACTCAGACCAGCTTGTGTGGCACAAACAACTATGCCACGTTCAAAGTCACTTAAATCACCTTTCTTCCCCATTCTGATGCTCGGTTTGAACTGCAGCCGATTGTCTGATTAGAAATTTGTGTACCTAATAAAGTGGCCAGTGAGTGTAATTCATTATAAATCTTTATTGTAAGATCTAATCTGTTACTCTAATTGGATGCACTGATTTAGGATTATGAATTGGTTAGTTTCTGGTGTGAAGACCAATCAGTTCTCTTCAATCACAAAGCTATGGGGCTAATATAGAGTCAGAATTGCAATAAAAAAAGAAAATGATTTACCAAACCTAAAAATATTTTGCACATTAATCCGATTAATCCATCAATTTATCATCCTGTTCAAAAACACACATTTAGTAAATCGCTTCCTGGAGCATCAGTTTTTTGTGGTAGTTTTAGGAGTCTGATTTGTCATCCAGGTCATGTAAGTTCTTTAGTTTCCCATCATCCACTGCACGCTTTTGCTTCAGCCCACAGCATCTCGATGTGGAGATCCAAGCATTTCAAAACACTCAAAAAGACAACATATATATACATAAACTAGCATATGCAGAGTCAAGGCAATCAGTCTTGTGGAATATGTAAATATCAATTCTAAAAGATCATGTTTTTTACATTTATATTTTCAAATTCTATAGGACAAATGAAAACAACAGATGATTTGCATGATTCTGATTACAGATTAGTTCAGGAGGCAAAACTGCAAAAATGGAAGCGCTAAAAATACAATGTAATATTTAATAAGCATTAATAGACTTTATTGCACTGTAAAAATGCTTAGTTCCAAACAATTCCTACGTCAGGGGCGTTGCTAGACATAAAGCTCTACTGGGGCACCCTAAAAAAATAATAATAATAAAATAAAATATTAATAATAATAATAATAATAATAATAATAATAAT
>CAIGQZ010001345.1:27201233-27223197 GCA_903798205.1 Danio tinwini | reverse complement strand
GTGTGTGTGTGTGTGTGTGTGTGTGTGTGTGTGTGTGTGTGTGTGGACACGTGATGTGCGTTTTCAGTGGACAGAGGGCTGTTCAGAAATGCTAGATGAAACGCTAGTGTGGACGTGGATCATTTTCATTCTAAAATGCCATTTTGAAACTAAGATGTATTAGTATAAACAGGGCCTGAGTGTGTATTTTTAGCGAATTCCGTTTTTACTTTTGATACTCGGTGCCAGTTAATCAGGAAGTGACAATTTTGTTCTCTTTAAATACTTGGACGGAAACTCTGCTTAAAGCCTGGTTTAAACTTCTGCTTCAAGTGATCGGTGTGACCCACGGCGCAAGCCTTGCGCGTAGCCGTGCATTTATACTTCTGTGCGCTGTTTCTGTTGCTCTGCAATAACACATCCGAAACGCTAGCTGGTAGTAGGTGTTTATGTTCCTCTGTGTCGAGTTTCTTCACTGGTATTTTGTTTTTCTGAACACGTCCTTAATGTACAAGTGGCTCAAATTCGCTCATTTTGAGGCAGGAACTAGCAGACGTGCAACAACTTTAATTATTAGGTAAACACAAAACAACAGTCTCCATCCGGAGCTCCTTCATGGACTCCACACTTGTTAACACTCGCTGCATCACGCTCACGCGGCTCTCACCTCCGCCCACACTCGTCAGCACTACCAAGCCGACCAATCAGAGATCTTGCACTACGCATATGCATTACATTTTTTGAGACGTGCGCATCAATGTCACCAATGGCCACGGCGAGGGCTAGCGTCCACGCGTTGGCTGCGCCGAAGCATACGCGTGCGCTTGACGCAGAAGTATAAATCAGCCTTTTCTTGCACGTCCCTTATGCGATATTCCTGTTTTGAGCATAAACTTAATTTGCATCTTTGGATAGAAACATAGCTATTGGCTGATGCTGCTACGACGATCGCATCAGCCCCAACTTCAGACACGTCCTCCGTCAAGCATTGATGCTGAAGCCCTGTGTGAATCAGGCGTTAAAGCTGAGATTCACCCATTTTCAGTGACACGTGACACATTTATGGGACAATTCGTAAAGATTTGTAAAACTGGTCTAATTTTTATGATGTGATTATTGAAATAGCATTAAAAAACAATAAAGCTATTGGTTGTGGTGGATCAGACTTATTTGTAAAATATAGTAGAAGTTGATAAATATATAAATATAATATAAATGTAATATTGATGGTGGCACGGTGGCTCAGTGGTTAGCACTGTCGCTTCACAGCAAGAAGGTTGCTGGTTCGAGTCCCGGCTGGGTCAGTTAACATTTCTGTGTGGAGTATGCATACTCTCTCCATGTTGGCATGGGTTTCCTCTGGGTGCTCCGGTTTCCCCCACAGTCCAAAGACATGCGCTATAGGGGATATTAATAAACTAAATTGGCCGTAGTGTATGAGTGTGTGTGTGTGTGTGTGTGTGTGTGTGTGTTGTGTGTGTGTGTGTGTGTGTGTGTGTATATGTGAGAGTGTATGGGTGTTTCCCAGTACTGAGTTGCAGCTGGAAGGGCATCCGTTGTGTAAAACATATGCTGGAATAGTTGGCGGTTCATTCCGATGTGGCGACCCCTGATAAATAAAGGACTAAGCCGAAGAAAAATGAATGAATAAATGTATTGATAACTATATAAAATATGATTAAATCTAAATTACAATAGTATTTTTACTATTGTACACAGTTGATTGAGTTATCTACATATTTAGCAAAAAAAAAAAAAAAAGGATATGAGACAAACTTTTCTTCAAATTTATCTCCAGCTTCATCCAAAAATGATTCTTGTTCATCATCCTGTTAACAATAATCCGCTATAGGATGTTATGTTATCATTTGGGGCGATTCCACCAAGATTTATATGACATTAGCTGTTAAACAATCCATTTTCTGTTCCTCAAGCTTCAACTGACAGCTGACCTCGGACGGAGAATTCATCAAAGCATAGCATCAGTATGCTCTCTAACTGAAGTTAGAGAGCATACTGAGTTATCTCTTTATCTCTAAAAAAATATTAGGGGACTTCAGCCGGGGTTTTACAGAGAGGGTCAAATATACAGGCACTGAGTCACTGAATGGATGGATGGATGGATGTAAAAGTATGCATTATACAATGAATAAAGGTTTGAATTATATATTGGACAGATGGATAGACGGATGGACTGATGGATGGGTAGAAAGACAAATGGAACAATAGAATGAATTAAACAATAACCAACAATTGAAAATTGTCAAAGATATTGAATTTAACAACTAAAATATATATTTGTTAGGCGGACAGACGGATGGAAAAGTATGACTTATACAATAAATAATATCTACAAAGACTCACTGATTGGCTGATTGGATGGATGGATGGATGAGTGAGAGGGATGAATGGATGAATTGATGGAAAAGTATGAATTATACAATGAATAATATCTATAATGACTCACTGATTGGATGGATGGATGGTTGGATGGATGGATGGATGGATGGATAAGTATGAATTATACATTAAATGATATCTAAAATGACTCACTGATTGGATTTATGGATGATTGGATGGATGGATGGATGGATGAATGGTAGGAAAAGTATGTAATTATGCAAAGAATAATATCAACAATGACTGACATTAAATTGATGGATGGATGGATGGATGGATGGATGGACAGTGGGAGGGACGAACGGATAGGTGGATAGATGGATGGAAAAGTATAAATTATACAATGAATATTATCTACAATGACTCACTGATTGGATGATTGCGTGGGTGGATGGATGGATGAATGCATGGAAAAGTATGAATTATACAATGAAAAATATCTATGACTCACTGATTGGATGGATGAACAGATGGACAAACGGATGGATGGACGGACGGACAGATAGAAGGGACAGATGGATGGTGGATGGATGGATGGATGGAAAATATGAAATACACATTGAATAATATCTACAATGACTGATTGAATGGATGACTGCATGATTGGATGGATAGATAGATGGATAATTGGATGGATAGATGGTTGATGGATGGATGAATGGATGAAAAAGTATGAATTATACAATGAATAATGTATACAATGACTCACTGATAGGATGATTGGATGGATGGATGGATGGAAAATATGAAATATACATTGAATAATATCTACAATGACTGATTGGATGGATGGATGGACGGATGGATGGATGCATGCATGATTGGATGGATAATTGGATGGATGGATGGTTGATGGATAGAAAAAGTATGAATTATATAATGAAAAATATCTACAATGACTCGCTGATTGATGGATGGATGGATGGATGGATGGATGGATGGATGAACAGATAATTGGATTGATGGATGGATGGATGGATAAATTGATGGATGGATGGAAAGTATGAATTCTACAAAGAATAATATCTACAACGACTCACTGATTGGATGGATGAATGGATGGATAGATGAATGGATTAATGGTGGGAGGGGCAGATGGATGGAACAGTATGAATTATACAATGATTAATATATACAATGACTCACTGATTGGTAGGATGAATGGATGGATAAGCAAAATAATGATGGATGAATAGATGGATGGAACAAAAGAATTAAACAATGAATAACAGATTGAAAGATATATTCAAGGATTCACTGCATGGATGAATGAATGTAAAACTACGAATCACACAATGAATAATATCTACAGTATCTTGATGGATGGATGGATGGATGGATGGATGGAAGGAAGGATGGATGGATGGATGGATGGATGGATGGATGGATAATATCTACAATGACTCAACTGGATGGATGGATGGATAGATGGATGGATGGATGGATGAGTGAATTAATTGACAGACACAGATGGAGGGAAGGATGGATGGACAGACAGACAGACAAAATGAATGGATGGGGTCATAAAAAGAATGATGGATGGATGGATGAATGAAACTAAAGAATGAATTTAACAATGAATGACAGATCAAAAGCAAAGATTCACTTAATGAATGGAGAATTAATTTAGACAGTGAATGACAGGAGAAACGATATGTACAATGATTCACTGGGTTGGCTTATTACCCACACTCTCACTGGGACTGCACCACACCACCTGACACACAAACAGCCGCAACGGCCAGAAAACAATCATGACGTTTGGTTTCAGACTACTGGAGCTTCGGTAATAAATTCACAAAGCCGACAAACTGACAAATGTCCTCAGAAATCCTGGGAATTCATCCTTGTGCTCCTAAGAGCGCAAAGACAAATTCGGCCGGCAGTGATGTGAAGTGGGGAAAGATTTACACTTCCTGCAGTCAGAGCGACTTCCTGTCCTAAGGGGGTCACAGTGGAGACGCTCGGCTGCTTTTTGGGAGGCAATAAAGCAAACAGGGCTGTGTGTCAGAGGAGGAAAAAGAGCAGAGCATCAAACAGCAGCTTTAGAGGAGCCTGTTCACTTCTCTCTACATGAGGCCTGAGGCTGAGCGTCTGCGTTCACGCGTCTCTGACTTCCAGAGCACAACACGAGCAACATGTCAAAGCACATCCAACATTACTCAAAACACTCACACTAAACACAGATGGACATGTGCGGAGGACAACAGGAAATCAGCATGCATTCTGGGTTCTTTTCTCTTTTTTTTTTTGATGATTTGTATTTGTATTTAAGAAACTGGCAGAATACTAAATTAATTGTTGTTTTATTGTTTAAAGTATTGTTTTATTGTGTGATTTGCAGCTGCAGCATTCTTGAATGAATTTGGACAATTAAATGACAACAGGTTATACTTTGTCAAATTCATGTAGTTGGTTGAATATTACAGCATTAATGCAAAACATTATTTTTTTATTGCAAATAAAATAATAAAAAGAAAATCATTTTCAGGAATAGATACATTTTGATTTAATTATGAGAATAGAAATGTAAAGTATAATTATTTGAGAATTAAACACATACACTCAACGGCCACATTATTAGGTACACCTGTCCAACTGCTCGTTAGCGTAAATTTCTAATCAGCCAATCACATGGCAGCAACTCAATGCATATAGGCATGTAGACATGGTCAAGATGATCTGCTGCAGTTCAAACCGAGCATCAGAATGGGGAAGAGAGGTGATTTGAGTGACTTTGAACGTGGCATGGTTTTCGGTGCCAGACGGGCTGGTCTGAATATTTCAGAAACTGCTGATCTACTGGGATTTTCACGCACAACCATCTAAAGGGTTTACAAAAAATGGTCTGAAAAAGGCCAGAAAATGGCCAGACTGGTTTAAGTTATTAAAAAGGCAACAGTAACTCAAATAACCACTCGATACAACCGAGGTATGCAAAAGAGCATCTCTGAACGCACAACACATTAAAATTGGACAAAAGAAGATAGAAAAAAAGGTTACCTGGTCTGATGAGTCTCGATTTCTGCTGCGACATTCGGATGGTAGGGTCAGAATTTGGCGTCAACAACATGAAAGCATGGATCCATCCTGCCTTGTATCAATGGTTCAGACTGGTGGTGGTGGTGTAATGTTGAGGGGGATATTTTCTTGGCACACTTTGGGCCCATTAGTACCAACTGAGCATTGTGTCAACGCCACAGCCAACCTGAGTTGTTGCTGACCATGTCCATCCCTTTATGACCACAGTGTATCCATCTTCTGATGGCTACTTCCAGCAGGATAACACACCATGTCATAAAGCGCGAATCATCTCAGACTGGTTTCTTAAACATGACAATAAGTCCACTCAAATGGCCTCCACAGTCACCAGATCCCAATCCAATAGAGTCCCTTTGGGATGTGGTGGAACAGGAGATTCGCATCATGGATGTGCAGCCAACAAATCTGCAGCAACTGCGTGATGCTATCATGTCAATATGGAGCAAAATCTCTGAGGAATATTTCCAGTACCTTGTTGTATCTATGCCATGAAGGATTAAGGCAATTCTAAAGGCAAAAGGGGGTCCAACCCGGTACTAGTAAGGTGTACCTAATAAAGTGGCCGGTGAATGTACATTCACAATTTTATTAACTGAATTAATAATTTTACTTCAAATTGTAACTGAAATACAAACAATTAAAAATCTTATTCTTCTATATTATAATTATTTACAAATAAAACAAAGAGTAATACTCATTTCCCATCATTTGACTTGTTCCTTAATTTTATATAAAAAAAATAATAATAATATAAATAAACTTATGAAATAAGAATAAGGCAAAGTAGTATTGCAGTAGGTAGTGCTGTCGCCACACAGCACAAAGATTGCTGGTTCGAGTCCCCGCTGGGCCAGTTGGCATTTCTGTGTGGAGTTTGCATGTTCTTTCCGTGTTGACGTGGGTTTCCTCCGGGTGCTCTGGTTTCCCCCACAGTCCAAAGACATGTGGTATAGGTGAATTGGGTAAGCTAAATTGTCCGTAGTGTATGTGTGTGAATGAGAGTGTATGGAGGTTTCTCAGTGATGGGTTGCAGCTGGAAGGGCATCCGCTGTGTAAAACATATGCTGGATAAGTTGGTAGTTCATTCCATTCTGGCAACCCCAGATTAATAAAAGGACTAAGCCATAAAGAAAAAGAATGCATCAATGAATGTACTATTTAATTTTAATTTAATATACAATTTTTATTGTAAGAATATTGTAATATTGTTTTAATAATATATTAATAATATATATTTTTATATATGATGTTTTAATATATATATATATATATTCATAATTAAATAAGTATACATTTTAAAATTATAAAATATTATTTTATTTTATTTATCCAGATGATTATGAGCAAATCCATGCAAATGTCAACCTTGCCATGAAAAAAAAAAGTTTTCACCAAAATAGAGAAACCGTTTCTACATTTTTTGTGTAAGCAAGTATTGTACAGTACTTTATAAATACTCATAAATGTATCTGTCAGTGTTTAAAACTATTATATTTCATTTGCCAAAATCACACAAGTGGCAATTTCACAGGTGTCACATCCATAATGGAAAAGTGTCACATCCATAACGACACTTTTCCCTCATAAATGCAAAAATAATGAATACAATAAAATCAATCATGTTTGTTCTGAAGTGAGCCAACTCGTAACTGTTTGATAAGTTTAGTTTCTTTTGGGTTGTGCAGTTTAATTCACATAATTTCTACAAAGTATGCTGTATACTGTAAACTCACAGACTTTTTTTGTCACATCCATTACGCATGTTCATTTTCCTCATTGAAAGTAAAAAAAAAAATGTTTACAGATTGATATTTTTCTGGTCCCTTAACTCTGTGGTCAGTTGTTTTGGAAAAATATAAACACGTTTCAATATAATGTTAACGTATACTTTCTATGTTAATTTATGTTTTGAGTTTTTACTGCAAATGTCACATCCATAATGCTGGAATTGCTCATATACATTTAGAACAGACATTTTATTAATAAATGATCTAACAAGTAGGGCCAGACAGAAGCATGGACATATTTGCCATTTCTGTGCAGAATTTTGTTAAAAAGTCTGTGATTTTATGCAGAAAAATGTTAAGCGTATCATAACTAAAAGCTTAATATATTAAATAAAAAATAATAATATCTTTTTAATGGTTTTAAAAAATGCTAATCCAATTACATCCCCTTACATCCTCAAGTCTCTTATATAATATATCTACTGAAGGACAGAAAATACTACTTTATATACTACTGGTGAATAAATCACCATATTAGTCAATAACAACACTGAAATATATCACTGATTTAAAAACTGAATAAATATAATTATACACACATTTACACAACTAAATAAATAAAAATCTGCAGATTTCTCTGCATGCAGATTACATGTGGGCCTACTAATAAGTAATAATTAAACAATAATAAACTGTACATAAAAAGGGGGTATAATGAGGTGTCATTACTCGGGGAGTAACATTATTAGGGCCAGACAGAATCTACGGACATTTTTTTGCTATTTCTGCACAGAATTGTAAAAACCTGCTGATTTATGCGGAATGATTTTGGGAGCATTGTAACTAAAAACTTATTATATAAAAGAATAATAATATATTTTTAACTTTTAATTAATGATTACAATACAAATCCAATTAGATCCACTTAATTGGAAAACAAAGTAGGACTCATATAATATATCAACTAAAAGACAGAAAATATTACTATAAAAACTATATTGATGAATAAATCATATAAACATTTTCATATTAGTCAATAATATTAGTGAAATTCATAAAAAAATGAATAAAAATGTACACATATTTACACAAGTAAATAACCAGACTCAATATCGGGCTAAAAATCTGTGGATTTCTGTGCATACAGATTCCATGTGGGCCCACTAATATGTAATAATTAAACATTGTGCAAAAAGGTTACCTCATCCAGATCCAAAGGTTCAACATCCAGATCTTTTTGACTGACTTCATCTCTGTTTAATGTTTAATGTTTATTGCCTTTTCTTTCTTGTATTTAATTTTGTACTGTAATTCACTCGTCACTTTATGTACACTGGAAGCTTCTGTTGCCAAAACAAATTCCTTGTGTGTGTGAAGCACACTTGGCAATAAAACTTATTCTGATTCTGATTCTAATACATTTACTTAAAAAAACCCAAACAAACAATAAAATACAACAAATATAAACACTTTTAAACCCAAAGCATAAAATGGCTCCTTTTTATTTTTCACACTATATAAGCACACACATGTGCGCAGAACACACACTGTGCCGAGAGCATGCGGCGCTGCGCACAGAGAGAGTGTGTCGAATCTGACCACATGCTAAGAGGCCTTCAGCTCCGCTCACGGTCCAGTGACAGGCAGGTTTACTGCCTACAATTAAAACTAAAACCCTGAGCTTAACACACACACAGACACACAGCAAAAGAGCTGCCAAAAGCTTCCCAAAGTGCCAACCCTGAGTAAACATGCAGAGATAAACCCACCACTGCTAAATCTAGCTTTCTCTCCTCAATAATAACTGGTGCTAAACAGTGACAACCGGACGCCCATAAACCTGCCAGCTAACGGCAGGCTGACAGAACTCACACAGCCTCCTTCAGCTCCAATATTCACACTTTAAACCTCAGATGAATTCAGAACTGCATACTTGCACTGCGACTGCATTAAAAAAAGCACCAACTACATACAATTGAAGTCAGAATTAGTAGCCATCCGGCATTATTAGCCCCCTGTATATTTCTTTTCCCCAGTTTCAATTTAATGGAAAGAAGATTTTTTTTCAACACATTTCTAACATATTAACTTTAACTAGCTATTAAAGTGTGATGACAAAATTTTTTATGTAGTTTATTTAGTTTAGGTAGATTATTTAGTTAGAAAAATTATCAATTTGGCTAAAAGAACGTTTAAGGTCCCTGCAGTCAACAATGTTACCACTTTAAAGACTGAAGCAAGCCAGTCAAAGCTTTAAAGTTGATCCCTGTGGTTGGTAATAGCATGATACTAGCATAAATTAGCATAATTCTAGCATAAGTTACCATGATTATAACTAATTAGTATGTTATTAGCATGAATCTAGCATGAATTAGCATGTTTCGAGCATAAATTTGCATATTTCTAGCATTTTTCGAACATTAATTAGCATGTTGCTAGCGTGATTCTAACATGAATTAGCATGTTTCTAACACAAATTAACATGTTGCTAGCATGGTTCTATTACAAATTAGCATGTAACTAGCATGATACTAGCACGAATTAGCATGTTATTAGCATGTTTCTAGCATGAATTAGCATGTTATCATATTTTTATCATGAATTACCATGTTGCTAGCATGTTTCTAACTTAAATTAGCATGCTATTAGCATGATTCCAACATGAATTAACAGGTTTCTAACATAAATTAGCATGTTGTTAGCATGATTCCAACATGAATTAGAATGTTGTTAGCATGCTCCTAACATGAATTGGCATGTTGCTAGCATGCTTCTATCTTGAATTAACATCACAAGTTAGCATGTTGTTAGCATGTTTCTAACATGAATTAACATGTTGTTAGCATGTTTCTAGAATGAATTAGCATCTAACTAGCATGATTCTAGAATGAATTTGCATGTTGTTAGCAAGATTCCAACATAAATTGGCATGTTATTTTGTTTTTAGCATAAGTTAGCATGTTAGCATGATTTTTGCATGAATTAGCTTGTAACTAGCATGATTCTAGAACAAATGAGCATGTTTATAACATGATACTAGTATTAATTAGCATGTAACTACATTCCAGCATAAATTACCATGTTGTTAACATGTTTGTAGCATGAATTAACATGTTGTTAACATGGTCCTAGCATAAATTAGCATGTTGTAAACATGTTTCTAGCATGAATTAGCACGTTGATAGCAAGCTTCTAGCATGAATTAGCAGGTTAATAGCATGTTTCTAGCATATTTCTAGTATGAATTAGCATGTAACTTGCATGATTCTAGCACAAATTAGCATGTTTATAACATGATACTAGTATTAATTAGCATGTAACTAACATTCTAGCATACATTACCATGTTGTTAACATGTTTCTAACATGAATTAACATGTTGTTAACATAGCAAGCTTCTAGCATGAATTAGCAGGTTAATAGCATGTTTCTAGTATGAATTACCATGTAACTAGCATGATTAGCATGTTGCTATCATGATTTTAGCATAAATCAGCATGTTTCTAGCATGAATTAACATGTGTGCATGTGTGTATTATCTGTGTATAATCATGTCGTGTTTTGCGGTAAGATGTAAAATTCAAACGTAACTTTTACCATACACCACACTGCTTTCAATGCCTACTGCAGACGTCTTTGGCTAAAAGGGAGCTGAATGAAGTGACAACCTAATTAGAAATGCTGGACTCTGCAGTTCTCATGTTATATCAGGTAAGTTCACGCTATGCTGAATCATACACATTACTCGTTTTTGATTGCAGCAATGATTTCGGCAAAACAGTTACATATGGTTAATTAAACTGCGGACACTGAATGCTAAGAATGAAACGTGAAAGTTATTCAAATTGGTTTTATATTCACACATTCATTCAATGACAACTTGTGACACTCCCTTTATTGTTTACCACGGCACTTTGAGTATTAGCTCTGAAATAACCTGCAAGTGTGACTTGAAAACAACATGAACACTGTTTATTTGACTGTGAACAATGTTGTACTTTGATAATCATTGGCTGCTAATATGATTTCGCTATTTAGAGTTTGCAAATAATACTTTTATGAAATTATATTATTAAGGAGGAAGTCTGAATGTGCGAATATAAAACCAACTTTACCTTTATTTGTACGTTCACATACCCTGGGCCTGCCATAAGGTGTAGTTCGCTGTCAGAATGCTGTTTTGCTGTTGATGATCACCCAGGCCTTGTATAACGTTAGCTCCGTCTTCTTTCCTTGTCTTTTTAGCACTACATAATTTTGAATCTGGTAACCATGGAACATTATTTCCTGCACATGACCACACAGAACACAATTGTTGGCATACAAACACTTGTAGACCTTTAACTTCTCTCGTAAAATCCCTTGGAGCTTCAATGAGATTGTGTATTTCGGGCTGGATGCTTGGTCATTTTCTCTTATCCAATATCCATTGGGAGGGTGCTATCGCAAATTAACTTGTCAGACGAACGATGCTCACTTTAACGTTAATTTTGCAGAATCACTGTGCTTATCACTAGGTGACAAGCTGTTATAATATGCTGAAAGCATTATGTAAATAATATATATAATATGTAATCAATATATCTTATTTCTAAGACAACAACAAACTCTGTACCGCATCGGATGTCATTCCCTCGCTGTAAATGCTAGCGCTGCTGGTTTTTTCTGTCACCTCCCTACGCGCACATCCTAAATGTTTACAAACATGGTAATTGGTCTATAATGATGGTTTGTTCAGTAGACAATGGAAAAGATATTGCTTATTATTATTATTAATAATAATAATAATAATAATAATAATAATGACCTTAAAAAGATAATAAAATGAAAATTATTCTTATTCTAGCTGAAATACAACAAATAAGACTTTCTCCAGAAGGAGAAAAAATGAAATCCTACTTAACATTCCCTGCTCTGTTAAACATCATTTGGGAAACATTTAAAAAATAAATTAAATTCACACGAGGGTGAATAAGTTGGACTTCAGCTGTATAAATCCGACGACGCAATGCGCTCAGTAGGAGTTAGAGCTGCATGATTACTCGTTAAAAGATTGCAATCTCCATGTCTAGCACCCACACAATTACATTTCTAAATGACCATCATTTGCATATGTTTATTAAACCTTTATGATATCAGCACATTCAAAAGTGGAGTTTGATCCAGAGAGAGCAGTTGTCATGTATGATTATGAAACCTCTTCAGTCTTTTCAAACAGTATTATTAATTCTGTGGGATATAACTATATATAGCTGAGACGTAAATACTGATGCCTACATAGCGATAACAATCAGCTCTGAAAAGAAAGACTCTGTTTTAATTGTCGGAGGACTCAGATTTCATTTGCTTGTGGGTAAATGAACAGGAATAATGGCAGTAAATGGCCAGTTGCTCTACAAATCGGTAGCGGTGGGAATTCACAATACAATATTATGACAAGGCGACACGGTGGCTCTGTGGTTAGCACTGTCGCCTCACAGCAAGAAAGTCGCTGGTTTGAGTTCCGGCTGGGTCAGTTGGCATTTCTGTGTGGAGTTTGCATGTTCTCGTAGTGTTGGCGGGGGTTTTCTCCGGGTGCTCCGGTTTCCCCCACAGTCTAAACGTATGCGCTAGGAGAATTGAATAAACTAAATTGGCTGGGTTACGGCTGGAAGCGTATCCGCTGCTTAAAAACATATGCTGGAATAGTTGGTGGTTCATTCTGCTGTGGCGACTCCTGATAAATAAGGGACTAAGCTGAAGAAAAATGAATGAATGAATGAATTATCTATCAATAAGTCATAACACTAGGCCTGTCACAATAATCAATATATTGACTTATCACACAACACATGGACATGACCTCAATCATTTTGGTGATGCAATATATATATATAAATATATATAGGCTGGGGGTTGTGGTTCATTGGGCTGCCTAGTGGCCCGTTTCCACTGAATGGTACAGTATGGTACAGTTTGGTATGGGTCACCTTTATCAGGCTTGTGTCTCCACTGCCAAAGGATACCAAAGGTAAGAAAGTTGCAGTCGACGTCATTCTCGCTTGCAGTTCACATATCGTATGAGAAGCACTTCTTACTAAACAAATGCTTTAAATACATAAATACTTAGAAATAAATGTTAATTATTAACCTTTCTATGAACGGGATTTGATTATAGCTGCAGATCAATGATGATACGAAATAGCCTTCTGTAAAGTCTGTGATTATATAAAATAAATAAAACATTTATGAACACACAGACCCTTACGATCTCTAAAATGTTACCAATTACAAATAAAAAAATACCCAAAACCTACATTTAAGCCTTATTTGGGTTCATAAACCTTCATAAACCAGTCAGTACAAACCTCTTACCTTTATTCTTCACCAGAACATATCACGTTAACATCTTGATAACGTAATTTCGTCATTCTAAGCTCATAATAGTGCAAAAGGTGATGATAATAGGTAAACATAGTAGTTCATTTATCTTTTAGGTTGCTGAAATAATCATTGTTTTATCAGTTTTATTCAGCTTTACTCTCGTGTTTGTCTGTAAAGGATCTGATGTCAGAAGCACTTCAATAATCACGCGCACAATATTATCAACAGCTCGAGAAGTTCATTATTTTAAATATAGGCGCACTGCGAATGATCGCGAGCTCTCTGGAAAAAGTGAAACTGCTCGTGCTTTAGATGGCCTTGCCACAACAACAGGACAAAAGGTTTATCTTCTTGGCTTTGTGGCTGTTCATTAATATGACTACAAGATTAGTTTGAGCTTGGGCCTCGTTATTATATGTATACAGTATAGTATAACGATGTCTCGACTGTGGATGTAAAAATAGAGCTTCCTTTGTTTTCATTCTTCTGGCTTGTATATGCGCTAGTGATGTTTGTCTGTAAACCAATAGCGTTCAGCTGCGCGTCTAGCTCCGCCCTTTTGGTACCCGTTTGTTGTGCTAGGTACCCTTTGGAAAGGCTACCCAAAAAGTAGTACGGTACGGTTCATTTTTTAGTACCTTTTGACAATAACAACTTGCATAAAAGCATCCCAACCCGTACTGTGCCATACCACTCAGTGGAAACTAGAGCTGCAAGATTCTGGCTAAAATGAGAATCGCGATTTTTTTGCTTAAAATCAAGATCACAATTTCACAATTTTCATTCTGTAGATGTAAAATAAAGGTTAATATGAGTCGGTTATTATTATTGTTATTTCTCAAGCATATGGTAAAACAACTACAATACTAATATTATGTGTAGCTCTACTGTTGGTTAAAATGCTAAATTTTGAATAGACTTTGAATGATGGACTTGAACAGACTTTAAATACGTCCTGGTCTTCAATGCACAGTAAAGTGACGACATCAGAGTACAACTATTTATAATTCTGATGTTGAATTATTATGTTTGAGCCATATGCTAATGATAATAACATTATTATACCATTTATTCACTGGTAAAATCAGACATTTGTCATTAACAGATACCCTCCTACATTATATTCAACATCATATAGGCAACAGTAGTTACTTTGACACTGTTAAACAGTTATTTTTATGCACAACTTTGTGTTCGCTATGAGAGAAAAACATATTACATGCTTGTGGTAATCATAACTGTAAAATGTGATATGATTATTTAAATGCTGAGCATGCTTTCAGTTTCATTTTCACTGCTAAGGGCTGTTCATACTTCCCTCCCAAATGATCACTCTGTGCCACAAACTGAATGTTATTTACAACTTTATTACCTGTTATTCACAGCCTATGCAAGTTCTGTCTACTAAAGTAGACGCGTGCGCTTCTATCATTAGTAGGGCGCACGCTCGCCCTCTCTGTGGTAACAGCTCACGGTCAGCAGCTCACGTCACGTGTGATTTCGTGGCCACGAATACATCATTACATGAAGACCAAATTGCCATTTTTGGGTGAACAATAACTTACAAATACAGTATGTGACCCTTTTAACATCATTTGGAGGTGTTCATGTCGCTGTGCAACATATGTAAAACAATAAGACTTGTGCGGCCGCCTTTGCTTCTCTCCTGAATTTGAAAATATGATTGGCAGAATTGTAAAAATGCTGGATTAAGACCGTCTAGGAGGTCGAATCGAGATCGCAATCTTTTTTCGATTAATCATGCAGCTCTAGTGGAAACGAGCCATATTAGTAAGTCTGGGGACCCCAAAAAGCTGTGGGCCCTTAGAATTGTCTTAACTTAATTGTATTGTTTTGCTTAGATTAATATTTGCTGGTAGGGAATATTTCTGCTATACTTTAACTTTGCCTTTTAATTTATACCTTAATTGCACTCAGGGCTCACAAAATCTGAAAGATAGCCAGGAATGATGTACATACATTTTGGTAGCTTGAGTGAAAAAGCAATAGCCCTTGGACTTTGGATTGCCAGATTTTGCAGAGCCCTGACACTTCACCTGCAAATTAGAAGATAAACTGTATAAAAAGCATAGAAACATACTGACAGTTATAAGTACCATTTTGTACCATACCAGATTGTTATGGGTCAATAGCCGCATTTCTACTGTCGGGCCAGTGCGAGCCAGGGCTTTTATTGGGTTGGGCCTGGCCAATAGCCCGGGAGCATGAGCAGTGAGGCTGAAAACATGTCGCGTTTCCATTGTCGGGCTAGTAGCTCGCAGCACGTCATGCAAACCCTGCCCCCAGAACATCCCCTGAATCAAACGTCACACAACCCACCCAGTTCAGTGGGAATCAGGCAGGCAGATAAAGCACAGCATCGCATCATCACGAAACGAATAAAATGAAGACAACCGAAACAAACAAATGACACGTTACTGTACAGCATTACATTATATGTCTATACGCACAGGCCTATGTATTTCCATTCACTTTATTTGTTTACTGACCGACTGTTGGCATCGTGCATCAAGTGTATTTTATAACATCCTCGTTTTGATAGTCGCCATCAAACATTCAGCCCAAATGCTCCGGAGAGACCTAAAACATAATAATATTTCCATAGGCTATATGACACTCAATAGGTAGTTTCCCTTTATTTAAGAGAATAATTTAAGGATGTTGTATATTGTTCGGTTATCTTAATTAAAGGAAACCGTTACGTGTTTTAGGACATAATAGCAAGTAATAAAATCTCCAAAATAAAGAAAGAAAGAAAGAAACCAGCCGCTTGCGACATCAAGAGCTGTGAAGAGAGTGCTCTTTCGCCTGGTCTCTCACACACACACACATGCATTTAAATGATTGTTTCATGCACAAACACACCTTTTAACTTGATGAAAACTCTTGACAACTGTTACTGGCTGCTGTGTCTTTAATATGGTGTAAAGATTATTATGCGTTATTGAAACATCAAGGAGGATGCAGTAAAGTAGAATCACTTTAAAATAAAACTACTTTATTATTTTATGCAACACCCTTACATTTAAAAGGGAAATATAAGGGTGATCATAAGCAAAAAGATCCCTATAAGATGTTTTATGGAATAGCCTATCTTAAACTGACCAACTATGTTTTTCTTTTCCTTATTTATTTATTTTGGCGCATTTACTCCTGTGCAATCGGAAAACTAGTGTAATGGCGGCATGCCATCTTTACCAGGCTCGGGCAAACTCCGCCTCTCTTTCCACTCTGCCCTGAAGCCCTAGCTGGCCCTCTTTGGCCCAAGGCATTCAGCGGGTCAAAAAAGACCAGCCGCTGGCTCAGAGGAAGCCCCGCTTTGGCCCAATCAGATCCCGGAAGTGACAGTGGAAAAGCGACTGGCCCTGGCTCGCCCTGGCACTCTCAATTTAGGTGCAATAGTGGAAATGCAGCTAATGATACAACCATATGACACAAATCCATTCTTTCTATGAAGAAATTCTGTCAAATCACAGCCCAGGCATGTCTCCTTGTCGGCTAGTAACAATATATCTTATTGCACAACAATTATCTGACCTTTTGGCTAAAAAAAGATCTGGGGGCCTTCCTCTATTTAGCCATGGGCCGGTATAAGATTGTGACGATGTAATAACCTTGGATAAAAATATCACGGTTTCATGTTGTTCCGGTATTGAGATTACTGCTCTAAAATATGTTCTTTTTAAATGTCTGGGTAAAAAAAGAATAAAAAATAATTTTCCCACATTGAACACAATATATATTTTTTAAAAGAGCCCCTATTACACGTTAAAAAGGGTCATATTTCGGTTTTATGGGTCTCCAACAACAGGCTGATATGCATGCAAGGTCAAAAAGCACTTTTATGGTCTTATAATATGAATTTATTTTACCTAAATGTCCCAATGACCCCCATATGAATCGTTCAGCAATTCATTTGTTCCCAAACCTCTCCTTAGCGCGAAGCTAATCTGCGCTGATTTGACCAATGACAGCCTGTTGCGATTGGTCGACAGCATTCAGAGTAAGACAGTAAAATGCCCAGCGCGGTTTTTCAAGCCCCCAGGTTGCCAACATTGGTATAGGATCCGATTGCATCGGATGCCCGAAACACGCTTCATAGTAAACTTACTAACACCACAGTAAACAGTACCCGGTTCTCAACAATGTTATTCAGACACCTCAGCACTGAAAGCAGTGCAGTTAAACACCAGCATATTGTCTATTCTTAACTATGATACACATTCAGTGTTAATCCACAAAGCAGCAAAAGCTGAACTATTCTGAACCTTGTAGGATCAGCTGACGGTGGCCATAGCAACGACAAAAGGCAGTGGAACGAGCTCACGAAAGCATTTAAATCTTTAAACAAAGCAGCACGCATCGCCTTTTCAACGTGGCATTAGACGAGATACGAGAATATAAAGAGTTAACCTGATACAGTACAAGCGCTTACTAGTAACAAAACATGTAGATCATTTCTATTTGCAATCATTGCTGTGGCACCTCTTGCCTGAAGTGTTTCATAATATTTTTCTCAGGGCTTACCTGTACTCTGCTTTGCGGTATGATCACATCCCCAGCCGGGGGGTTGTAGCGCTCACCAGCGCTTCTCCTCTGTCCTCTGACAAGATATCTCTGCAGGCTCCCATCGCGCCGCTCACCCTGAGCCTTCATAAGCCTTTCCAGTGCTGCGCACCAGCCTGAAGACCTATGCCTAATAAACTCCTTATTTTGCCCGCACCCCTGGTGTATTGTCTGTCCCTTACAAATGGAGGTAAAAACTAATCCATGAGCTGTGTTCCTGTCCAGCTCTGTCAAAGTCTCATACATCAGTAGTCTTTTCTGATCCTTCCTTTAACAAATGGCTGATGAATCGCCCATTGTAAGTGTGCAGATTTCTAAACCACTCCTTTCCCTCACACTTCCAATAATATCCAGGTAAGCACAGCATCTTCATGACTCATAGTGGTTTAGAAATTGGTTTAGAAATTTATTAGAATAAACAACTCGTCCAGCAAATAATATACTGCATCATACTAATCTTGGGTTCTTTGTATTTGTAATGTAACAACGCAACCTGTTGTAATAATTTAGTGTGTGAAAAGATATGGTTTCATAATTTCAAAGCAGCTTCAAATGTGGCTCATAAAATTCTCATAAAATATATACATACACACACAATCTCACCGGCCAATTTATTAGGTACACCTTACTACCCCTATTGTCTTCAGAACTGCTTTAATCTTTCGTGGCATAGATTCAACAAGGTACTAGAAAGTTTCCTCAGAGATTTTGGTCTATATTGGCTGTGGCGTGGACACGATGCTCAGTTGGTACTAATGAGCCCAAAGTGTTCCAAGAAAATATCCCTTACACCGTTACACCACCACCACCAGCCTGAACCACTGATACAAGACAGGATGGATCAATGCAAAAATTGCTGTTGACGCCAAATTCTGACCCTACCATCTGTTCTACCACCCTACCACCGTCACAGCAGAAATCGAGACTCATCAGACCAGGCAACGTTTTACCAATCTTCTATTGTCCAATTTTGGTGAGCCTGTGTGAATTGTAGCCTCAGTTTCCTGTTCTTAGCTGTCAGGAGTGGCACCCGGTGTGGTCTTCTGCTGCTGTAGCCCATCCACCTCAAGGTTGTTCGTTCAGAGATGCTCTTCTGCATACTTCAGTTGTAACGAGTGGTTATTTGAGTTACTGTTGCCTTTTTATCATGACTTCAGGATCTGTTTGTCTTTGCTGTTGTGTTAGTGGGTGGGGCCGCAGGTTTAAATTTTGCCGGGTCTGAACGCGCAACCATTATGTTTCATATCCACGTCACGTCGAATCGGCTAAGACTCGTTATCAAGACAATTCATTTAAACCACTATGAGTCGACTCTTTTTTTTAGATAAATCAATAGTTTTAAAAACTGTCCACTTTCAGATTTAAGCCATAGCTGGATATTTCACTTCACTTAGAGCTGTGTTGCACACTACATGGAAGGTCATTTTCAAAAACCCATAACAGGGGCTCTTTAAGAAATATTTAAAATATTTTGGAACAGTAGAGAGGACGGTCCATTTCTGCTGGAGATACTGCTGCCATATAAAAACTAAATAAAATAGTTGCAAAAAACACATAAAAAAAAACGGTTTTAAAACCTTCACTTTTCCAAACCTCTGTAAACATTAAAACTAGTTATCATCCCATGCCTTTCCCTAATGCAATGTTTCCCAATCCTGTTCCTAAAGGCAGATCAACAGTACACATTACCTCTTCCTAATCAAACACACCTAAATGAACTCATCAAAACATAAGAAGAGACTCCAAAACCTGAAGTTAATGGGTCAGATTAGGGAGACATAAAATATATGTACTGTTGGTGTGCCTCTAGAACAGGATTGGGAAACACTGCCCTAATAGTGTTGATGCATGTAAAAAAACCTCAATAGTCTAACTATAGTCAGCTTGTGCAGATATTCTACTAGTTTCTAGTTAAATAGACTGTGACTAGTCAAACTAACAAATACAACGACCTGCAGGAAAGCAGACTAATGTAAGGCATGACTAAGATGGTGGGAAGTGCGAGCTAAAAGAAACTTCACAAGCTGCTGCCCACGTCTCTTCAACCCCTGTCTCATCCATGTTTTTCAGCTCTTCCACCATTCAGTGCAATTCAGTGCAAAAAAAGGATCATAAGCTCTTATTCTGTGTTGTTGGTTGACATGCTGTCAGCAGCCAAAGCGCTATGATTTTTCTGTGAGTACAAGGGTATTATTAGGCTCGACATGAAGCAGCCGCAACAACATCTTGATGAAAGACACCAAAGTACACTTAGAAGAGAAATTTATTAGAATAAACAACTCGTCCAGCAAATAATATACTGCATCATACTAATCTTGGGTTCTTTGTATTTGTAATGTAACAATGCAACCTGTTGTAATAATATAGTGTGTGAAAAGATATGGTTTCATAATTTCAAAGCAGCTTCAAATGTGGCTCATAAAATATATACATACACACACAATCTCACCGGCCAATTTATTAGGTACACCTTACTACCCCTATTGTCTTCAGAACTGCTTTAACCTTTCGTGGCATAGACTCAACAAGGTACTAGAAAGTTTCCTCAGAGATTTTGGTCCATATTGGCTGTGGCGTGGACACGATGCTCAGTTGGTACTAATGAGCCCAAAGTTTTCCAAAAAAATATCCCTTACACCGTTACACCACCACCAGAAGCCTGAACCATTGATACAAGACAGGATGGATCAATGAAAAAATTGCTGTTGACGCCAAATTCTGACCCTACCATCTGTTCTACCACCCTACCACCGTCACAGCAGAAATCGAGACTCATCAGACCAGGCAACGTTTTACCAATCTTCTATTGTCCAATTTTGGTGAGCCTGTGTGAATTGTAGCCTTAGTTTCCTGTTCTTAGCTGAAAGGAGTGGCACCCGGTGTGGTCTTCTGCTGCTGTAGCCCATCCACCTCAAGGTTGTGCGTTCAGAGATGCTCTTCTGCATACCTCAGTTGTAACGAGTGGTTATTTGAGTTACTGTTGCCTTTCAATCAGCTGGATCCAGTCTGGCCATTCTCCTCTGAACAAGGCATTTGTGACACAATCAGTCTTTTTATTAACAACAAACAAAAAATATAGAAAATATGTGGGGAAAAAAACAACAACAAGAACAACAGCACATTTCCTCTTCAAGCAAAAGTCTAAGTTTATTGTGACTGCCCTTGGCACCAAGCACAGCTTGAACAGTTTTGTTCTAATTGTCTTGACATTTTCTGAAATGATGTGCTAAGTGTACTATCAGGCTTCTTTTAGCACATTTCAGAGTTATTCTTTAGGTTTACAGTGTCATATCCTTTATATTTATGTCCAGGTGATCTCATGCAGCCTCTATAATATTCAGGTCTGGACCCTGTGGAGGACATTCCATCACTGTCTGTTTATCATCAGCTGTTTTCTATTTCCAAATGGGATTTCTCTGCTATTAGCAGATCGTTATCATGCTGAAAATCAAAACTATCACCAATGAAGTCCTTTTCAGAAGGAATGGCATAATGGCTTTAAACCTATCTGTACTTTTCAACATTCACAAATTCATCAATTCAGACAATATTTCTAAAAACACTGGTAGAAATGCAGCTCAAACCAAAACAAACAGCCTCTCTCCAACATCGTCTTTCACATGTCTTTAAACAATTAAACCAAAATAATTTAAACTCCCATTCTAACAAACCATACATCAACTGAAAGATCATTTATTCATCCTGTTCTACACTGCAAGATTCTTACTTAGATATTTTGTCTTGTTTCTTGTCCAAATATCCCAAAATTCTTATAATCAAGGAACATTTTCTTGGCAAGTAAAACATAATTTCTTGTTTTTAGAAATAATATGTCAATATTAAGTCAGTTTTTCCTTAAAACAAGCA
>CAIGQZ010001345.1:27163849-27200833 GCA_903798205.1 Danio tinwini | reverse complement strand
TGCTTGTTTTAAAGGGCACCTATGGTGAAAAATCTACTTTTCAAGCTGTTTGGACAGACATATGTGTATGTATGGTGTATAGACCGTCATATTGGGGTGATATAAACACACTCAGTCCTTTTTTTTCAATTTAACAACATTAAAACGGTGGACCAATTGGATCGGTTTTCAGACCGACCGCACCTTGACGTAGAAGTGCGGTCCCCCCGCCCACCGAATTGATTGACAGCTGCGTATTAACATGTCTCCATAGTAACATGTGTAATCATATCAAACAGACACAGGACCAGGACGTGAGCAAACTAAGCAACCATAAATAAAAGGTCTGTTCAGTTTGCTAAGATCATCAATCATCATCAAATGTGATCAAGCGTGAGTTTTACAAGTTTAAAATGTTTTAAAACAGTGCATGTGTGTAATGAATTACAGCCATTTACTTCATCAACACAGCCGCGTGTCAGAACAATCATAAAAGATGCTTCAATCCCAGTTTGTGGACGTTAAATCAGGTTTATTTTGTACATTCACATAACAGACATCCATACAGCAGTAGATATTAACCTGTATCCTGTCACATTTGCGTGCAAAAACAGTGCAAAAACTCACTTCAATTTGGCATATTATTTCTTAAAACAAGACAACATGTTTTGGTTGTCTAGAAAATTCATCTTGATTTAAGAATTTTTAGATATTTGGACTAGAAACAAGACAAAAAATCTATATAAGAAAAGCATTTTTTGCAGTGTAATTGTCCTGACCTTCTCAAATAATGTGCTGCGTATTATCAGGCTTCTTTTAGCACTTTCCAGAGTTCTTCTTTAGGTTTAGAGTATCTTATGTTTATTTTTTCTTCTACAGCCTTTATAATATTAGGGTCTGGACACTGTGGAGACCATTTCATGACTGTCTGCGTTTTATAAGCTGTGTTCTTTCTCCAAACAGAATTTCACTGCAATTAGCAGATCCTTATCATGCTTTATCGTGCTGAAAACTTTTAATACTGAAGTCCTTTCCAGAAGGAGAGACATGATGGATTATAACCTATCTGTACTTTTCAACATTCACAATTCCATCAAGTCGGACAATATTGCTAACAACACTGATAGAAATGCAACTCAAACCAGGACAAACAGCCTCTCTCCAACATTGTCTTAAACAATTAAACCAAAATAATTCAAACTCTAACCTAACTCCTATCCTAACAAACCATACCTCAACTCAGAGATCATTTATTCACCCTGTATAAATCTCAATAAAAAAATGGAAAAAAATGTACACTTATGACTGGTCACATACATCTATTATACCATCAGTAAACAACAGATTCAATGGTGGCCTAAAACTTTTGCACAGTGCTGTATATATGCAATCACTCAATAAGCATTGAATAACATGTTTTGAGGCACTTCGGGGGACCTTTAACAAGTTATTGCTGCAACATTACAACCAAAGCTTTTTGTTTTCCGTCTTTAGTGCAGAACTGTTTATCACCACTATAGCAGAGTATATGATTAGAGACACCATCTTTAACCTCAGTCTGTATTTCCGCATCCCATTTTCTATGTTTTTTTTCACCTCCTCTCAAATCTGTTATATAAATCTCCTAATCATCCTCGCTCAGATTTGTGCTTTAATTGCTCGACTGCAGCGATCTGTTCGCTAAAACGTTTCACTGTGGGAATGAAATGAATCCAACGAGAAAAAAAACAACAATTTTAAAAGACGATACAAAAAAAAGAGATGGTAAAAAAAGACTGAAATTTGGGAAATGATCTCTGATGAGCCTCACAGCAGGAAAAGCAACCTCCCTGTTACTCAGATTCTTTCATCCGCTCGACTATACACGTTTGTCCTTGATATATTCTTTCTTCTCATTTTTGATTCCTCCACATTTGTTCTTTAAGGAACAATGCATCAAAGACATTGAAACAGTAAAATGTACACACTCGACTCTCTCAGTAATGAATGCTGACCTTGTGCTCCTTAAGAAAATAAAATACTGAATAGAGACTTCTAATGTGTCTTTCTTTAACTGGGGAACATTGCACCTTTAAAATGAGCTGAAATGGCCTCTTTGTGCTTGAAGAGCAAAGGCTGTGATTTGTATGAATCTCTTGAAGGTGAAGTGGGTCGTTTTCTGCACAGTGGCTAGACATAAAACAGATAGTCTTGTCTTAAACTAGTCTAAAGGTACTATTTCTTTTTCTTTTTTTGACAGAAGTCTTTCAATCTAGTATAGATGCTTGGTTAGTCAATGACATTTTTTCTAAAAAATTTTTTTAAAGAGTCAAACTTTAAAGAGATGCTAATGGTCTAATCCAGTTCAATTATTTATGCTAAGATATGCTAAAAGTGCTCACACCAGACCTGGAGATCGGTTGAATAGACCCAAAAATGGTCAAACTCAACTCTAGGGAAGATAAGACCATTTCCACAATAAAAAAAGAAAAGTGGAGTGTTTAATATTTCACCATAGGGCTGGGCGATATTGCAATAATAATTAATGTTACATATTATTCAGTATCAATAATTATTGAATATTTTTTAACAATCCATTTAGTAATATTAGGATTTTTTTTTTATTTAACCACTTTATTTTAATTTATCAACATTACTAAGGGAAATAGTTGTAATAGTCAAAAACGAAAATATTTAAATGATCTTTTTATAATAAAATAAACATGCTTACGTCATCGATGATGCGCTGTTCAGTAAGCGCTCTCGCTCAGCACAGTGGAGATTTCTTTAGTTATATCGTTTAAGTCGTTTGATATGTGGTGACATGCAGTCTAATATTTCGCCGAACAGATCAGCCACTTTTGACGTTGGTAAACAATCAAAAAGGTGCTGCAGGAATTAGGAGGTTTGCTGAAGCTGCAGCTGTGGTGCAGTGAGGGGTTTGCGTCTTTAATAATCTACGACAGTTTGCGTTCATTGAACAGTACGAATGATTAATTAATCCATATCAATCAGTCCCTTAAAAGTCACGTCTCGCTCTCAGTTTCAGGCTCAAGTGAACCACGCTCAGGCCCACCTCTTCCAACCGGGCCAGGGCTGCCCAAGTGAACCGTGCCTGAGCCCGATTCAGAGCACTCACACTTCTCAAACGATCCAGGAAGCGGGCCTGGGCACGGTTCGGATAGATAGTGTGAGTATACCCTAAGTAACCGAGAAATGAGGAGGGTTTTTTTTTTCTCCCATAGGGTGCGTGGTATCAAACATTCCATTAAAACTTCACTCTTCCAGCAGTTCCTCGCATCCAATATCTTGTTTATCGTGGGGGGCATAAATGACATTTTCCTGAATGAAAGTGAAAGTGCCAAACTGCAGATAAAGTCGACAAATTAATAATTTGCCAAATAATTTGATTACTGATGTCCATGTAAACGTAGTCACTGTCTTTCTCCCCTGCGTCTGTGTTTGTTTTGCTGCTGTGAAAATCATTGCGTACTTATACTGAAACTCCTCTTTTCATGCAAACCGTTCCCTCTTTCGGACACTCCCACCTAAACAAAGCTGGACTCACACACTTTCCTGATTTTCCTGACTCCCCGGCTTAGACAGGGGGGGTTCATAGTCCTTTAAAGAGACTCTTAAACCTGATAAATAAAATGTCACAAAGTGTGTACGATGGTAAAGTGTAAATGCTGAACAATCAAAGTAAACTTTAAGGTGTGAATAATAATGATAGTAAGGCCCAATCCCAATTCTACCCCTGAGCCCTTCCCCTAACCCCTCGTTTTGCACATTAATGTGAAGGGGTAGTGGTGTCCCAATTCTCTTTAGCTTGAAGGCGTAGGGCTGAGGGGAAGGGGTGAATAGCCCTTCAAACAAAGATTTGTCAGGACCACACTCGAAACCCAGGGGTAAGAAAATTTCCCAGAATGCACCAGCTACAGCGGCAGTTTTGCTGCACCCGGAAGGAGAGCCACAAATTAGTATTTTTTGTCAGTATAACGAATTTTTACAACAAGCAAGCACATGTTGTAATATATTCATAACCATGTTCGTGTTTTACCGTCATGCTTTCCAAAAAAAAAAAAAAAACGCTAAACTTTGTGATCTATAATCCCTAATAATAACTCCTGTACAGCAGTCCCACAACATTCTGACACTTGATGACACTCGAACACCCTGTCAGAAAAGTCTAGTGGCTGAGAATGAGTGTTTTACAGTGCCTGCTACAATGTTAATGTTGGTGTGTTTACATGGATGAATATGGCCACAGTGTAAATGTGCAGTACAGTTATGATCTTATTGCCACATTAGATCATTATGATAACATAATATATGCCTTCAGTGATTTCCTGAAGATAAATACCAAAAAATAACACAACTGGAATAATTTCAGCAGTCACAATCGACTGATCTCATATAAAGCAAGAGATTGCAATGACATATGATGAAGTGTGCAGGTGCTGAAGTGCTGTCCCAATTTTTAAGGGTAAATTTTGAGGCCCTTCCCCTTCACACTCATTTTTAAAGGCCAAGTGGAAGGGGCACAAAAATAGAATTGGGATTGGGCCTAAACCTCAAACTCTGTCAACAACACAAATTATGATAATCAAATCTGAGCTTTCAAGTAAAGGGGCCAGCCATCATTATTCAAATACATACTGCAACATTACAAATAGTGAAGCTGGATGACCACATTACCCCTATGCTAAAAACTCTTTCAGATGGGGAGCTAGTGGCTGGGATGCACAAGAAAAGAAACCAAAAAGCCACTCTGGCGACATCCTTACATCCTTTTTTTACAGTTTCTTCACTGCTGCTATACGGCACACATTTTCGCGTGTTGTTTATTCTAACCTGAAGTGACAAGCGCAAGCGTGTGATTTCCTTCAGCATTTTTAATGTGCTTTGCACTCAATGATTTATGCTAAGCTATGCTAAAGGTGTTTACACTAGACCTGGAGATCGGCTGAATAGATTTAAAAATGGTAAAACTCAACTCTAGGGGAGATGTAAAAACAAGACGATTTCCGCCTCCAAAAATGGAGAGTTAAAAGGTGCTGTATGCAAGTTTTTGACTCTTCTAAAGCTTAAAAATACCATAATATGTGTGCAGATATTTAAGAAACATCCCAAGTGAACATACTTGTTTAACTGAAAAACAATGCTGAAGTCAGATATTCTGCTTTGAAAATGATTTTACTGTGCCGGAACGCTGTCTTTGTTTAGGTAAATTTAACCTGCAACAATGCCAGTTTAGCCAATCATATTTCAGCACCCCGGGTTGCCGTGTTTGAAAACAGCGTATTTCATTCATTCATTCATTCAGAAAGACTCTGAAAGCATGCATCCTTGACCGAAATAGAAAGTATTAGACATCAAAATGAGACCGATTCAGTTCCACATAAGGTTATTAATTAGCAAATGATATAAATATTACGAACGTAAACATTAGGTGAGCAGGTTACATTGTAACTGCGTGTACTAACAAAACACTTTGTGACGAGATACGCAGTGATGAGCAATTTGGCTTTTTGCACCAGACGAAACACGACAGAAATGTAAATACAGCCATTCAGAAGCACAGAAAATGCACTCACTCACAAAACGATAAGGTTTAGAATCTATTCAAACTCTTATTGTTAGCATTTAGCACTGAATAAAGCACATGAGGTTTACCTGAGGTGATCACTGTCATAGGTTTCACATGTTCAGCTGTGAGAAATAGAAGCCATTTCTAATATATCAATTCGAGGTGTTGGTTAGAACCAAAACTCCTTTTAATATGGTAAATATTCCTTCTATCGCGTGTCGTTGCTTTTATTTAGAACACAGTGTAAATCACTCGCTCCTGTCCTCAATCTGGCATCTGTTTGAGTCTATTTTGATCCAGGAGTGCAATACCTAGTTCAACCACTGGGTGTCTTACATACTGCACCTTTAATATTTCACAATTCAAGATTTTTTTCTCCCCACAGAACTGAACTGTATATTAGTGTTAATATCTCACAACTCTGAGTAATGAAGTCATTATTACTCAAGTCTTCATTGTCACATGATCCTTGTAGAAACATTTACAACTGAACACTAGCTAAACCTTAGAGCTAACAGACACATACTAAAAGCCATACACACTCTCATGACATTCATTCATTCATTCTCCTTCAGCTTAGTCCCTTTATTCATCAGGAGTCGCCACAGCGTAATGAACTGCCAACTATTCCAGCATATGTTTTACACAGCGGATGTTCTTCAAGCTGCAACCCACCACTGAGAAACATCCATACACACTCATTCACACACATACACTACGGACAATTTAGCTTACCCAATCCACCTATACCACATGTCTTTGGACTTGGGAAACCAGAGCACCCAGAGAAAACCCACGCCAACACGGGGAGAACATGCAAACTCCACACAGAAATGCCAACTGACCCAGCTGAGGCTCGAACCGGCGACCTTCTTGCAGTGAGGTGATTGTGCTACCCACTGCGCCACCAAGATTATTCCAGCTAATCAAGTCAGCTGAAATTGTATTCATAACTCAATATATATTGCAGAAAAAGAAAATATTGCAACGTCAGATTTTTCCAATATCGTGCAGCCCTTGGTGTGACCACATTTCACACAGCGTACACTAGCTAAACCTTAAAGCAAACAGACACATATACTAAAGCAACATACACTCGCCTGACATTCAACGCATTCAATATGTCACGTTAAACAACCCACAATTCAGTTGCTCCAGCTATAAATCCAATAGGAAAGTTGTTGCTAGCTCATGCATCAAAGTCAGTGCTCATGTTTGGCCTTGAGACTGGCCTCGTAGCAGTGGAAACGGTCAAGTTCAGCTTTGTCTCGGAGACAGTTTGCCCTCCGCTCAGCCATAACTGATTCACTATGCAGTTCTCTGGATGGTACACAGGTAAACGGCACGTCGTGATGAACAGCAACAGTGACAACAGCATGTCCTGGCCCATCGGATAAACATTTACTCGGATACAGTGTCAGCGCAGTGACAGGCAGAGGAGCGGATGCAACATTTATGAGGTGCGCTCTCTGAATCTCGTGTTGGTTTAGCGCCAGACTCTTTAAAGCCTTGTGTTCTGTATAAGCAGCTGGCAGACTTACTCAGTGTGAATCGCAGTTAATGTGACCTATCCAGCGCAGCTCATTACCGCAGAGCGAGCGCGAGCATCTGTGTTTTTTTAAGCGCATGCCTGTGTCTGTGCATGTGTTACTAAATGTGACCACCGAGCATGTAATTGCTATTTTTTTTTCTTTCCTTCCTGGTGACATCTAATAATTACTGTCCAAATCCCATGTTTAATAAACTCGGAGGTAATGCAATAGCCTTGATTTATTCATAATAGAATCTTCCATGGCGACGAGAAAAGTGTGGGCATGCTGAAAACGTGCTGAAACAAAACAATTGGCCGGACCTAAAAGGGATACTTTTATTTTTTTTCATCATTTACTCACATTGAGATGTTTCAAATCTATATGCATTGCTTTTTTTAGTCACAAAAGAAAAGACACTGAGTGTTTGGACAATAAAGCACTTTTTTATGATATTTTCTTTAGTGTTCTAGAGCAGGGGTTCCCAAACTTTTTTCAGCCCGCGACCCCCAAAACAACAATGCCAGTGACCCGCGACCCCCAATATTCTCTGAAGTGGTTATAAATATACAAACATTGCGCAGACACCAATAGGTCTATATAAACAGAAGCATATTGACAACACAAAAAGGTGCAAGAGTCCAACAACCATATCATTTTTCTAGTCATTTATTAATTTAAATGCATTAAATTGTGTTTACCTAAAGAGACTGGTGGACAAAATGTTTTCAGCACAAGCCTATTTTTGGTTTAATTTTGGAGACCGCCAATCAGAGATCATCCTCAATATTTAGTCATGGCCTGTATATATTTTTAGTGTATTTGATTCATTAAGGCATCAGAAAGGTTAACCTGATGCTAATATATATTATATATATATATATATATATATATATATATATATATATATATGCTGCAGCTGACACTATTTCTGTGTTGTAATCTAACGTAAACACACCATTCCTATGAAAAAAAATATTTAAAGGCTGATGACTTTTTACTTGCATGTTGTTGTTTTTCACTATTAAAAACTACTATTTTGATCTTCTGTGGTGTATGGTTAAGTATAGTAATTCTAATAGTTTAATAAAATTTATTTGATTTTGGAAATCACCAAGCGACCCCCTGTCATTGCCCCGCGACCCCCAAGGGGGTACCGACCCTCACTTTGGGAACCACTGTTCTAGAGGCTCAAAACAACAAGAGAATGCTCAAAATGATCATATTTTTAGTGAACTATAGTATAACATGAAAATGCTTGACACATCAGTGCATGTTATTTCTTTATTTACTTATTTATTTATTTATTCATTATTTTTTTATAGCTGCATTTGTATTGTTTATATCATAAAGTCATATATCGCAGGGAAAGTACTAACATTTAAGAAGTATGGATTCAAGGCTTGGAAAGTAGAAATGTCTCGATCAAGTTTTTTCGCCCTCAAGTCCAAGTCATCTAATTTTGAGTAGCTGCCGATACCGAAACCTGATCCAGATACTTCTACAATGCATAAAAAAATAATAAAGAAGAGCGAAGAAACCGATCCAGAATGTTACTTATTTTTTTTATTTAATTCACCTTAGTTTAATATTTAACAACTCTGTTAACAAACAGAGCACTTCTGTGAGGTAGCTTGAACAATCAAGTAATAAATAACATCAATTCTTCACTTTTGGACTTTAATTCAAACGGTAAATAAAAAAGAAATCTAATATAAAATCAAACAGCACCTCAACTTAAAATACCCGCCAGGCAATCTCAAGCTTACATATCTCATAGTTTGCAAAGGCAATGTTGTCGTCATCAATTTTATAACACCTGTAGAGCGCAGACTACAGAGATGCACAGATCAGCTGAAATGTTAGACGAATCCACTTCTTCATTTTAATCATCCCCCCGCCACCCGCCCGCACATATTATTTTATGTGATATATATATCCGCACCCGACCCACACCCAATCAGCACTTTAATAATTCTAATTCTTTGTTTTAAGTGAGATCATAGGTCACCGTGGATTATCAACAACAGATTCAGCTTTTACATTTACAGGAAAAATATAACAAAAACGGTGCCACTTCAGCCTAAACGGCAGTTATGTTATGTTTACTTTGCCTTTTTCTTTGCATTGTGCAGAAAAAGAATAGCATCTACTGTGCCTGGATTCGGGCAATTCCGCCTCGCCTCCAAAACACAGCCAGCTCCAGCTGCACTAAATGAGAGTTTGCACGCACCACTTGTTGCAGGAATGCACAAGCTTCTCCTTGCAAGGCGCTGCAGTCGTGTAAATAAGTGATCTTGTTTCTCCCAGAATGATAGCAGATTTTCCTTTGATGACTCCTCTAACTGATAGTTTGCACAGTACTCTTGCACTTCATCCATTATTTTGGGCGTCTCATCTTTACATTCTGCGAAGTCCACTCTCTGCTTTTTTGCTGGTTAACTGCTATGACCCGTGACCCCCCCTGCAATTAATCAATGTATTTTTTGTTGCATACATACTTGTGCTTTCCGCTTTAAGCTGCCTTTGTGTTCTACTTTGCTGTCACTTAACCAATAGCGTTTCTGCAACAAAGTGATGTCATGCCGCACGCATTGCTGCTTCTGTGTAAAGTCAAAAAAAGAGGTCTAACTCTGTGTCACCGCATAATTATAGGTGTTAAAAAATAATGAGAATATATATATAGTATATATATTCGAGTCCTGACCGAGAGGTAACATTCCATTCCGATAGAGTCTGAAACCGCATAATCGGGCCCGATTTCTGATCATGTGATCGGATCTGGACATCCCTACTGGAAAGTACTTGAAGTAAGTGCTTGAATTAAATTTGAAATGAAATGTGTTCATTATGTAATTTTAACAATTGTACTGTGCTGTCATTTTTTCTTAATTTGAAATTCTTAATTTAAAATACAAAATTTTTATCTTGTACAAGAAGTTTGGCAAACAAGGCACATTTTAGCATTATTTCAGAAACCACGTTTGAATATTACCAGTAATGAATTCAACTAATTTTATTAAAAGTTCTTTGAACATGACTGTTAAAGTCATGTTTAACTGTGACTATGCAGGGCAAAAATATATCAATCATCCAGCATGTACATATAATAATGTTAAAGAGCTTTACTATGTATTAATTAGATTATAAACCTTACCATTTTACTGGAGTGCAGTGAGTGCACTATTCTGTGCTTCTGAACGGCTGTATTCATCTGGTGCAAACAGCAAAATTGCTTATCACTGCAAATCTGGTCACGTAGCGTGTTGTTAGGACCAGTGTTGGGGAAAGTTACTTTTAAAAGTAGTGCATTACAATATTGAGTTACTTCCCCAAAAAAGTAGCTAAGTGTGTTACATAGTTGCTTTTTATGGAAAGTAATGCGTTATATTACTTTTGCCAAAAGAGAAAAATCTTATTATATTAAAAAACATAGTTGCTTCTACAGTAGACAGTGATGAGATGCAGCCACTGTCTACAACAATAAAAGCAATAACCTTTTTTTTGTTTAGTTGAATTAATTGTTTTACCTGGAGAACGTGAACTGATGTCAATTCTTTGTTGTTTAGCTGGAGGTGAGGTGCGGGTGTAGTGCTTAGCATCCAGCCTTGTTTTTTTTTTTTTTTTTTCGATGTCGTGTTTCTTGCAGTTGTCAAGAGTTTTACTTGCACATAATCTACACCTAATGACAATCCACTTCTTTACTTCGATGAGTTCAAAATAACAAGAATCCATAGCAAAAACATAAGTCTCCAGCCTGCCATTCTGTTTTTGACTGTCTGTAATGATGGTGAGGTGATTTGAGAATGAATCGTTTGTTTTTGACCGGATCTTCTAAGTGAACCTGTCGAATCCGTTCATTAAATTGAATGAAGTTGTCGTAAAACAGTTTGCATCTTCAGTACTAACATACCGGATACCCCTTCTGACTCAAAATAAACCAATATTCTGAGTTATTCAGTTACTAGAACAGTCTGTTACCTTACAGCACATTCTCTCACTTAGTGTGCGATTCAACCTGACTAGTGTAATTTTTATTTCTCAATGTATTTTGTAAAAGCCAATTAATTAAAGTTAAAAGTAACTTGCATTACATTTTTTTTAAAAGTAACTCAAATAATATTACTTATTTTAAAAGTAGTGCGTTACTTGTTACTTTGGAAAAATTTATATTAATACATAACATGCATTATTTATAACGTGTTACCCCCAACACTAGTTAGGACATGAGGTTATAAATGTAACCTGCTCACCTAATGTTTACATTTGTAACATTTATATTATTTGCTATTTAAAAATATTAATTCCTTACATTTATATAGCGCTTTTCTACACACTCAAAGCGCTTTACACATTTTTGGGGAGGAATTTCCTCAACACCACACACCAGCTGATTGGTGGAGAGGAGACAGAGTGATGAAGTCAATTATGGTATGGGGATAGTATGGGGATTTTCGAAGGACATCCTGGGATTTTTTTATGACCACAGAGAGTCAGGACATCGGTTTAACGAAAGATCTCTGAAATATATCCGAAAGACGGCGCTCACTGAGCAGTATAGAGTCCCCATCACTACACTGGTGCATTAGGACCCACACAGACCGCAGGTTGGGTGCCCCCCTGCTGGTCTCACTAACACCACTTCCGGCAGCAACCTAGCTTTCCCATGTGATCGCCCATTTAGGTACTGACCGGGCGCAGCCCTGCTTTAGCTTCAGTGGGTGACCATGTCAGTTGCAGAGTGCTAGCTGCCGGCTATAACCACCTCATGTAGAACTCTGAATCTGTGTCTCATTTCAGGGCAACCACTGTCTTGCAGAGGTTGCATTTTCAATCATATACGTTGTTTTCCATGAAGACAAACCAGGGTGCTGAAATATAATTAGATAAAGTGGCATTGGGCAGGTTAAAAGAACCAAAACAAAGGCAGTCGTTCTGGCACTTAACGCACATTTTTAAAGCAGAATATCTGACTTCAGCATTGTTTTTCAGATAAACAAGAATGTTCACTTGGCATGTTTCTTAAATATCTGCAAACTTATTATGGTATTTTTATGCTTTAAAAGAGTCAAAAACTTACATACAGCACCTTTAAGTACAGTAAAGTAGCTTGATTTGAAATTAATGGTGCTTTAAAAAGTCCTTGAATCTGCTGTTCATATAACAGTGGAATCCCTGATGTCCCCCTTACAGTATATTTCAAATTACATGAAGTTAAATTAATTGCAAACACACCATTTGATCAGATGAAACTACATTAAATTAGCATGCAAGCATAAATGTTCACCTTACCCGTCCAATTAGCACCGGTTCTGGTCCACTATATTCCTCTATCACAAAAAACTGGTTCCATATCCAGCTTCTTCGGCTACGGGATTGTGAGGGCATCTCATCCTGATTTGGTGCAGTAAGAGTCCTGTGGAAATCCCCACTGCTGTCTGCATCTTGGCTGCCCATCATTACAGTTTGCACTTGCTGTCCATTATTATTTAACCCAGATGGAGGTTTCAGCGGGATCTCACTGGCATCTGATGGGCCATCTAGTGCTCTGGCAAGCGGTAGTCGTTTTTCACCATGGTTCATTTCAGTTTCTTCCACTAAATGACTATATTGAGACACTTTAGAGTTGATTGGAGTGATTTCTGGGAAATCTTTGGATTTTGGATAATTAATTGTGATATGTGGAGTAGAATCTGTGTTCACACTTGTGTTAAATGATGAAACTGGAGTCACTTTAACTGCAGTTTTTCCTAACACCATTTCCTGTACTGCAGGAGTTAATTCAGAAGGAACAAACTGATCTTGAGATATTTTGGAGCTCAGCCTAATAGTTGATACTGCTTTCTTTGTGATTTCTGGCATATTTGTGGATTTGGGATAATAAATACTTATAAAATCTGGATTAGAATCTGTGTTCACACTTGTTTCAGACAATGAATCTGGAGTGGCTTCAATTTTGACTTGAGATTTTCTATCTATTTTGAAGTCCTGGCTATTATATGGTACTGTTGCCTTTGTGATTGCTTGGATAATTTTAGATTTGGAATCATGATAACTTAAAATATCTGGATTAGAATCTGTGTTCACACTCATTTCAGACAATGAAATCCGAGTCGCTCCCATTTTTACTTGAGATATTGCAGACTTTCTGAAAACCTGGCTATGGTGTGGTACTGTTTTCTTTGGGATTTCTACAATATTTTTGGATTTGGAATTATGATTACTTATAACAACTGGATTAAAATTTGTGTTCATACTCGTTTCAGACAAGGAAACTGGAGTCACTCCAATTTCAACTTCAGATATTCTAGATATTCTGAAGTCCTGGCTATTATATGATACTGTTGTCTTTGTGATTTCTGGTACATCTTTGGATTTGAGATTATAGTAGTGCATAAAATGTGGAGCAGAATCTGCATTCACACTTGCACCAGAAACTGGAGTGACTGCGATATAAGCTCCACCTTCACTTTCTTTAACCTGTGCTATTTTCGGTCCTGATACAATTTCCTGTAGTGCAGGAGATAATTCAGATGAAACAAAATGACCTTGAGATATTTTTGATAGTTTGGAGTCCTGGCTATTATATGCTACAGTTATCTTGCTAATTTCTGGGATATCTTTGGATTTGGGATCATAATTACTTACAAAATCGAGATTAGAATCCGTGTTCACACTTGTTTTAGACAAGGAAACTGGAGTCACTCCAATTTCAACTTCAGATATTCTAGATATTCTGAAGTTCTGGCTATTATATGATACAGTTGTCTTTCTGATTTCTGGGATGAGTTTGGATTTGAGATAATGATTATATTTAATATCTGGATTAGAATCTGTGTTCACACTTGTTTCAGACAATGAAACTGGAGTCACTCCAATTTCAACTTCAGATATTCTGAAGTTCTGGCTATCATATGATACTGTTTGTGTCTTGGTGATTTCTGTGACATCTTTAGAATTGGGGTTAAAACTATGCAGTGAAGTAGAATCTGCGTTCACACTTGCGCCAGAAACAGAAGTCACTGAGATTTCAGCTCCACTTTTTGCAATTTCTTCAATCTGTGCATGACGCAGTCCTGATACAGACTCCATAGCATCTTTGTTGCTTTGTGAGATCCTCAAATTATCCTTATTTTTCCATGCTAATTGCAAATGCGGTGTTCCTGCTGTGTTGGCAAATGTCATCTCGCTTTGTTCTAGACCTTCTTCCTGACCGTCTTTCCTTGCAGTTGGCAAACGCTCATTGCTCTTCCATCTTCTTAAATGAGTACTACTTCCCCCAAGCTCAAAGCAGACGCACAGAAAGAGCAACGCTGCCCAGATACGGCCACTCATCGTGCCTTGCGATGTTATTAGTCACAATGTTTGCCACGAGGGGAAAAACAATAAGACCGACCTTCACTCACACTCTGTCTCTCTGTGTGGGTGACGGCTCCATTCATCTCCTCTTTTTAATTCCTTGTTCTTCACAAAGCTCGGTGGTCCTTTAGCATCTTATTCGCTTTTGTGGATTATACTTCTCTCTTTGCGTCCGGTTTAAATGCAGAAGGTGATTCCCATGGTTTGGGTTTGATCGAACAAACCTGTTCAAAGAGATAAGGGGATGAGAATCAGTGCTGATCATGAGCAAGCGTAATTGGGATTTGCTGTTGGGATTATTGAAAAACTAGCACGGTTTTAATTAGGTAACAGTTTGGGTTCTGCGCAGAGAATCATGAGTACACGACTAGCTAGGTTTCATAAAACTTTCAATCACTTAAAATCTGGGACTGCTCCAAAGAAGCCTTTCCACAAGCACGTCATAAATAAAGACCTGAGCCGTTATGTTCCATTACTTCTCCAAAATGAGGATTTTGAAATATTTAGGAGCGTTCACAATGCTTCATGGTTTGTTTGCATGTTTCATGTACTCACTATATTAATAACAATAAATTACATACAATTACATGTATACAACCTAACCCTTGTCCTAACCATAGCCATTTAATAAGTACAGTTGAAGTCAGAATTATAAGCCCCCTGTATATATTTTTTCCAATTTCTTTTTAATGACAAAGATTTTTTTCTAACACATTTCTAAACATAATAGTTTTAATAACTAATTTCTAATAACTTTTTATCTTTGCCATGACAGTACATAATATTTTACAATATATTTTTGTAAGATACTTGTATTTAGATTAAAGTAAGACTGGGCATTTACAATATAATGGTTTCATATCACTTGGTATCATTAATTCTTGAATTTTTTTTTACAATCCATTTAGAAATATTAGGATTTTTATTTTATTTTACCACTTTACTTTAATTTACCAACATTAGTGAGGCAAATAGTTTTAATAATCAAAAAATAAATAAACAAAAATATATCATCTGTTGTCTTGAAATAAAATAAACATAAGTGTTAAAGAGGGTCTTAAATTTGATAAATAAAATGTTGCAAAGTATGCGCAATGGTAAAGTTTAAACGCTGAACAATCAAAGCAAACTTTAAAGTCCATCAACACTTGTAAAGTGTCAATCATAATGATACAGCAAACCTCAAAAAGGTGTATGCAAAAAATGCCAGTGCATCACGTCCGCATCGCTTGCACACTATGTGCGAGTTGCTCGCTATTTGTATGTGCAAGCTGCGTGCCTTGATTGGAAATACCCCTAAGCTTATTGGCATTCCTTTCAAGGTGCATGCTCAGCAGACACATTTTAAAGAGCCCCTATTATGCATTAAAAAGGGTCCTATTTCGGTTCATAAGTTGTCTGATATGCATGGAAGGTCAAAAAACATTTTCATGGTCTTATAATATGCATTTATTTTTATCCCAACGACTCCCAAATGATTCGTTCCATGATTCATTTGTTCCCAAACCTCTGCTTAGTGCGATGCTAATCTGCGCTGATTGGTCCGATGACCCAGTCTGGTCCACTGCTATCAGTGTGAGACAGAGAGAAATGCCCACCACGGCTTATAAACCATTTTGAAGTAGTGCAGAGTAGTCAGAGTGCAGAGTGTATGTGAGAGCACAATGCAGGAGTCCATTAAAGCAATGCACTTTAACACCAGCATATTGCTCTATTCTTAGCCATAAGTTAAAACAACGACACACAGTCAGTATTAATCCACACAGCGGCAAAAGCTGAACTATTTTGAAACTTGACCGCTGCACGTGTGTAATAACAGCTGTCGGTGGCCATAGCAACGATAAACAGCAGTGGATTGTGAGCTCACAAATGCATTGAAATCTGTACACTAGGCATGGGCCGGTATACGATTCTGACGGTATGATAACCTTGGATAAAAATTACACGGTAATTCACGGTATTGTGATTACTGCTATAAATATATTATTTTTAAATGTCTGGGTAAAAAACAAAAACTTTTTCCCCTTTGAAAACAATATATTTAATTTTTTCAAAGATTTATAATATTTTGGAGCAGTAACCATGTCAGGCTAATAAATTTAAATGAATCATTGACTTCTGTTGTCTCCATTACTTTCCAAAACACAGATTTCTTTACAATTCTTTACAACAGCATCTTAGGATATTTTTTTCTGCTGAAGATACACACATCTCTAAGCACGCGCACACATACTGAACTGCTGGAGACTCAACACACCCGCATTCGTCATTACCAAACACTTTTATGCTGTACGGGAAAAGCGGACGTTTTCTTTTGCTGGTTCAAGTGACCAAATTCCACAGAGGGACTAAAAAAGCTTTTATATGTGTGATGTAGCACAAGTCCTTAAGCATGTTCACGAGAGAGAAAGAGAGCGCACCATCCGCCACATAATACTGTTGCATACATCACGTGCAGAAATCACACCATGAACATTACATCAAGATGCCTACTGGTTTAAAAAGGCCTGGATTAAAAGAAAATGGCTAAATGAGAACTTCTTTGTCATAAACTACAGCAAAACAACCTGACAAGAAGAAAATTAAAAAATGAAACCACGCAAACTGAATAAATACAGGAATGGAGAGGAAAAGAGCGCTTTATTATCAGCTGTTAGTCAGCGCCCGCTTTTTTTCTAGTCATTGCGCCTTTTGCTGTGTGCTGTGTAATTGCAGTCAATCGTGTACGAGTCACATTTAAAAGATGATAAATGTAAGCAGGTCATCAAAAAAAATCAACACTGTCAGAAAATCGGAATTGACCATCAAGGTCTGCATTGTAAATACTCTGAAATGCTATAGGGGAAAAGCCTGTCAGTAGAGTTTGCTATTTTCTATTTAAATATTAACAAATATTTTGCAGTGTTTGCATGTTTAATGCATAGAATTCAATTGAAACTAATATAAAACTATTACATACATAAAATTATGGGAATAATTATGGAAATTGTATACATAAAAATGGAAGTAAATTCATTACATTTAAAGTTAATTAAAAAACCTAAATTGTTTTGCATTTTGTGATTTTTTTTAATAAAAATCTATTTTCCATTCATATATTAGCAAAATATTTGAATTTTAAGATTATTCCATTGATATTCATTATTAAGGATTTCTCTAAAATAGTGTAAAAATCTCGCCTCGTCTCGTTCTCATGAACCCAATCTCGTGTCTCGTCTCGTGGAGTAGGCGTCTCGTCACACCCCTACTAGCCAGTGTCTAAGGACAATGTTATTTTGATGTCTAATAATAACGTGAAATGACGTTGATATTTGGTTGATTTTAGGTTGTGTTAGAAAGTGACCAAAATCTAACGTCAAGCCAACATCTTAAACCAACGTCATATTGACGTCAAATACTTAAATTTATTCATCAGGTATGGCAACCAAAATTCAACCTCTGATTGACGTCATAGTGGTAACGTCTACACAACGTCAAGCACCAACATCATTAGACGTTGATATTTGGTTGATTTTAGGTTGAACGTTGAACATTGACTTCGGTCTGACGTTGGGTTCGATGTTAACCAGATTTTCATTTCCAAACAAAATGTAACATTCCCACGGCATTGGGGTACAACGTCAATCTGATGTCATGTTGATGTCCTGTGCCTGCTGGGTGTTTAAAGCCATTTTGGTCATCATACAGTAAACATCCGTCATCTTCTCATCAATGTCATGCATCTAAACAGTCTCTGGTCAATGTGTGTAAAGATTTTGGACATCTTCTTGGATACTTTTAATGCTCCCAAACAGTTTTCTGCAATTATAAATCGACCTTGAGGTAGTTCATTATGATGCGATTTACCTTCTATGTGCGATTTGATTGGACAGGAATCAGAGGACTGATTTTTCTAATCCTCATAGACAGGAAATAATAAAGTAGTGACTGCAGGTTAAAGGAAAGTAGTGGAGTAAAAGTACAGATACTGCACTAAAAATGTACTCAAGGAAAACTAAAAGTACACATTTTACTTTTAAAACTACTCAGTAAATTACAATTCCTGAGAAAAAACTACTCAATTACAGTCATTTGAGTATTTGTAAACTGTTACTTTACACCCTTGCACACAAGGACACTGTAAAATAAAATAGAACTGTTTTGTGATATCCCAATATTCAATAAGGATATCCCTGATGATGTTAAAAAGAAAATGTGCTAAAGCAGGCAGCTTCCCTAGTCTAAACATGTTCAAAACAAATAACAATCATGCACCCTTTCCCGCAGCATCCTTTAACAGCTTCAGAAGCAAAAAAACCACAAAAAAAAACAATATTGCAAAATTCCTTAAACTGCTCTTGGCTATCTCGCAAACTTTACGCTCGTGAAATGTAATTACTGGCTTGCATTTTAGAGGGCTAAGCACTCTGAAGCAGTCAATCACTTGGGTCTTGAAAACGTGTTGATTTGCGTGATTGAGCATTTTACAGGGCTGTTTCCAACTGTACGGATGAGGTTATTGCCGTCCATATTAACAAGCAACAGTTCAAGCATTTCAAATACTGCCATCAAATCATATCCTCATTCACTTTTAATGCGGTGCACTTTTAGAGGGACACAGCGGTTCTAAAGTGTACTACGGCTCAACCATTTGAACAAGCAGTTCAGACTTTAACCGTGACTTTTTGTCAGCAACTGTCCTTTTAAAAGGGCAAAGAGTAAAACTGCTGAATTCTTTTATAATAACCCAGATGTCTTTCATTCATTCATTTTCTTTTCGGCTTAGTCCCTTTATTAATCGGGGGTTGCCACAGCGGAATGAACCGCCAACTTATCCAGCATGTGTTTTATGCAGCGGATGCCCTTCCAGCCGCAACCCATCTCTGGGAAAACCCAGATGTCTTTTACAATAAATAAAGTATTGCACAATATCATTTCCTGTTCTTTTTCTTATGGATAAACCACTCTTAAACATTTTAAGTTACACTCACCGGCCACTTTATTAGGTACACCTGTCCAACTGCTCGTTAACATAAATTTCTCATCAGCCAATCACATGGCAGCAACTCAATGCATTTAGGCATGTAGACATGGTCAAGACGATCTGCTGCAGTTCAAATAGAGCATCAGAATGGGGAAGAAAGGTGATTTAAGTGACTTTGAACGTGGCGTGGTTGTTGGTGCTAGAAAAATTTGTGATTATCGGCTGATACCGATCTCTGGCCGATTGATCGGAGCATCCCTATTTATTACAGTATTTATTCATCTTCGTTAACATGAATGAAAACAAATCTGTTCATTGTTAGTTCTTATTAATGTTTAAAAAAGCAATAACTTGGATTAATAAATCTTTAATAAATGTTGAACTATGATTAAAGAATGCTGTACGCATTATTCATTCTTAGTTTATGTAAATGCACAAAATATCTACCATTAGCTAATGAAACCTAATTGTAAAGCATAACCAATAAAATCAATACATTTATAAACCTAAATACTTATCTGAGTTTGGCAAGAAAAAAAAATGATAAAATATGGAGGATATAGCAAATGCAATTAGTAGCTTTATTGCATCTAAACTGTTTAATGTTCCATTTTTTACTGCATCTTAAGTCTCTGACCTGTGCTGGTAAAACAGTAATTTCTCTCCTTCCCTAAAATCTTGTTGCTGTCTAAAATGTGAGACGGTTTTCCCTAAACAGATTAAGAGCGAGAGAGAGAAATGGCCATGTCCTGAACCAGCCAACCCTGTAGCTCCGCTCACACTCTCAGACAGCCAACTCTCTTCCCTGAGAAGCATAAGATAACAGCACTGAAAAAAGCTATATTTTATTTTTATTTTTCTGCGATACATATTGCGATATTGAGTATAATTTCACCAGATGAGGTGAATAGCTCTATTTGGAAAGACGTTTAAATTGATCGGATTGATTTTGTAGGGGAGCGCATCTGCATAAAATGTAATAAACCGAAAATAAGCATTGATGAACACAGTATTAAATAAATAAATGTTTTACAGTTGTCTGGGGGTCCAGCGATATTCAGGTAAACAAACTGAATAATCAAAAGTAAAATAATACTGTATAGTGGCTGATGATATGACAAATTCATTCATACATTCATTTTCCTTCGGCTTAGTCGCTTATTTATCAGGGGTCGCCACAGCGGAATGAACTGCCAACCTATCCAGCATGTGTTTCATACTTCCCAGAACTGGGAAACACCCATACACACTCATTCACACACACTCATACACTACGGACAATTTTGTTTACCCAATTCACCTATATCGCATGTGATTGGACTGTGGGGGAAACCGGAGCGCTCAGAGGAAACCCACGACAACACGGGGAGAACATGTACTGTAAAACTACAGAAATGCCAACTGACCCAGCTGGGACTCGAACCAGCGACTTTCTTGTTGTGAGGTGACAGTGCTAACCACTGAGCAACCATGTCACCTAAATCGATGAATACAATGCAAAATGTAAACTGTACTACAGCTTTCTCACAAGGTTGTTCTTCACGTTTTTGTCTGCATCCGGTAATGGTGTGTAATATTGCGCTCATATAAATTATGAAAAAGTCATACAGTAAATATATTTTGTGACACCACAAAATAAATGACAGAACATAATTTATTCATTAATATTATTTTCCCTTTATTAATCTGGGGTCGCCACAGTGGAATGAACCGCCAACTTATCCAGCATAAGTTTTACGCAGCGAATGTCCTTTCAGCCGCAACCCATCACTGGGAAACCTCCATATTCATTTACACACACACACACACACACACACACACACACACACACACACACACTACGATCAATTTTAGCATACCTAATTCACCTGTATATGTCTTTGAACTGTGGGGAAAAATGGAGCACCCGAAGGAAACCCATGCGAACACATGGAGAACATGCAAACTCCACACAGAAATGCCATATATATACACACACACACACATAATCTTTTTGAAAGTTACAAATATTTATATATATATATATATATATAATTAGGGCTGGGCGATATGGCCAAAAAAATTATCACGATAGTTTTTTCCATATCAGTTGATATCGATAATTATCACGATAAATGTCAAATCTTTATATCTATCAATCTTATGGGATTTTTAGCATGCCAAATCGCTTTGTGCAGCTGATTTGTTCCACTTTTGAGCAGATGTCTGATTCACTGCTCCGTTTGTTAGATGTTTGCTCTCACTTTCTTTTGCAGTCTGAAGAGCATCAAACGCACAAAACGCCCAATTTGTGCCACAGGATGTCTAATCCAATCTTTGCATTGACTTCGCATGTAAATACCTTGCACTTCATCTGAGTCTGCTCACTGCACAGGCTGCAAAAGAATACCCCCCACTCTCATGTAACGTAATGACTGTGCGGGCGCAGGTGAGATGTCATTTTTCGAGAGACACTTAAATACATTACGTGCGCTGGTCAAGCAATGTCAATAAGTCATGTAAAACATTTAACTGCAAACTAAAATAATTATAATTAAATTACATGATTTGGATTTAGATGTTTTACGAGATTATTTACATTTCTTGCGATTATTTAGGATGTAAATTAGGAAATTTTAAGAATTCTGTGTTGGATTCAACGATTGCAAAATCACGAAAAACTAGGGGGTTTGCTATATGAAAAACTTTGCAGTTACTCCACAAATTATATGTGTTTTCATCTGTGGCTCCTGGTCAAATATGATCTCAACTCGACATTGCAGATGCTGAGATTTTGACTTTGTAATATCGATGGTAAAATTATATAGCCCTACTTTCAGCACATGTAATCTAACATCCTAAACACTATAGCTAAATTTAAAGGAATAGTTCACCCAGAAATGAAAAATCTGTCATCATTTACTCACCCTTTACTTATTTCTTACCTTTATAAATGTCTTTCCTCTGTTAAGCACAAAAGAAGATATTTTGGAAAATGTTGGAAACCTGTAACCATTGACTTTTATAGTATTTGAAAATCTTCGACTATGGAAGTCAATGGTTACCAGTTTTCAGCATTCTTCAAAATATCTCCTTTTGTGTTCAACAGAGAAAAGAAGCTTGTAAATGTTTGAAAGCACTCGAGGGTAAGTAAATAGTGAGTAAATATTCATTTTTGGGTAAACTATCCTTTTGAGAACCACTATTTTGTCTTTTCTTTTCTTATTACAAGACCAAGACTTGGCTTAAAGCATCTTCAAATGTCTTGCTGAAAGTACTTGGTGTTTTTCAAAGAAAGAAAGAAAGAAACAATACGGTCATGTTGAACCGGGTGCATCTCTCATGAGAGACCACGGCGCTGTAAGTAATCTCTGATCAGTGATTCAGACGGAAACCTTCAAATGTCAGCTTTCACAATCCTGACCGGCTCCGAGCTCCGGCTACTTTTGAGAGATGAGACTGAGGCTACATTCAAACTTTCAATTATCAGAGTTGTGTGACTCTTGAACTTCGATGTTTGCACAGAAGTGGCATTTGATAATTGTATTTCTTTACGTCTGGGAGCTACCCATCGAAAAGTCAAGATGAGAAACTTACTTTGAAAAACTAGACTTTAACATTTACTAAGGAAAGTGCACAGTGGTCGCCTGAGCAAAAATATATTTTTCAGCTCAGGGTCAGCAAAAAATACACAAACAAGTACTGTGTCCTAATTAGTATAATTAATCTAAAATATGATAAAAATACTCAAAGAGCAGCTCAAATGGTATTCTATAGTGTCCTATATTTAATAATATTGTGCTGACATCCACTGCAAAAGATTTAAACGCATCTAAGGTCAGAAAACACTATTGTTTTTCAGAATATGCATCTAATATAAGAGTGACATCCATTTCAGTGGTGTTTAGAGTCTCTCAAAGTCAACCAGGGTAAATTCAATTCCAAATCAGGTCTCATGTTCATTAAAAAATGCTATACCTCATATAACAAATCTGCTGGCACATAAAAAGGCCTTATAACCGGTGCGGTGCGCATGAATGCAAAGCAACCTCTGACAGTCAGAAACAATATTATCAGCTCAGAGGGACTGACACAACTCCCTGTTGCTCAGGAAGCATTAACTGGAAACACACTGACAAGGAAAAACGTAGTTTGTCACAAGCTTTATTCATTTGTTCTGTCACTTCTGTCAGAGGCTGTTGATTAATTCCTCTATGTTACGCAAGTATAACCTTGTAAAAAAATAACACTGTAGATATAGCCCAGTATAGGGAAATGTAAAGCCGGAATGTGGTAAAAATGCATGTAGAAAATTGGATATGTGTAAAATACCCAGTGCATCCAGATAGTATTCACAGCGCTTCACTTTTTTCACTTCATTTTTTTGTTACAGCCTTATTCCAAAATTGATTAAATTCATTTATTTCTTCAACATTCTACACACAATTCCCCATAATGACAAATTTATTAAAAATAAAAAACCTGAAAAATACCATGTACATCAGTATTCACAGGTTTTGCTCAATACTAGCTTCACATGGAAGTTTATAGTGAATTGAAACAGTGTCAGTTCAGTTTTCAGTGTTAAGTTCAGTTCAGTTTATCTCAGGTCAGTGTGGGTTAATAATCACTACTGAGAATCTTGTGCAGAGCTGCAGTCTAGGCGCAGAAGCTGGACCTCAGCAAACTCGTCTGTCCTGGAGCATCACAGGAATCAGTCTCATGCTCTCCACCATGACCACCACAGCAGCAGCTCAGGATACGGCCTGGTCCAGAAACCTTGGGATCATCTCGTCGCTGGTCTTGGATTGCATCAGTGGCATCATAGTCTGAGGGCCTCGAGATGAGTACCCCCAGGTGGAAATACAGAATAAGGAGCGTAGCTGCTGTTCATAGTGTTTATAAACAAGAAGCAAAATCCTGTGTGGGGCACATCCTGCATCATATCGCTATGTAATGCACTGAGAGTATGCTTTGCTAAAAAGATAGGTCTTTAATCTAGTTTTAAACTGTGAGAGTGTGTCTGAGCCTCGGACATTATCAGGAAGGCTATTCCAGAGTATAGTCTTTTTGAATATGATGCCACAAGCTTGGCACGCCTGTCTTTGGGAATTTTTGCCCATTCCTCTTTGCAGTACTTCAAGCTCTATCAGGTTGGATGGGAAGCGACGGTGTACAGCCATTTTCAGATCTCTCCAAAGATGTTCAATAGGATTTAGGTGTGGGCTCTGGCTGGGTCCTGCTGGAAGATAAACCGTCGCCCCAGTCTGAGGTCAAGAGCACTCTGAAGCCGGTTTTCATTCAGGATGTCTCTGTACACTGCTGCATTCATCTTTCCCTCTATCCTGGCTAGTCTTTCAGCTCCTGCTGCTGAAAAACATCCCCACAGGATGAGGCTGCTACCACCATGCTTTACTGTAGGGATGGTATTAGCCTGGTGATGAGCAGTGCCTGGTTTTCTCCACACGTAACGCCTGGCATTCACTCCAAAGAGTTCAATTTTAGACTCATCAGACCAGAGAATTTTGTTTCTTATGGTCTGAGAGTCCTTCAGATGCTTTTTGGCAAATTCCAGGTGGGGAGTGGCTTCCGTCAGGCCAGTCTACCATTAAGGCCTGATTGGTGGATTGCTGCACAGATGGTTGTCCTTCTGTAAGGTTCTCCTCTCTCCAAAGAAGAACGCTGGAGCTCAGACAGAGTGACCATCGGGTTATTGATCACCTCCCTGACTAAGGTCCTTCTCCCCTGATCACTCAGCCGGCTAAATGGCCGGCCAGTTCTAGGAAGAGTCCTGTTGGTTCCAAACATCTTCCACTTACAGATGATGGAGGCCACTGTGCTCATTGGAACTTTCAGAGCAGCAGAATTTTTCTGTAACCTTCCTCAGCCTTGTGCCTCAAGACAATCCTGTCTTGGAGGTCTACAGACAATTCCTTTGTCTTCATGCTTGGTTTGTGCTTTGACATGCACTGTCAACCCTGGGACCTTATATAGACAGGTGTATGCCTTTTCAAATCATGTCCAGTCAACTGAATTTACCACAGGTGAACTCTAATGAAGCTGTTGAAACATCTCAGGAATGATCAGAGGAAACAGAATGTACCTGAGCTCAATTTAGAGCTTCAGGGCAAAGGCTGTGAATACTTATGTACATGTGATTTTACAGGTTTTTTATTTTTAATAAATTTGCAACAATTTCAAAAAATCTTTTTTTTTTTACATTGTCATTATGGGGTATTGTGTGTAGAATTTTGAGGAAATAAGGCTAATAATAAGGCTGTAACATAAAACAATGTGGAAAAACTGAAACACTATCAATACTTTCCGGATGTACTGTATGTACAGTTGAAGTCAAAATTATTAGCCCCCCTGTATATATTTTTTTCTTCTAATTTGTTTAATAGAAAGAAGGTTTTTTCAAAACATTTCTAAACATAATAGTTTTAATAACTAATATCTAATAACTAATAAATTTGCCATAATGACAGTACAATATATATTTACTAGATATTTTTCAAGATACAAATATTCAGCTTAAAATATCATTTAATGGCTTAACTAGGTTAATTCAGTTAATTAGACCAGTTAGGGTAATTATGCAAGTCATTGTATGACGATGGTTTGTTCTGTAGACAATCAAAAAATATATCGCCTAAAGGGGCTAATGATATTTACCTTAAACGTGCCCTATGATGAAAATCTTGGTATACCAAGGCATAGTAGAATAATAAAAAAACAATATATGGAAATGGACATATCGTGAGCATCAGACACTATTATTTACTTGTTTTCATGTATATTCCTCGATTGTAAAAGCCTGGTGGACAACGGGCCAATCAAAAGACAAAGCAAACTTTGACGAGACTTACGGGCCACGCCATCAGCAATTGCATGTACAGCTGTCCCTCATTATTCGCGGCACTTATGTTCTAAAAATAACCAGCAATAGGCGAAATTCGCAAAGTACAATTATAGATGTTTTAAGGCTGTAAAACACCTCGCTACACACTTTATACACTTTTCTTCGACAGGCATTAACATCTTTACACTTTTCTCTCTCGTTTAAACACACTCAAATTTAAAAATAAGTCCAGTATTATAGAATGAAACCAAAGACCAAAATCTGCTGTCAGGCGCAAACATTTATCGCTGTCAGCAAAAGGTTCATAAAGCTTTTTAGCTTTTGTGCGGATGATGTTGGCATCCAGCGTAATGTCCTTTTTCGTGCAGTCACTGATCCACAAAACTAGCAGACTCCATCCTTAAGGGGGTCTCACACCGGATGCGCTGTGCACATGACAGTTGGAAGTAACACACACCGGACATGCACATTCGCAAGTCATTTAAAATGAAACTGAGTCAGCCTTGAGGTGCCGGTGTGCGTACCATGATATAAACCTATGTTTACAATTCTAAAATGCATGGTGCACGCATCCAGTGTGCGACCCTCTTTAACGATGGTCTTGCTGCAGACAGTTAGAAGCTGTTTTGCATCCGTGTTGAAACCCACACTGCTAACGATTGAAGATTTATGTTAATTTGGCAAGCTGAATGCATTCTGTACTGTTCATGAGACATGGATTGATTGACAATGTTCTACAACCAATCAAGACGCAGAACAGCGAGGCTGTGATAGGTGAACCGCATTATAGCAAGGGACCACCTTATGACTACTTTAGGTCGTTCATCCAAACCTGACGTCATCAAGAGAACACGCACTCATGTAGCTCCGAGATAATTAATATGCATGCCTCAGGCTGTGTTTGATGAGTAACAACGTTTTCTAGTAAGAAAACAACAATAGTTTCCCTCCATTTGTTATTTAAAAGCTTATATTTAACTTACTAAGTATGTGGGACATTTATTTTGGAAATGCAACCGCAGATTGTTTACTATGCGTTACTGGGAAACGACTCTGCCAGACATGTGCTTCAGGATGCAAAATGCAAGATTTACAGATTATACATTCATTAAGCTCCACTCTGAAGAGGCATACAGTATGTTTTATTGTATCTTTTGTTAATGTATCATGTCTACTGTGAAATTTGCAGCTTATGTTTCAACAAACACATGTACTGTAGGCTGCTGAATTGTCTAAAATCACTGTCATCACTGTCAAATTAACTGTCATCTGTTCATGCAGATGATATTAGGCTCTGGCTGTGTTTGCTTTGATATTATAGCTTAAAAATACAACATGATACATCTCTATCGCTCTCTTTTGTCAAGTTTAATTGTAATTTAACCTTTACAAACATCTTGTGAGCAGAATAGTTTAATGTTACTCTAATTGGGTTTATATTTGTCCGTTTTCAGCATATATCATGCAGTGTGTGTGTGTGTATGTGTGAGTTCAGTGTTGCCAACTATTTTCAATGAAAAGGCGCTAAACTCTGCCTGAAAAGTTGCTAAATGTCGCTAGATTACATCATATGTCAATTTGCATATTACGGAAGTCATCCCGTCTAGTCGTTTCTGTTTGGTTTTACATTTGCCCTACGCTTTATGTATGCAAGTCAATTGAACTAAATTTATTGCTGGTTAAATACAGTATATCAGTATAGATGTGTAGTGAATTGGCAGTAATCTCTCAGATGTTATAAACTCTGACAAGTTCAGAAACTGTTACTAAAATATCTGTGATTGTAAACAAGAAAAGAAAAAACTGTCAAATTAAATTGTTAAATTTGAAACAAGTACAAAGGAAAGACCTCACACGCGTGGCGCTAAATCATTTGAGAGGTGATCTGCTCTCAGGCTGCATGTGCAAGAGACTGCTGTACGAGGACTGGGACGCCTGTCAGTGGTCTGAGGCAGGAGAGGGGCCGACGGCATCTTGGCATGAGAGTCTATAAAAAAATCTTTAGTAACACCGAAAAAGTCGCTAGATTTGTCGCTTTTTTGAAAATTTGTCACTAAGGGGGTCTGAAAAGTCACTTAATACAGCAAAAAAGTCACTAAGTTGGCAACACTGTGTGTGTGAAAGCTGCATATCAGAGCGGAGCTCATTAATATTCATGATACAATCCATATATTTGGATCTTAAATTATGGATCTTCTGATTCTAAGGGCATTTTATGGAGTAATAATTTAACTTACCAAAACCATAAACCTACTACTGTATATAGATGTCAGAGAGCAATTTAACTTATTAAACCAATGCAGTACACTGCCTGACAAAAGTCTTGTCGTTAATTCCAGTTGTAAGAGCAACAAATAACAACTTGACTTCTAGTTGATCATTTGGAAAAGCGGCAGAAGGTAGATTTTTCTGATGAATCATCTATTGAACTGCATCACAATCATCACAAATACTGCAGAAGACCTAATGGAACCTGCATGGACCCAAGATTCTCTCAAAAATCAGTCAAGTTTGGTGAAGGAAAAATCATGGTTTGGGGTTACATTCAGTATGGGGGCGTGCAAGAGATCTGCAGAGTGGATGGCAACATCAACAGCCTGAGGTATCAAGACATTTGTGCTGCCCATTACATTACAAACCACAGGGGAGGGCAAAGTCTTCAGCAGGATAGCGCTCCTTCTCATACTTCAGCCTACACATCACAGTTCCTGAAAGCAAAGAAGGTTAAGGTGCAACAGGACTGGCCAGCCCAGTCACTAGATATGAACATTATTGAGCATGTCTGGGTAAGATGAAGGAGGAGGCATTGAAGATGAATCCAAAGAATCTTGATTAACTCTGGGAGTCCTGCAAAAACACTTCTGACTATCTCAGCAAAGTCAGACCTTATTGTCTTAATTAAATAATAAAAAAATCAAGACGTGATCATATTTTATGTTGGTCAAATAAGCGTTATCTAGAGGCCTTTGCCTTTTATATAAGCCACTTCTGATACCAAATGATCAACTAGAAGCCAAGTTATTATTTGTTGTTCCTAAAACTTGGATAAGCGACAAGACTTTTATCTGGTCGTGTTTATAGCACTTTTAAAATGTAAAAAAAAAAAAAAAAAGAAAAGTACTTTTATTCTAGCCGAAATAAAACAAGTAAGATTTGCTCCATAAGAAAAAATATATAGGAAATACAGTGAAAAATTCCTTGCTCTGTTAAATATATACTTATAACAAAAATGTGATTTTGTTTATTATTATTATTATATATATATATAACAAATATGTGATTTTGTTTATTATTATTATTATTATTATTATATAAAATAATAATAATAAACAAAATCACATTTAATAATAATTTTGACTTCAACTGTATTTACAAATATGATTTAATTATGAAAAAATATTGTCGAGCATTTATTAAGCATAGCTGAACATCTACTAATGCATTATTAAAATTGAGAAATGCAAACAGCCAAATGCTTGACACAAATGCAATCTGAAATATGCAAAAAAGACTTGATGTACTAAAGCTGAATCATCTGAAGCACTTGCCTTATAATGCAGCCTAAATATGATAAACAAATGCTTGGGATGTAATGAAGCTAAAATGTTGCAGGCCCCTGTCACAATCTCGTATTCGTCCGCATTACCTGAACACACAGTTTGTCCTGATCTTTATCCGCTTGTTTACCGTCACGTCCATCAAAAGGGCGGCCGATTAATTGGATTCAGTTGCATAAGTTTTGGCCTTGACGTTCCATTACAGCGGCGTTCAGCCCACCCACTTCCACCTGTCTCTATTACTTTCTCCCCGCTGCAGTTTCTGTCACCGCCGCTGATGTGTGGAAACAATATTGATCCACAGCCGGAGAATCGGCGGCCCGTACAGCCACTTTATTGCTCTCTATTAATGATCCGTTTCATGGCCGATGCTACAAACTGTTATGATCTGAACTATAAGAGCTGGGGAGAGAAGGATTGTTAGAGGATTTCTTTTTACTGCACATATGTTTTATTTTTGGGAGTGGTTCAGAATAAATGAAAGTTAATGTACTTTGTGGTGGTAATGTGACGGCTCAAAGGTTCGAAAGGTTTTCTCATCTCGGACATTGCAGAGTTTCAACTAAATGGCAATTCGCTGCGATCGAAAACCAATCTTAGTCAAGGTCTAATGTGCTTGTCTTGCAGTGGGTTCTGTCTTTATAATCTTGCCGGGAACAATCCGATGGGGTTTGTAGAAAAGTTTTGGGGCTGAGTTTGAGTTATAACACAAAATATTAAAGAATAGCTGTCATTATTGGTCATATTAACACTGTAAAAAAAGATTGCAGTAAAATTTACAGTATTACTGGGAATTTTGGTTGTCAGTAATACTGTAAAACTTACAAGTGTACTATATATTAACAATTACAATTGCAAACATTATTAAGCATTTCACGTGTGAGTTTTAAATACTCCAGCTGACCCTCCTGCATGAGCTTTTTATTGTGATCATGGCTGTTTTTCAATATTGACTGTACTTGCGTTCTTGTGTCCTCATAAAAAGTCATCAACCTTCGCCGAAGTACTGTTCCAATTCAAAGTTCACATCTTGCCAACTACAGATAAACTCCAGGATGTGTGCTTACTCCGGCCCTTTTGTCGACTTGCGCGAATTTGCGAAGCACAGGTATGCCAGAATGCAATGCCGCCCAACCAGTGAAAGCTAATAGAGGAGGAGAAAACCCACAAAGTTTTAAAAATACTCCTCTGTTGTATCACAAAATAAAGTTTTAAAAGAGTTTTTCAGGCAAGAATGTAGTTGTTTTAAACTCAAATCAGCAATTTATTCACAAAGACGTGCTTTAATTTATGCGGACTCTGACCCCCAGCCTGTCATCACATTCCCTGGCAAGAGCAGCTTTACATCGGCCAGTCCATCTTGGATGTACCACTAGATCTCATCTGTCTATTGTAGTTAAAACATGATATTTAATACATTTTTTGTATATCTAACGGCCAGTTTTTGATCTTTTAAATCTATTATTTATTCTCAAATGTATTATTTTGGCAGTGTTATTTTGTTACGTTTTATGATCATCTTTAATTATGTTACGTGCTGTACACTGTTTATATTTGTTTACCTAACTGTGTTATCTTTATTTCATATTGTTTCATATTGTTTACATCTTGTACTTTATACTTGTATAATGTCCATTGTAGTTTATTAAAATTAATAATCAAAAACACCAGTCTGTGTATAGCAACTCATTTCACTTCACATTTATGATTATTTACATTTTCTTGAATCAAAAACATTTATTCATAATATTAATATAATTAATTATAAAGTCGTGCTTTAATAAATAATTTTATTATTAATGTATAATGAAACCGATGAATCCATGGTGAGGTAAGTGGCATTATAAAGTATGCTGCCGTTCGATTTGAAGAAGTACCTGATTCGCATCCTCAGGAGTTTGTTCTTCCAGGTTTCAACTTGGCAAGTCTGAACTTCCAAGGACGCTAGTCCAAACTTTGCATACTTGGTATTGAGAAACAGCCCTCTACTTAAAATCCATTGTGTTCTAAAGTTCCCATGGCGACGCGTCAAATTTATCACGTGACCCACCAGCCCCAATGATCTATGGATGTACCATATTTTGTTTCTTTTTGCCTTTTTCGGTAAATATTGACAAATGGTCTAATTATATTGTGAAATTTCTGATACTTTGATTCTCAAATGTAGACAGAACAGTGGTGCAGTGGGTAGCACGATCACCTCACAGCAAGAAGGTCACTGGTTCGAGTCTTGGCTGGGTCAGTTGGCATTTCTATGTGGAGTTTACATGTTCTCCCTGTGTTTGTGTGGGTTTCTTCCGGCTGCTCTGGTTTCCCCCCACAGTCCAAAGACATGTGGTATAGGTGAAATGGTTAAGTTAAATTGTCCGTAGTGCATGTGTGTAAATGAGTGTGCACGGATGTTTCCCAGTGACTGGTTGCAGATGAAAGGGCATCCGCTGCGTAAAACATGTGCTGGATAAGTTGTCGGTTCATCCCGCTGTGGCGACCTCAGATTAATAAAGGGATTAAGCCAAAAAGAAAATGAATGAATGAATAAATGATTCTCAAATGTGTGATAGAACATATATTTAGTCTTTTAAACAGCTTAACAATGGTCATATTATTTGTTATCGTACATATTAATGGGCACTGCCGCTGCTTCTGGAAGGGATACAGCTGCAATCGGAAGTTAACAAGAACTACTCGTATTATTTATTAAATTACGCATTAATTGTCATTTATTAGCTAGATGGGATACAGCTGAGGATACGCACATAACTATAGCAATCTATCTATAATAATAATAATAAATCTAATAATAATAATCAATAATCTAATAAATTATGTATGTGCATGAATATGTTTATATTTATTTTATTAAATTATGCTATATTGACGAGAGTATCCTCAGCTGTATCCCATCTAGACTTCAGCCTCTCCTGCAGAGCGGTGAACTCAAGATGGGATACTGCTGAAGATACTCTCGTCAATATAGCATAATATTTGTGACACTGTACAACAAATAATGTTTTTGCATTTCTGTGAGAGTTGGGTTTAGGATTAGAGTAGGGGTAGACGCTAATAAAATACAATTAATGCATAATTTAATAAATAATATTAATACTTCATGTTAACTTCTGACCGTAGCTGGATCCCTTCTAGCAACAACAGCAGGAGAGGTCCGAGCTGCATGATTTAAATCATGTTTATTCATAATTTTCTGTTGAAATACAGGAAGGTAAGCAACTGTTTATCTGGGAGAGAAGTAGAGAAAATATTCTAGTAACAAACAGTGTCTTACGTGAACGAAGCACATCGTCCAGTTATATTAAAAAAAAATCATTATTATCGCCGTCTCTATAGACATCAGGCATCAGGGTGTATTTTCATTCATTTATTTTCCTTCGGCTTAGTCCCTTTATGCATCAGGGGTCGCCACAGCAGAATGAACCACCAATTTATCCAGCATATATATTTTATGCAACTGTTTGTTTGAAAGCATCAATAAATTATGATTTATGCAGGCACTGTGCACCTCTTTCTGTGCCTTGGTGTGTGCCATCAGATTTAAATGCTAGCAGTTGATGATGTGCGCTCCGAAAGTTCTTATCACACAGGTGTGATCGTACGCTTCAGGGACCAGCCAAGGCTGATCACACCGGTGTGATCGTACACTTGAAAGGGTTAAAGCAAGTATTAAAATGGCTCTTATAGCAGCAAAGAAATGCATTGCTACACAATGGAAATCAGAACCATCAAGTCATATTGTATGGCTTTCGTCTTGTTTTCCTGTTAAAAAAAATTATGTTTAATGTTAAAAAAATTAATAAATTGGGGTCACATTTATTGAATACATGAATACTTTGGGCGTTACGTTGACTGAAAGTGATGATGGGATAATGTGAATCTGCTTTAATCTTTTATTTGTCACCATTGTTTTATTTTAACTGTATTTGTCACCAGGTATTTTAAATAAGTACTTTAAACCAGTAGCAGTAGTGCACATTCAAAGTATTTCGTCAAATTTAACTTTGATCACAGCCGAAGTACAGTATTTTGTCATATTTAAGCTTTAGTACAACCTTGGTATTATATTCATGGATGCCACACTGGTTATACTGCATTTAATATGCCGGCGGAATCTTTATATCAGGCGGTAATATAGCATTTTATGTTTAACAGGAGACCTGATTTTGAATCTAATGTACCCTGGATCAGTTTTACAGGCTCTAAACACCCCAGAATCTGCAGTAACTTTAAAAATCGTTCCTTTAAAGCATTGCTCTACTGGGCCGAGAATGCAATGCGTTTCTTGTCACGAGTCCAAATTGGATCTACTGACTTAGGACCCCCCGGCCAAGTATCTTGAGAGCGCAAACTATCAGAAACATCTCCTTGAGCTGATAAATTGAAGCCATAAATGGCATAATTAATTCCTGTGTTCTGCACCCCATACATTTAACGATCTGAGCTTCGTTAGCATTAGAGTCAGGTCCCAGCCATTGATCTTAAGAGCCCCAAGGCATGATGAAGCCTGTCACCAACATAACGAGACTTAAGAACTGTAATTACCAGGCGTTTCTCTTCCTCAATCCTCCTTCTGTGCCCCCTCATACATCCATCTTATTCTGCCACAATGATGCACTTAAAGGTGATGCTATAATGTTATATTTTCAGAAATATCAATTTCAATATTCAGAAAATACAAAGTTTTGGGTCTGTAGGATTTTTTAAAAAGTAATTATTAGTGTCATTCAGCCAAAAATGGCAATAAATTAATTAAAAGTGACCATATTTAAATTGAATTTAAAATTAACTTCCTTTTGAATATGAATAAAAATCATGATATTCTCCAAAGTATACTGTTTTTAATACTGAAAATAATAACAAATGTTTTCTAGCATCAAATTAGCATATTATAATGGTCATGTGACTAAAAGGTCACATGACACTGAAGTAATGATGCTGAAAATTCAGATTAAATCACAGGAATGAATTATATATATTTTTATATATATTAAAACACAGTAATTAAAATCGGAGGCAAAGTGGCTCAGTGGTTAGCACTGTTGCCTCACAGCAAGAAGGTCGCTGGTTTGAGTCCCGGCTGGGCCAGTCGTCATTTCTATATGGAGTTTGCATGCTCTCCCCATGTTGGTGTGGGTTTCCTCCAAGTGCTCCGGTTTTCCCCACAGTCCAAACACATGCGCTATAGGCAAATTAAATAAACTAAATTGGCCGTAGTGTATGAGTGTGTGTGAATGTATGGGTGTTTCCCAGTACTATGTTGTGGCTGGAAGGGCATCTGCTGGAATGGTTGCAGAAGGGCTGCACGATCCTGAAATTAACTGACATAGCGATGTTTTCTTTTTTTCTGCGAAACTCCATTTGGAAAGAATTCATAGTTTTATATTATTGTGATGCATGTAGGCCAGTGAATCTGCATAAAACATAATAAACATATTACAAGAATGATGATAAAAAAAATGAAGAAAATAGATACAAATTAAAAAACAGTGCTTTATGGTTTTCTGGAGAGTCTAACAAGTATTGAGGTACAGAAATTAAAATATCAAATGTAAAAAAAACACTAAAACCTTTCATCAAAGTTGTTATGTCTTCTTTGTAGACATAATTAAATGCAATTATTCTTTGTTAAAGCTACACATTTGTTCATTTCTAGTACCCAAGTTGTTTAAATTAGCTTGAAGTCTTACATAATCACATGCAGGTCTTTCTGGTTCCAGAATCTCAACTAAATACTGCAGATCCTGCAATGTGGCTATTGCAGATTCACACATTGCGATATCGATGCTGAAACGTTATATTGTGCAGCCCTAGTTGGCAGTTCATTCTGTTGTGGCGACCCCTGATAAATAAGGGACTAAGCCGAAGTAAAATAAAGAAATGAATGAGTAATTAAAATCAGCAATTAAAAACTGTAATAACCACATCTTTTCCTGTTTTTCAGAGGTGTGCATATATTTATTTATTTATTTAGTGTCTGTTTTAAAGATGTGAAATAACATCTAGAGTGATTATGTGGAGTTTCAGCTCAAATACCCCATAAATAATATTTTATAACTCTGTGAAACTGACCCTTTTAGGCTTTGATCCTAATTGTAACATTTTGGTGACTGTCGCTTTAAATTCAAATGAGATTGTGCTGCCAGCACTATTTTGAAAAGAGGGTGGAGCTAAAAATGTCTATGCATTGGCATAGCAGCAGATCCAAAACAAATGCTTCTCACTCAGTGCTGTTTATGCTAATGAGGGAGAGATTGTCACTAATGGGTGGAGCTTTCCACCTCTGATGACACGTACAAAGGGAGAATGGCAATCATAGTGTTTCTGCAGACTGTTTTTATCAATTTAATTACAACAAAATAATGAATTAATTGTTACCATAAAAAGCTGCTTATATTCACACACTGTTGCTACACAACTGTGCTTAAAGACCTTATAAAAGTGATTTTTGCATATTAGGTCCCCTTTAATTCTAAAGAAAATCCAGCATATAACAACAGTGTGTTTTACAGTCATAATCACAATAATCAAATTATATTTCGAAAAGCTTATATTAAAAGTATTTTAATCAGTATGCAAACGGTTCTTTAAAAACTTTATCAAAACAAGTGAGATATTTGCTTCGACATTATTTAACAAACTGTATATGCATGTAAAACATTTGCATTGAGTTTTCTTAACATGCTCAATAATTTAGTATTAACTCAGCAAACCAGATCTTGCTGACTGACAAAACTAATTAAAATAAATTCAGCATTATGCAGAGCCAAACCCACAGCTCTTTTTAAAACATAGGATATACACAGCTTCCCTGCTGATGAAGACCTTCAAAAACATCTAATGATTAATCTTAAATATGAAATGGGTATTAGATGCTTAAAAATCTGGCTTAATATTCGTTGTTAACCTATTCATAAGTTGATTTCTCTGAAAAATGTGATATTTGACAAAATAAGACAAATTTTTCTCAGCAGACGATGAAACTTTTTTAATAATATATATGTTTCTCTTGTCTATAGGTATTTGCCTGTAAGATTATAAAAGCAATTACAACATTTCACAATTCTGAGTTTGTTTGTTTTTTTTGCAATTCTGAGCCTGTGTATACAATAATTCTGCCGTTTTCTTCAGACCCTTTTTCTCACAATTCTCATAATACACATACATATTATATACAT
>CAIGQZ010001345.1:27095501-27119918 GCA_903798205.1 Danio tinwini | reverse complement strand
TGTGTGTGTGTGTGTGTATATATATATATATATATATATATATATATATATATTTTGCTATTCGCAATGTGTGTATCTGCAATAGTCACATCGCAGGATTAGATTATTTATTAAAGATTAAAGTTAATTTTATTCTATTTTTAAATTATATTTATACAATGATAATCTTTTTTGTTTTACACTTGATTGTTCAATTTTTGTACTTGAATACTGTTATACTTCCTAGAAAACTATAGAGAACTGTTTATTTATTTATTTATTTATTTATTTGCTTGTAATTATTATAATTTTGCGGATGCACTGCATAAAAAAGACTTCCCAGTTGATCTAGATGAAAATAGAGCCATTTAAATAATCTGGTGAAATTTTTGTCATATCGCAATGTATTGTTGCAAAACAAAATATTGCAAGGTTTAGAAATTGTTAGATTTTATTTATATGTGCAAATGTTTTACATGTTCATGTTGTATGACTGATGAAAATCTTTACATATTAATGTTAAATATGAAACTATTGTATAACTATTATTGTTCTGCCACTTTAAACCTAGCTCATTGTAGCAAGAATCGACTGACTTGATTTTATGTTTTACTATTTTTGCACAGGATTTTAAGAAATAATTTTGAGATTTAAAACCCACACATAAATAAAAGGTTCAATATCAAAATAAAGGTCTCTTATTTAATACATTCAATAATGGACAGAAAGTATTACTTAACAAATTGTATTGTATATAAATTATGTAAACATTTGCATATTATTCAATCATAATATTACTGTAATTAATTTTAAAACTGAACAAATATACTATTTTTATTATTATTATTATTATTTACACACATTTACATGTAAATAAATAAATTGAATGATGGGCTCAAATATCTGTGGATTTCTCTGGGTGCGTATTTTGTGTGGGCTTAGTTATCAGTACTGGTTAAACAACATAACTGATTATTTTTGTTTGAATAAAGACAAAACATTTCAATGTTTCTTTTATTGGTTTGTTTCAATGGTTCTTTTCCCCCTCCTGTTCATAAACCTGACCTAAAATTAATGTCTGATCTTGTAGCATATTCAGTTCTAGCATCATAAAATGTCCCGTAAATGGTTTGGCTGTAAAGGATTTGGGTCATGATATATTTAGATCATTTCTGCGTCTGATTTGGGCCAGATGCTATTAAGAGTGTTACATGATTTGTGCGATCAAGCCAGACGGATGCATTAAGAGTCAACTTTACAGATCTGTGACAGACTTTTAAGTGTGAATGAAGAAATCCTGTCAAGATTGCAAAGTTTCTTTCATTTTTTACTGTGTTTCTGGTTTCACTTTAAAGGGATAGTTCACCCAAAAATGAACATTTAGCTCATCCTCAAGTGGTTCCAAACCTTTATGAGTTTCTTCTGTTGAACACTAATATGATATTTTGAGTAAAGCTGAAAACCAGTAACCATTGACTTCTATTGTAAGAAATACCATGCAAGTCAATGATTACAGGTTTCCAACATTTTTCAAAATATCTTCTTTTGTGTTCAACAACAGAAAGCAAGTCAAACAGATTTGGATCAAGCGAAGGGAGAGTAAATGATAAGTTTTATGCCTTTTAATCTGCCTTCAAATATTAACAGATGTTTACTTATTTGATTTTGTTGCACAGGCTTTTTTACATGCATTACATAAATCGTACTCTTGCTTGTAAAAATGGAGTACTTATGAGATTGGAAGTTAGAATTGCAGGAGCTTTAATCGCTACAATGAACAAAGAACTCAAGCTGCTGCTGTTTACTCGTGACTTTTGCCGACTTAGGCAATGTAGTTTGTAAACAGTGTCCCGTTTGTTATATTGCTGACATAAGCGTGTCAGATTCTGATTCTCTGTGCATTATTACAAAAATCTCATATCACGATACAAGTCATCTCATATACTGATTAGGGTTTTTAGGATAGTCTTGTGTTTAATAATATATTAAACGATAGTAATAAAGTTTCCTTTATAAAAAATAACTTAATGTAAAAATAACGCTATGCATCTCCCATTTAAATAACAACAAGTTATTACAATTTAGCAGAGAACAAGGATAAATATAATTTAGATGAGGCAAAAGGTGGCTTTTTTAAAGGTTTAAGCAAGAGAAATCTGTAAAAAGGTAATAAAATAGATTTTCTTTATAATGTCTTTTAGGGCTGCATTGGAAAAACCATACATTGTGATATATATTTTTTTTATTCTGCGTTTATATATTGTGATTCGAATCCAATTTCACTTTGGTGAATAACTGTTTGGGAAGTATGTATAATTTTAGATTGATTGGGATGATTCTATAGGATGGATAAGTGGATGAAATATAAGAAACTATCTACAAGCATAGATCAATTCTAAATAAAGAAAAAGATACAATTTAAATAAACAGTGTTTTATTTTTTCAGAGCAGTCTAACTGCATTCAGGTATACAGTAATTGATAGTCAAATATAAAATAATATTGCATAGTCTTCGTTTTATAAACATTCATTTTTTCTTTTTTAAATATTTCCCAAATGATGTTTAACAGAGCGAGGAAATTTTCACAGTATGTCTGATAATATTTTTTCTTCTGGAGAAAGTCTTGTTTGTTTTATTTCGGCAAAAATAAAAGCAGTTTTTAATATTTTAAAACCCATTTTAAGGTCAAAATTATTAGCCCCTTTAACCTATATATATTTTTTCGATAGTCTACAGAACAAACCATCATTATACAATAACTTGCCTAATTACCCTAACCTGCCTAGTTAACCTAATTAACCTAGTTAAGCCTTTAAATGTCACTTTAAGCTGTATAGAAGTGTCTTGAAAAATATCTAGTCAAATATTATTTACTGTCATCATGGCAAAGATAAAATAAATCAGTTATAAGAAATGAGTTATTAAAACTATTATGTTTAGAGATGTGTTGAAAAAATATCTCTGTTAAACAGAAATTGGGGAAAAAATAAACGGGGAGGGCTAATAATTCAGAAGAGCTAATAATTCTGATTCAACTGTACGTTCAAACTATGATAACCTGTGATATCGGTATGATAATGATATATACTGCATCATGATATAACACTTTTTCTGTCAATTCAGTCAAATAACAGTTAATTAATATGTATATATTGACCACATTGAAAGAACCATTTATTTTATACATTTTACAGTATTTGTTTAAAAAAATATGAATAAAATTTATTTGAAGATTGGAATAATATCCGTTTAAAGACTTTTTTTAGATTCTTAGAGAATTTTTTTTTATCACGATATCATGTTTCTTATTATTCAATATCAATAATTATTGAATATTTTTTAACAGTAGATTTAGGAATATTTGGATTTTTTTTCATATTTCACCACTTTACTTTTAATCTACCAACTTTTCTAAGGCAAAAAAATTAAACAAAATATCTCATAAACAAGTGTTATAGCGAATCTTAAACTTGATACATAAAATGTTACAAAGTGTGTGCAATGGTAAAGGTAGTTCAACATTTGTAAGGTGTGAAAAATAATGATACAGTAAACAAAACAAATTATGATAATCAAATCTGACCTTTTAAGTAAAGGGACTAGCCATCATTTAAATACATACTGCAGACATTACAAATTGTGAAGTTGAATGACTTCATTACCACTATGCAAAAATCTTTCAGATGGGGAGCTAGTGGCTGGGATGCACAAGAAAAGAAACCAAAAAGCCACCCTGGCGACATCCTTTTTATTTACAATCTCCCTAGTTGCTGCTATACAGCACTCATTTTGACGTGTGTTGTTATTCTGACCTGAAGTGACGAGTGCGACCGCATGCTTTGTGTTTGGCTGAGGTAATTAGTCTACCGTTATTACTGAAATGTGTATATTCCATACAAAGTGTGAAGCAGATTGGTTAGTTCTAGCAGTCTGGGCATTCGGAAAAGTTCAGATGTTTTTTAACAAGGTGTACCTGGACAATGTGCACGCGTTACGTGTTACACCTTTATTAGAAATTACAAACTTACACCCTAGGCTTATTGAAGGCGTGCACTCAGCAGCCATGTTTTAATAAATCTATAGTGCTTCATACTGAAACTACATACCCAACTTTTTGATTATCGATTTTGACAATGGTGTTCGGTCAATAAACATTGATACCGATTTTATCGCCCAACCCTAATATTTCGTCATTTTGCATAGGCCTACAGCAGGATTCAATAATCTTGGATTCAAAATATCACAGTATTGCGATTACTGCTGTAAAATATGATATATATATATATTTTTCCTATTAAACACAATATATGTTATTTTAAGAAACATTTGAAATATTTTGGAACAGTAAACACGTCAGGCTTAATAATAAAAATAAATCACTGACTTCTGCTGTCTTCATTAGCTTCAAAAACAGATTTCTTTATTACTTTAAAAGGTATCTTTGGATATTTTGTCTTTGGATATAAAGTAAACCACTGCACAGTTCAGGTCTATAGCATGCTTGAAGGTTGGTTTTTAAGCCATTTATTTATTAGTTGATTTTCTTGAATCATAGGCTGACCAGTAACTTTTGAAGTGAATGCTTCTTTTCTGCTGGAGATAGTATGTTTACATGGACACCAATAATCTGATTTTAATACGATTAAGACTACTTTGATTAAGAGTCTACCACGTAAACAGTGATTTTTATTTTTAAATTTTTATTTTTTTTTCCGATTAATCAGGTTAAGGTCATAATCAAACTAAAGAAAAATCGAATTAAGACGTGGAGTATGCTGATTTTAGTGGCATTATTAAAGTGCAGTACAGACATATAAACAACGCGATCAAACAGCGCAGTTTCATCTTCTCTTGATCCGGCTCATTATCAGATTTCCTTGTGGTTTAAAAAATATAAATACAGCTTGACTGCCTCTGACATTTTGAAAATACAGATGTTATTTAGTAGGCCACTATGCCATTATTTATTTTCGTTGCTCACTGCGCACGAAACAATAATCACTAACCAATGAGTGTGATCGTAAACATAAGAAAGCTGATTGGTCAAAAGTGACTACCTTTATGTGTGTGCGCGCAGCCGCGTACGCACACACACTCGACTCGACACAGCTTTGCTCACTGTTTTTTCACTCGGACTTATGGGAAGTTCGGATCATTTTACTGACTCTGACCTTTGAGTCTCGTTCATCGAGATGAACAAATCTTTTTTTAGAGTCTTTTCGTTCAATTTGCGAAAATAACATTAAAATGTTACAAGATGCTTCCAAACACATCTACAACTAGCCCAAACATTGATCACACTACTTTCCGAGTCATTCGTTCATCATGTAACAGCTTTTACTAGTATAGTTATAACTATACAGTTATTAGTATAATAGTATGTAAAGAGATGACTTGAAACCGAGGACTCGAGAAATAAACAGATCAAATTTTTTCCAGCTCTAAATGCTTATGATTAGGTGCGTTCGACATGAAGCACAGCTGCAGCCGTTGATCAACGAGATTAGCCGAGCACAGGCGGGGGTGGAGTTGAAAACGGAGCCGTCAAGCCGGACACTTCGGGGGCTCAAAATTGCTGCAGTCATGATGACCGATCACATGGCGTGATCATTTTATTATTGAAATAACAACAAAAGATTTACTGTACAAATAAAACAAAATACAGTCTCTACAAACTATAGTTCATTTTTAAACAATAAGGGAATTATGAATTAAATTTAAGTAGCCTACATAACAAACGCATGAGAAATAATGGGGAAACCAGAGGGCACAAAAAAGGAAATAAATACCCACAAATAGGATTATTTTGGATAATGAAAGCATTTTTTAAAAAGCACTTTAATTTAAAAAAAGATTGAACAAAATGACCAAAATAAATAAGCTACACTTTAAGTAGACATTTCCCAGAAAGAGCAGGTACATCAATGTACATTTCTGCACAAATAGCTTGACAGGAAATAAAATATTTTTATATTACATATTTTTATATAACTTAATTTGCTAAGAAATCGTCAGGATCAATGATGATAATTATTTTATTACAAGTCTGTAAGAGTTATTTGAGTTAATATTTAGATTATTTACTAAAATATATCATTTAAATCATTTATGTAGCTGAATACAATAGTCTGTATAAAAAAGGCAGAATAAACCTATGCAAACAATCTAGTCTTTATGAACAAATTATTTAACAAAAGATGATACTGCAGTAAAATATTTGTAGTCTTTTAATAAGCATGATGTGTACAAGATAGAGATGGTATGAAACGTTAATTGTTTGTTTTGAAATTTGTGAGACGAAATTTGTCCAATAATAAACGCAAAACACACGTGGTTGTTGTCATGCGGTGAACTTGGCCAATCGTGTTATATTGGTGTCGTCATCTTAGCTCCAGCAGGCCCTCTTCAGATGCTGCGAGGGCTGATTCAGTCGTCTGATCTCGGATCTCTGTTGCGGTACTGTGATGCCACATGTGATAGTCATATGACGTCGGCGCAGCATCAATCCGGCCAAAATTTCTAACCAGCATGCACTGCTTTAAGACAGATTTCGATTAATCTGCGCAGCGCTGCATGAAGTCGAACGCACCTATTCGCTTCTGTCTCTCATGTGAAGAACGAACGATTCCGATAGAGAACTCAAAAAAATGAACTAATCTTCTCCTTCACTGGCACAAATGTGCGCATACGCGAATGAACGAATCACTCTCTGAGATGACTCATCCTTCTCGAGTGAAGATTCGTTCAAAATGAACGAATCGTTCAAGAACGGTTCGTGTACCCGCGTGACAAATTGGATGTCACACACACACAGGTATTCACCACGCACAAGTTAATGCCGTATCAATTAAAATAAATACCGGAACGCAATACACGAATATCTGACATTTCTCGGAACAAGATTCAAATTAAGGCTCAGATTAAACACTGCCGCGAACAGTTTATTTGCTGTACTTAGCAGCATACACGACTTATTCGCCGTTTGTGAAAGGTTTCCTTTGCCTTGCGAGCTCCAATGATCTCGCAGCACTCAAATTCCCACATGCCCCTGTCTAAACTACCGTCCTGCCTCTGCTGTTTTTGTCTGGTTTGCAGTTTATGCTGGAGCTCCTCACACGCCTTCTTTCGGCTTTTACTCAGCTGGTTCTTGGCCGTAAAAGCAGCATGGTGGGTTTTAAAATGTCTCTTAACATTTGATGTTTTACAAGACGAAATGCGTTTGGTGCAGATCAGACAGGGCAGAGCAGCAGAGCCATCAATAATTCCTGCCCACTCATTTTGAAACTTTCGATGTTCTTTAGAATTTCGTTTTGCCATCATCACCACTCATGAATGTTGTTTGAATTTACGTCCGCGCTCGCACGGTTACCATAGAAACGTAAGTTATTCACTGCACAGCACACACTTTTTTTTTTTTATTCTTTTTCCTACAAAATAAAATTACAATAACGAGGGAATTGTAAATGTATTTTCAATAGGAAACTGATTACTAGTGACGATTATCATTTTTTAAACTGTAGAATTTTATTGAAGGGAGACAGCTGGAGAGCCACCTATTTTTGGTCAAAGTGCCACAGGTGGCTCGCGAGCCATAGGTTCCCGACCACTGGTCTATACACACACACGGCTGTTTGACACAATTTTTTTGCACTTACCGAGTCAGTAAAGACCACAGACACATACACTGCAAAATGTGGAGGTTTTTTCTCCCATTTAGTGCGGTATGAAATTCCATTAAAACAACACTCTTCCAACAGTTCATACTGGCATCCAATATCTCGTTTGTCACAGTGGGCATGCATGAAATGTTCCAGAATGAAAGTGAAAGTGCCAAACTGCAGTTAAAGACGACAAATTAAAAATGAAACGCCTGAAATTACATGAAACTCCGGAGGAAATGTAGATAGCGTGGTGATGCAATGACGTTAATCGAATTATGTGCTATAACATTTAAAACCGGATCATGAAGGGAACATTCAAAAAGCAACTCATGAAAACATCATTATCATATTATTGTCTTATCCAGATTAAGGCAAACTATTTGATTACTGATGTCTATGTAAACGTAGTCACTGTTGCCCTAAAAAAACAAAATAAAATAGTCTTAAACAAAAACTGGGGTGTCACGGTGGCGCAGTGGGTAGCACGATCGCCTCACAGCAAGAAGGTCACTGGTTCAAGCCCTAGCTGGGTCAGTTGGCATTTCTGTGTGGAGTCTGCATGTTCTCCCAGTGTTCACGTGGGTTTTCTACGGGTGCAGTTTTAAAACCTTGAATTTCCAAACCACTGTAAACTTTGAAACCGGTTATCATCCTATGCCTAGTTTGCCTACCCTACAGTGTATCTTTTCTTGATTTACATTGTGTTTTTTGTGTGTGTGTTTTTTCACAGTATGGCTAGCTGTGGTGAGGTTAACCTAACCGTGGATTCCTTGACTTCGGGCAAGAAGGTCAGTGGAGAGGCCGTGCCTGAGGGAAGTGGGTCTCCTTCATCTCCTTCGCTGCCTGTCCCGGAGTGTCCAATCTGCCTGCAGAGCTGCGTCCACCCTGTCCGCCTGCCGTGCCACCACATTTTCTGTTTCCTCTGCGTAAAAGGTGCTTCCTGGCACAGTAAACGATGCGCCCTATGTAGACGCGAAGTCCCGGAAGACTTTCTAGAGCGTCCAACTTTGCTCTCTCCTGAAGAGCTGAAAGCCTCTGCGACAGGTGGATGTGGAACAGGGAGCAGCGGTCATGCTTGGTACTATGAGGGGCGTAACGGATGGTGGCAGTACGATGAGCGGACTAGCCGAGAGCTGGAAGATGCGTTCAGCAAAGGCAAGAAGAGCGCAGAGATGCTAATCGCCGGATTCTTGTACGTAGCTGACTTAGAGAACATGGTGCAGTACAGGAGGAACGAACATGGGAGGAGGAGGAGGATGAAGAGAGATGTTGTGGACATCCCTAAAAAAGGCGTGGCGGGATTAAGACTCGATCCAGATCCTAATTCGTCAGGCGGAGCAGTTCCGGCGCCAACGCCAGCAGTTGTGGATGTAAGTGTTGACGGAGCTGCGGCAGAGCGGGAGAGTTCAGCTGATGGAGCGGACACTGGGGTCAGTGGAGGACGTCCGCAAGGCACTTTTGTTCCCGCTCCAGTAAGACCGCCAACTATTTTGGGTGGCCACTTAACCAGTCCTGCATCCTCCAGTGACATTCAGCTCGTACAAACTCTCACCCAACTCAGCATCAGCCCCACTGAGCAAGAACCGGAAGAGGAAGACGCAGATGACGAAGACGACTCTGCTGCTCCGGAGGCCTCTGGATATGATTCTGAAACTAGTGATGATGATGATGATGAGCAAGTTGAGGATGAAGATGAAGACGAGCACACAGACGGCTCGCAGGGTAGGCATAGACTGCAACAGTTGGACAGACCGCCCCCTGGTGGAGGGCCTGCGAATAGCGGAGATCGGTCTTGGTGCCCGGATGGTCAATGCACCGTTACGAAGGTCTGACCAGCAGCACAAATAAGGAACTCCTACCCAACTACCACAAGCGCTGGGTATTTCTGAAATGCAAAAAAAAAGATACCATTTAAAATCAGAGAAAGACAGTCTTGAATGAGGGCGGATGGTTTTAGTGTAAGAATAGTGCTCGACTTTCGCTTTCTGTCTTAGAGGACTGCACCAGGGCTGTCCTCTTTAATAGAAAATACAGGCAAAACTACAATAAAGCTTGCTTTTTATTATATCATAACTTAGAGCAGTGTTTCTCAACTACGTTACTGGAGGACCACCAACACTGCATGTTTTGTATGTCTCATTTGTCTGTCACACCCATTACAACATGGGTCTCAAACTCAATTCCTGGAGTGCCGCAACTGCACAGTTTTGCTCCAATCCTGATCAAACACAGCTGATCCAGCTAATGAAGGTGTTCATGACTCTTTTGAGCACCTTGATTATTTGGATCAGATGTTGATAGGACTGGAGCAAAACTATGCAGAGCTGCCCCCCTTCAGGAATCCAGTTTGACACCTATGCATTACAGGTCTTTTAGCATCTGCTAATGAGCTGATGATCTGAATCATCTGTGTTTGGTTAAGGAGACAAGGAAAATGTGCAAAGTTGGTGGTCCTCCAGGAGCGTTGTTGAGAAACACTGACTTAAAATGATGTGAATCAGTCAGACCATTACATTTTTATTTGGATTCATTTAAGTACAAGTACCATAAATCACACATTTCTATGTGAACATTAAAAGGACATTTAAACCAAAGCTGAAAATCCTGTCATAAATTACTTGCCTCTTGTTCAAAGCTAGACGTTTTTTCTGTTGAATGCTTAAAAAGTAGATATTTTAAAGATTGCTGAAAAACAAATACTATGGAAGTCAATGGTTACAGGCTTCCAGCATTCTACAAAATATCTTCTTCTGTGCACGATGTACTGAAGAACAAACAGAGCAAAAAAAAAAACTCAAATTGCTTTGAAACAATTGGAGAATGAGTATATTATGACAGAATTTTTAGATTTTTGGCTATCCCTTTAGTTAAGCACATTATTAAGTTTACACTTCACTGAATTTCTCATCCTAATCCAGTGGTCTCAAACTCAATTCCTGGAGGGCCGCAGCTCTGCATAGTTTAGCTCCAACCACCTCCAACTCACATCTGCTTAATAGTCTCTAGTATTCTTGAACACCTTGATTATTTGGATCAGCTGTGTTTGATTAGGGTTGGAGTTAAACTGTGCAAAGCTGCGGCCCTCCAGGGATCTAGTTTGAGACCTATGCATTACAGGTGTTTCAGTCTCTGCTAATGAGCTGATGATCTGAATCAGGTGTGTTTGGTTAAGGAGAGAAGGAAATGTGCAAAGCTGGTGGTCCTCCAGGAACATGGTTGAGAAACACTGACTTAAAGTGATGTAAATCAGTCCGACCATTACATTTTCATTTGGATTTAAGTACAAGTTAAGTACCATAAATCACACATTTCTATGTGAACATTGAAAGGACAGTTCAGCTAAAACTAAAAATCCTGATATGAATTACTCACTCTTCACGTTCAAAAACCAGATGTTTTTTTTTGTGTTGAATGCTTAAAAAGTAGATATTTTGAAGAATGCTAAAAAACAAATACTATGGAAGTCAGTGGTTACAGGTTTCCAGCATTCTACAACATATCTTCTTTTGTGCAAGATGTACTGAAGAACAAATGGAACAAAAAAAACTCAAATTGCTTTGAAACAATTGGACAATGAGTAAATTATGACAGAATTTTTTGATTTTTGGCTATCACTTTATAAGTTCAGCATTTTTATAACAGTTGGGCACATTATTAAGTTTGCTCTTCACTGAAATTCTAATCCTAATCCGGTGGTCTCAAACTCAATTCCTGAAGGGCCGCAGCTCTGCATAGTTTAGCTCCAACTCACACCTGCTTAATAGTCTCTAGTATTCTTGAACGCCTCGATTATTTGGGTCAGCTGTGTTTGATTAGGGTTGGAGCTAAGCTGTGCAGAGCTGCGGCCCTCCAGGAATCCAGTTTGAGACCTGTGTCCTAATGTGTTTGTTAGTCATTATTTTCAATTCTGGATTTCTTTCTGCTTATGTAACTGTAATGCACACACTTTGTTCGTAAAAAAATTGTATTTATTTTTGTGCTTAATAATGCATAAGTTCACAATGCAGATAATCGTAACTATCCCCAATGCAGGTTTCATTTCATATTTGTGTATAATATATAATTTCTACTGATTTTGTGGCGATATAGAAACACATTCTTAACAAGTTTTAGTGTTCAAAGCATTGCTCATGACCATTATCCAGTGGTTATGAGGTAATAAAGTACTCAAATTTAGATATTATGAAGTATGAAGAACATCCCACATTGGTTTTTACCCTAAGGATTTTTCCATGGCTTTAGAAAATGACTACATGTTTTTTCTGACTATAAAATAAAATTAAATGACTTTTTTGCAAGTCACTTTCAAGTTTATTAGTTTAGAATTGCACAGATATGCTGTAAACAGAAATGCTTGGCTTTTTAATTCATCAGTCAGCACGTTACTTCAAATGTCGGAACTTTTTGTTATGCGCCACCTGATGTGCAGGCTTATAATCTGCAACAAGCGACAAGTTTTGATGAAAAGGCGAGCATTAGATGCAATACCAGCATAATTCCAAACGCAAAACCTAACGACAAATAAGTTTATTGTAGTTTTGCCAAGGATTCCTCTTTAACATGCTCTAGTCATAAGAAAACCTTCAATCATCTTGCATTTAATACTTTATAGTGTTTCATAATGTGAGGTTTAAAACTCTTTAACTGCGTGTGTGTGTGTTTATTTTTAGCGACTTGTCTTTATTCGTCTGCCTCATCTTGGTGTGCTTTATCTGTTTCATGGATTTGCATGTGTTGCTGTGAGGAGCCCTGGACTACAATGCATTGAACTCTGGGAAAGAGGAGTTTGTCGGGTGGTGTAATTTGTAGTTGTAAGTAGTCCTCAGACTGCAGCACACTAATTGAGTAAGTGGATTTCAGCCGTAGGCATCCGATTTTGAACTTTTTTGCGGTTTTTAATGTTATTATTTTCAATCTAATTCTCTCCTCCATTTGTTCAGGTCCTTTGTTGTCAACAAAAACGAAATGAAAACTAAAATCAAATATAACTACTTTTTTTTTGTTATGTTTTAACTGTGTTGTTTTGTTACTGGGTTTATCTGAGAAATAAAGTGTTGTCTGTTTCCTGTCTGAGATTAAACCGTTCTGATGAATATTTCTTATTTGTTTATCAAGGTTTACTTTACCCCTTTATTTTACCCCTTTTACAATTTGTAAGATAAGCCTTTTGTGTATCCAGAATATGGCTTTTTTATTTTATTTTAATTTTTTTATATATAGATCTTGCGATTTCGATTTGATTTTGCAATTTTTAATTTTGTAGTCAAGCTTCAGCTCAATAATCTGTATAGTAGCTTCTTACTGCTAAAAATGCAGTGAGGGTTAAGCTCTGCTCACACTGTGAGATTCCAGTCACTATTTTCTCATCTAAGACAAATTTGGCAAATCCTAAAAGATTCTTGAAATCCTGGGCTAAAATCAGGATTTACTTTACATCTTTATTTTACCCCTTTTACAAGATGTAAGATAAGCCTTTTGTGTATCCAGAATAGGGCTTTTTATTAAAAAATTTTTTATATAGATATAGCGATTTCGATTTGATTTGCGATTTTAATTTTGTAGTCAAGCTTCAGCTCAATAATCTGTATCGTAGCTTCTTACTGCTAAAATGCAGTGAGTGGTAAGTAGGGATGGGTGATATGGCCTAAAATCCATATTGCGATATACATTGCAGCCTCTTGCGATAATAATATATATTGCGATACATAAATTATAATAGAACCATTTCAGAACAGGTTACATAGACCCTTAGGAAAGCCAAACTGCAATTTTTTTAAGAAATAAAAAAACGTTGCATGTAGTTTTGAGAACATTTTTTGTGCAAAAGCAAAACTAATTAAACAACACAATGTTGCAGATAAATAAACTAAATGTAGTGCCTTTTAGAAAGAAAGACTTTTCTTTTAAGTCCTTGGTTCCTAAATGCCAAGTTGCAGAGTGTGGGAAGCGTTGATGTTCACTAGACAAGCCACGATACGCCATGCATGAGGCTCGCAAGTTGTGCGACACACCGCCATTCGGTGTCATGCGTTGCTTAGTGCTGTTGTTGATAACGTAAGCATATGCTACAGTCACAATAGATTTCCAACGTAATATACCATAAGTTAGTGTGAAGAGCATGTTGTTTTACCGTGGCCGAGTGAATTAATTCATCAATCGAGCTTATTAAAAAAGAAAATTGCACATGTGCGACTAAATAAATTTTACAGTTTCCACACGTCTATTTTTTGTCGCAAATGCGAGCAAAATGGTTGCACTGTCGAGCCCTGTCCAAATAACAGATGTTGCACCAGTCTTTTTCACAATCTCCTCTGTTTCGCTGACGCTTTCAGCCATGTTTATTCAAGATGATGCGTTGCAGCCGGCTGCAGCTCGTTGCTTTTAATTTAGCAGGTAGATTGCGTCATCAAACATGCAATATTGCGATAGATTTAGAATCTTTATCGTAGGCCATTTTTGTATCGTTTAAATTGCATGTAGTTTATATCACCCATTACTAGTGGTAAGCTCTGCTCACACTAAGATATTCCAGTCACTATTTTGTCATCTGAGACAAATTTGGCAAATCCTAAATGATTCCTAAAATCCTGGGCTAAAATCAGTTATCTTTGATCGTTGGTTTGACATGTACACAGACAGCCGCGATCAGATTTTTCCTCCGATCAAGTTCTAACAGTGCTTTCAGACACTTTCCTGCAGTGGGACAACAGCTGCGATGAGCGTCAATCCAAGAACCAAAAAGAGCACCGAATTTGTCAATTCAAATGACCGCGGGGAAATGTCAAAACAGTTTTTTTTTCTTCCTGGTTTAATTATTGAAGCACGCTATTGCCACTGCCGTTTGTTTACATTTGCTGTGAGGAACCATTTCAGAACACGGGATAGAAAAAAGTGTCACAGGTGAATGACGTCGAACTTCGTGTTTGTTGCGTCTTCATTGTCGTTCAGTCTGACTTCATGATAGCTGAGATCTTACAGTGTGAGATGGGAGCCATGTTCGTGCAGTCTGACATGCCACAATAATTCAGGATTTTTTTAAAAATCGCAGTGTGAGTCAGCCTTTAGATAAAAAAAAAAAGAACTTAAAAGATATTATATTAGCGAACATCTCTGAAATTGTACTTTGCTGTTGCTTACCACTAGATTGAGTGCCACTGGCAGTACTTTTAGTTGACTTTTTAATATATATAGCCACCTTTGGTGCTTTTTTAGGTGCTGCTGGTTGTATTTCCTCGTGCTGTGGCAACAATTCTGTGACAGCTCTTACAAATTACCTGGTTTTGTTTGGTGTCTGTCACTTTGAAACTAAGGTATTCCCTTATTACAAACGTGCTTTTTTTTCTTTGATATTAATTAGTCTATTAATGCTTCTGAAGTGGCAGACGCCATCACCCCACTCCTTCACGCGTTCCAGTTTGTTTGTTTTTTTTATTGTGGGTCTTCCGCATAGTTTGGTTGCGCAATTCTGATTGGGCAGAACGAAAGTGTGCTCACTCAGTTGGCTAGTAAGACAACAGTCATGCAGTTGCTCTGGGTAGAGGAAGTTTAATAATATATATTTCATTTATATTTTCATGCCTCCTTTAAAACTCCCCTATAATGTCTTTTGTCGGACAGAGGGAGACTGAGCAGAGGAACACCGGGCAGCTTGTTTTTGTTCCGCTTTTTTAAAAGTTTCATGGTGTGTTGTCTGTGTTTATAAAGGCTGCTTGTATTGTTGCTGTGTATGACTTTCTTATCACAAATATTGCTCGTGCAACACTTTTTCAGCTGATCAGCACTCGTTACCTCTCTGCCATCGTGTTATTCCCTAATGCGGAAGTGTGCGACTTGCGTGAGTACGTATGTTATCTGAAAGGCAGGCACATGATCGCTCGCGTCACGTTCCGCCGCAGATTGATTGGTGTATCGCAGGGGTGTCCATACTCAGTCCTTGAGGGCTGGTGTCTTGCAAACAGTGTTGCCAGGCGTACGATAATTATCGTATTTGTACAATAATTTTGACCTCTGTACTATGTACGATCAATAATGTAAAAAATCTTATAATGTACAAAAATTTCAGAATTTTATGGCCTTTAAAATGAGTTTCATTGTAATCTTAGGGCTTCTATACTTATTGATAGATGGATCTTGTGTCTGCTGTCTGTGAGGAGAAGGTGGAGTTGCACGTTTTCTATCCAATGACTGTAGTTTCAATCTCACGTTACATCTTCTCAGCCAATCAACGTGAAGAATGGCTCTCTCTCACGAGTTTGCTGTGCACGGCCGTGCAGTCAGTCATTTTCAGGTTGAGGTCAGTCAAGTTTTAAAAAGTAGTGCTGAAAAGGAAGGTGAGAAGAACAGGGGTTTGCCCCTGATGTTCTCGTTTTTCCCCATTCAAATGCATCATGCTAAGGGGCGCACTGCTTTTAAGCCAACCAGCACTTTGTTGTGCTCTATGTAGGCATCCAATTTGTACCGCAAAATGAATCCCTCAACATCTGGCAACACACGCAGGTATTCAATGACAGTGACTCGGAGGTGGAGTTTGAACCTTCCCACTAAGGTACGCCTATGTAAGGTTTTTTTATGTATTGTGTAATTTCCATGTTGTGTCAAAACGCTATTTGTCTAGATAATATCTGTATACTCTCCATTTGACTAGTGTACGATAATTTTCTTCCAAATACGATAATTTTGAGGTTGTGGTACGATACTTTCACATTTCCAATCTGGCAACACTGCTTGCAAAGTTTGGTTCCAACTTCAATCAGACACACCTGGGCTAGCTAATCAAGCTCTTACTAGGCTTTCTAGAAACATCCTTGCAGCTGTGTTGAGACAAGTTGGAGCTAAAATCTGCAGGATACCAGCCCTCCAGGACCAAGTTTGGACACCCCTGGTGTAACGTCTAATATACAAGCCGTCACTGATTATCCTGTACACAGCCCAAAAACATTCTTATGCAGACATTATTAAAATATAGTTAAAATATCGATACTAAATTAAAAGCTTCTGAGTATACTCGAGCATCGATGTGCACATCCCTCCTCTCAACATTTCAAATTGCGATTTGATTTCAATTAATCGCACAGCCCTACTCCAGAATGTGTCTGTAAAGTTTCAGCTTAAAATACTCATCAGATTATTAATTATAGCTTCTAGAATATGCCCATTTTAGTGTCTGAGACCAGTGTTGCTGTTTTTTAGGCCTGTGGTTTTAAATCCAAATGAGCTGCTTCTCCCTGCCCACCGCTCCTACATGCGTTTCCTCTTCTCATTCAATACATCTGATATGTCAGTGATGGAGACAGACATGAATGAAGCTGAAATACAGCTCATAATGCCAAGTAAGTTTATTTCATGTGTTTGTGGTGGAGTTTATATAAGCCTTTTTGTAACTGAGTCACACACAAATGCCGTTTGCACTACGTACAAGTGCGTGTACTGACACCATGCGGCCGTGGTGATTATAGCGGTTAAGAATTACAGTGATTTTACTCTATTACAAACATGGTTTTAAAAACGTTTTAAACTTATAAAAATCACAGGGAGTTGTAACAAATGTTTTAATTAAGCGTGTGTACATGTTAATATAGAAACATGGTGCCTGTCAATCAATCAGTGGGCGGGAAAAACCACACTCCCACGCCATGTTGTGGTGGGCTTTAGAATTGCAGGGATTTGGGTCCTATTTTAACGTCAGTAATTTTGTAAATAGAGACTTGTTGGGTTTATATCACCCCAATATAACAGTGGACACAATATAGTGTGTATATTTGGGATTAGATATCATTGCTATGCCGATGACACACAGATCTATATTAACACTTCTCCCAATTCATCTGCATCAATGTCATCGCTTAACACTTGCTTAATTTAAATTAAAGCTTGGATGCAACATAATTATCTTGAGCTGAATAGTTCAAAAACCGAGATTTTACTGATTGGCACTGTTTCTAACATCAAGAGGTGTAGTGAATTTGAATTAACAGTTGATGGGTCTGTCTTATTACAATCTCCGCAGGTGCGTAACCTTGGTGTTCTCCTGGACTCTCAGCTTAGTCTGAAGCCTCATTTTAAACTTTTAACTAAAACAGCCTTTTATCATCTTAGAAATATAGCCCGTTTACATTCTTTCCTCTCAAGGCCGGACGCTGAACATACCTGCCAACACTCCCGTTTTTCCCGGGAGTCTCCCATATTTTATACCAATCTCCCGCAACCCTCCCGTTTTGTTATTTCTCTCGGAAAACTCCTGTAATTTCAACAACCCCCCCCCCCCCCCCCCCCCTTTTTTTTTTGGTACAGTCTGTAACACCCCCGGGTCGGCGATTTTGGTACAGTATCCAATCACAGTGGCCACCCAAAACCCGGTGCATAATTCAGTTACTAACACCACCAGGGCCGGAGCAAGCCGAACTGCCGCTCTAGGCAATGGACTACCACGCCGCCCTCAACCCGAAAGTGAAAACGAACCTGACCAGTTCATAAAGTGAGGACGGGGGGGTTGATGTTGCGGATGAGTCAGTACGTTGGGTTGGGCGGCAGGGAGCGTTTGCCGTCCTCACTATTATGCCAGACCCCTATTATGCAAGTGTTCTGTTGATGTTGTGGATGAAAGTCAGTACGTTGGGTTGGGCGGAGGGGCGCGGTTGCCACCCTCATTATTATGCCGCTCTAGGCAGCCGCCTAGGTCGCCTCTATGGACGCGCCGGCCCTGAACACCACAGTATAGTTACTTTCCTATCCCCATTCTCAACAGTGTTATACAGAGACCTCACACCTGGACACCATCTCCCCCCGTTTCCCGGATTTTCTGAGACAAATGTTGGCAGGTATGACGCTGAAAGACTTGTCCATGCTTGTATCACGTCTAGTTTGGATTTTTGCAATTCTCTGTTTGGAGGGTTACCAGCTAATTCTCTCAAGATTTTACAATACATCCAAAATTCTTCAGCACGTGTGTTGACACGCATCATCTCGGTCTCACATCCATCCTGTACTCCAACAGCTTCACTGGCTGCCCGTCAAGTGTCATATTGATTTTAACAAATAAAGCGGTTCATGGTTCTGCTCCAGGTTACATTTGTGACTTGATATCCATTTCCTCTGCCTCTCGCTGTCTACGCTCTGCATCGGGTCCTACGCTGTTTTAGCCTTACTGTAAACTCAGCACCATGGGAGGTAGGGCATTCTCTTTCCATGCACCCAAACTGTGGAATGCTCTTCCCCACAAACATTAGGAATGCTGGCTCCTTGGACTGTTTTAAGAAGCTGCTTAAAACTCATCTTTTTAGGACTGTTTTTAATTTGTGATATCTCTTTTTTTCCTACTGTGTTTTTGTGTGTTTTATTGTTTTACTGTGCTTTGTTGATTTACTTTCTTGTAAGCGCTTTGGGTTTTAGAAAAGCGCATTATAAATAAAATGTATTATTATTATTATTATTATTATTATTATTATTATTATTATTATTATTATTATTATTATTATTATTATTATAGATACACACAGTTCTGTCCAAACAGCTTCCAAAAGTAAATTTTTTTTCATCATAGGTGCCCCTTTAAAAATTGTTCTGTATTATTCATCCACTGGAAATTGGCATCAATGCTTAGTTTCTTCCTACTCATCCGGACTTGCAGAAAAAAAGTGATGTATTTGCAGATGAGTATCTCGCATTCTGAATCAGTTTTTGCTAATAAGGATTGAAATCGATATGCTATATCTGTACTTTATACAGAAGATGTAATCACTGACTTTTGGTTTTCTTTTTTGCAGTTAAGCGATTACAATCTCGTGGCTCTGTACTGCTGAAAAGCCCGATGGAGTTGAGGGTTTTGAGAAAGATCTTGCCTTTTTATGTGCAATATGCTGATAATGCTGTAAGTAGTTGGAGATGATCTACAGTCTGCACTGGGTAAGACTTGCTCAGGGTTCTCACGTTTCTTGAAAGTACTTAAAAGTACTTGAATTTCAGACATACGGATTCAAGGGCTGGAAAGTAGGCCTACTTAAAAACAAACAAAGATCCTTGAAAGAGCTTGAATTAAATTAGAAATTAAATTTGTTTATGGTTTTATTTCAAAATCTGTGAAAAACTGAATGAAAAAACTGAGAAATCCTTGAATTAAAAACCTTACATGAAAATCTTGTACAATTACGCTGACATTTTATCAATATTTCAGAAACTGCCTTTGAATATTACCAGTATTGAATTCAACAATTTCATTAAAGCTCTTTAAACATGACTTTTTAAAACGTACTCAACAAAAATATTAAGTGTAAGTGAAATGTTAAGTACTTTTATGGCACTAAATGTGGTGCTTGCTTTAAAATCAATGGTGCTTTTAAAAAGACCTTGAATCTGCTATTCATGAAAGCGTGGGAATCCTGTATACTACATCTTAAGAGGTATATGATTACTCACAAATTTTATAGATAGTTTATAAAAAAAGTTAAATCCAAGTGAGAAAAAAAAAACAATCAATGTGCTTTGTAAGTTAACCTAAGGTTTATAACGTATGTACAAGCCATTTATGGTGATTTCTGCAACTTTTATTACAGTTATTGTGTGTACACACTTTATTAGATACCTGTTTAACTGTTTGTTAACGCAAATTTCTAATAAGCCAATCACATGCCAGCAACTCAATGTATTTAGGCATGTAGACATGGTCAAGACGATCTGCTGCAGTTCAAACCGAGCATCAGAATGGGGAAGAAAGGTGATTTAAGTGACTTTGAATGTGGCATGGTTGTTGGTGCCAGACGAGCTGGTCTGAGTATTTCAGAAACTGCTGATCTACTGGGATTTTCACACACAACCATCACTAGGGTTTACAGAGAATGGTCTGAAAAAGAGAAAATATCCAGTGAGCGGCAGTTCTGTGGGCGCAAATGCCTTGTTAATGCCAGAGGTCGGACGAGAATGGTCAGACTGGTTCCAGCTGATAGAAAGGCAACAGTAACTCAAATAACCACTCGATACAACCGAGGTATGCAGAAGAGCATCTCTGAATGCACAACACATTACTTCACTGTATCGACTATTCCCCTTGTGACCTTTGATTAAATTAGCATCCCTTTCCTCCCTATTTACATCTCTGATAATGTGTTAACCGGCAGTATCAACCTGTCACTCACAACAGCTACTAATAGCAACCCACAAATATCCAACAAATTCCCTATGGGCTACATTTTGCCCCATGTTAGAATAGATTTTGGTTCATGAAGCCATTTTGCTTGGACATGCATCACGATAGGAAAGAAGAGACTATTATTACTTCTGGACAATTTAAGTACAGGTGAGGTGGACGGATTGATTTACAGTAGTGTCTCACTTCTTGGATGACATTGTGAATGTTTGCATTTTACCTTTATTGTCTCAGCCTTACTTGGCAACCTATGCTGGACAGATATCTTTCAAATGCATTGTACATTACCCCAAACACCTATTGACTTACTCTTGTAACCATTCAGCTCCAAATTTATTTATTTATAAAGCACTTTCAAAACCACTATAATGGACCAATGGTAATTAAACCTATCAAACAACAAACAACAAGAAGACCAACCCAGCATGGCATAAAACATTAATCATAAAGCCAAATCATACTTAGGCCCATTTGCACTATTTTTTTAACGCATAACTTTAGCTACGGTTGCGCCTTCTGTCCAATGAGTTTTCGACCCCTGAAAATGGAGCGTTTTAAAAAAAATTGCTGAAAGGCCGTTTTAATTTTAAAACGCTGCTGTTTTGTGTCAGTGCGAATGGGGAAAAAAGAGACATCTAAAAACGGAGGCATGGTAGGATCACAGCCTGATTTCACCAAGTAGAACTTGTGCCTGGATTAACATCTAATGGCTCGTTTCCACTGAGTGGTACAGTATGGTATGGTTCGGGTCGGTACGGATCACCTTTATCAGGCTTGCGTTTCCACTACAAAGGGTACCCTTTTGGTGGGCGTGGTGTACTACAGAGAGTTTCAGTCGACGTCATTCTCGCTCGAATAAATGTCTACAGTAAAGGTGTACAGGTCATTCACAATACATGAGAAGCTCTTCTAACAAAACAGATGCTTTGAACATATTAAAACTTGTTTATAAATGTTTGAAATTGATCGTCTTTCAGGATAGACCCCTGTGGCACTCCAGTAAACTCTATAAACTCGGTCCACACTGACCCAAATGGCACACCATTGCTCTTGTCTACCAGAACGACATTCATCATTGCATCTCTATCCTTCCTCTACTTGCGAGGACAGACTGATGGATCTATAGTAACATCTCAATAGCTTTGGAAATGTTAGGATAGACGCTGTTTACCTTAATCGACTTTACCAAACTTACCAACAAATGCTACACAGATTTTTCAAATGCAGCATCTATTCACTGCCTTATTCAGTATTATTAGCCTTCTTACTGTTATTAATATTGACTTCATCACCATCTCTGTTCTGATCATACCTGCCAACACTCCCGTTTTTTCCCAGGAGTCTCCCGTATTTCAGACCCACCTCCCGGTTTGTCATTTCTCCCGGAAAACTCCCGGAATTTCAACCCTTTCCCCCAGTACGCAGGTGATTGGTACAATCTGTAACACCCCATTCACATGGGGCTTCAGTGTCAACGCTTGACAGAGGGCGTGTCTGAAGTTAGGGCTGACGCGATCGTCATAGCAGCGTCAGATAATGAAATTATCCAGCAATCGGCTACTGTCTGAGCTGATGTATTTGCATACAGCGAACTGATTGGCTGGCGCTTCCGTCAGCACTTAAAAAGTTGAGAAAGTTCCAACTTCTGCAGCGATCAACGCCACTGAAGCGTGGCCGACGGATCCACAATGCAGTTCGGCAAAGCCTGACGTCACCTATTCAAAGTGAATGGGAAGCGTTGAAGCTGACGCCCCCTGTAAAATGGGGCGTAACACCCCCACGACAGACCCGATCCCCCTTTCCCGTCTTCCGGATTTTCAGAGACAAATGTTGGCAGGTATGGTTCTGATTACTTGCTTGCTTGCTTTTGAAAGTGCAGGATCAATCTGTCACTCATCACAAGATTCATCTATAGCCAACAACGTTTCTTATCGTCCTAACATCTAACTAATTATTACATCTTGCATTTACTACTTGATAGTGTGTCATAACGTGAGGTTTAAAACTCTTTAACTCCATGTTTGTATTTGCATTTTATGTTTTGCTGACTTGTCTTTATTCCTTTGTCTCATCTTGGTTTGCTTTATCTGTTTTATGGATTTGCATGTGTTGCTGTGAGCAAGGAAGGAGCATTAGACCTTGTTCAAGAAGCTATTTCACTCAGACATATGTCACAATAGGGAAGAAAAAGGTTAACACAACTTCTAACTAACACGTTTTATTGCATGTGTACTAATGCAATAGTAAACCATGCAATTTGTGTGAGCAGGACTGTATAGTAATTGTGATATGTAGTAACACCCAACATATAGTCATCACTGTCTCAGTTATCAGCAATATGTCAAGTATCTTGTTCTTGTCTTCAGACAGAGTGGAGACTTGAGGTTCATGAACTTGAGCGTCTCCCAAGACAGACCCCTGTGACACTCCAGTAAACTCCATAAACTCAGTCCACCCGAACACAAATGTCATACCCTTGTTGCTGAAAGAAAGACATTCATCATTGCATTAATATTTCTCTATCACAAGGGGGACAGACATATACAGTAGCATATCAGTCCTGCTTTAGCTTTCAAGTGTCTGTCTGCGGGTGTAACATGAAGAGGCATAATTTGTAGTAAGTTAGAGAATGGTAACTTGCAGTTCCCACTGAACCAGGCGAGATGTCACAACGAGATGTTGTAGGCAAGATGTTGGAAATACTTAACAGAGAACATATTCAGCAAATGTTTTCATTAGTTTTCTCTTTAAATTTATCCACAACCAATTTATTTTATTATATTCATTTGTTTAACAACTCCACCATGAAACTCCCTGACTACTTCATCCGTTTGGGTTTAAGATTGGGGTTGGGGTAGACGTTAATAACGATGATGGTTTGATTTGGTTTAGGGTTAGGGTAGGTGTAGACATTAATAACTGTGATGGTTGGGTTTAAGGATGTGGTAGGTGTAGACATTAATAACTGTGATGGTTGGGTTAAGGCTTGAGGTAGGTGTAGACATTAATAACTGTGATGGTTGGAGTAGGTGTAGACGTTAATAACTAATTGTTGGGTAAAGGGTTGGGGTAGGTGTAGACGTTAATAACTGTCATGGTTGGGTTAAGGCTTGAGGTAGGTGTAGACATTAATAACTGTGATGGTTGGGCTAGGTGTAGACGTTAACAACTGTGATGGTTGGGTTTAGGGTTGAGGTATATGTAGACATTAATAACTTTGATGGTTGGGTTAATGCTTGAGGTAGGCGTAGACGTTAATAACTGTGATGGTTGGGTTTAGGGTTGGGGTAGGTGTAGACGTTAATAACTGTGATGGTTGGGTAAAGGGTTGGGGTAGGTGTAGACATTATTAACTGTGATGGTTGGGTTAATGCTTGAGGTAGGTGTAGACATTAATAACTGTGATGGTTGGGTTTAGGTTTGGGGAAGGTGTAGACGATAATAACTGTGATGGTTGGGTTTAGGGTTGGGGTAGGTGTAGACGATAATAACTGTGATGGTTGGGTTTAGGGTTGGGGTAGGTGTAGACATTATTAACAGTGATGGTTGGGTTAATGCTTGAGGTAGGTGTAGACATTAATAACTGATGGATGGGTTTAGGGTTGGAGTAGGTGTAGACATTAATAACTGTGATGGTT
>CAIGQZ010001345.1:27073862-27095491 GCA_903798205.1 Danio tinwini | reverse complement strand
TTGGGTTTAGGGTTGTGGTAGGTGTAGACGTTAATAACTGTGATGGTTGGGTTTAGGGTTGTGGTAGGTGTAGATATTATTAACTGTGATGGTTGGGTTAAGGCTTGAGGTAGGTGTAGACGTTAATAACTGTGATCGTTGGGTTTAGGGTTGTGGTAGGTGTAGACGTTAATAACTGTGATGGTTGGGTTTAGGGTTGGAGTAGGTGTAGACGTTAATAACTGATGTACAGCGCCATCTTGCCGACAACAGAGTTTTGACATGTGGATCTCCAAACTTTGTTACACCTCTAACGTACAACAAGTTACGCCACCTTTATGTTATGCCTATCTTGCAGTCCACAGACAGACCCTACTCATAGCTTTGGAAATGTTTTCATAGTTGCTGCTCACCTTCACAGCTTCTAGCAAACTTGGCAACATGTGCTACACACAATTGTCTAATGCAGCATCTATTAGCTCACTGCCTTATTTAATATTAGCCTTTTTTATCTGATTACATGCATACTTTTGTAATGAGAGGATCAACCTGTCACTCACAGGAGATCCATCAATAGCAAACCACAAATATCCAACCAATTGCCTATGGATCAAATGAGGTTCCACCCAACAGTAGTTCTTGTTCAAGAAGCTATTTCCCTATACATTGCAGCACAATAGAGGTAATAAATACTACCGCTACTTCTGTTTTTTGTCAATTTGCAACAAACACATTTTAATCACATAGAAAATCATGCTATTTGTGTGAGCAATATCTGGGATTGTGACAAATATAGTGACTCCCCATACATATACCCTGGACTGTCTAAGTGATTAGCATTATTGCACGTATCTTGTGCTTGTCTTCAGACAGAGTGGAAACTGAGGTTTATGAACCTGAGCGTCTCCCAGGATAGAGCCCTGTGGCACTCCAGTCAACTTGACAAACTCATTACACGCTGACTTAAATGTCACACCTTTGCTACTTTTCCACCAGTACAACAGCCTTCAATGCTTCTCTATGCCACCACTACAAGGGTGATGGACTGATGAATTTATTGTAACATCTGAAATAGCTTTGGAAATGTTTGTATAGTCAGTAATTAATCTTCACAGCCCCTACCAAACTATACTACACAGATTTCTTTTAAATTCACTGTTTATTACCTCACTACCTTATTCACTATTACCCTTCTTGATTTTTATTATTACCACCCCCTTCTTCTTCATCAACATCTTCTTTCTGATGTGCAATCAATTCCTTACGGACAAGATTAAGTCCCACTGAACATTAGCTCTGGTTCAAGAAGTTATTTCCATTTGACATGCATCACAATGTAGAATTAAAGACTACCACTTCTGTTTCTTGTCAACTTGCTAGAAACACTTCGCATTGCATATTACTAATGCAATAGGACCTTGTGCTATTTGTGTGAGCATGACTGTACAGTGAGTGTGATTGTGAGAAGTATAGTAACACACCATACAAATAGTCTGTCTCAGTCAGCATGTCTAAGCGATCAGCATTGTCAAGTATCTTGTGCTTGTCTTCAGGCAGATTGAAGACTGAGGTTTTAAACTTGAGCATCTACCAGAACAGACCCCAGTAGAACTCTTTTACCTCACTACTTTATTTACTGTTACCCTTTCTTTTTAATAATATTAACTGCCCCTTCATCAACATCTTTCTTCTGATACTGTACTTTGCTTGTACAATAGCAAACAAGAAATATCCAACCAATTCCCACACAATTAAGTTCCACTGAACATTAATTCTTGTTTAAGAAGTTATTTCACTTTGACCTGCATCTCAATGTAGACTTAAAGACTAGCACTACTTCTGTTTCTTGCCAACTTGCAACAAACACATTTTAAAAAAGTAGCCATCGCTGCAGCCTGGAGACATCCAAGTATAAGGTATTACACCGCAAGTAGGTTGGGTGACCTCCAGGTGGCAGAGTCTTGCGCTGCAGGTGGGCTGGGTTTAGGTGGTGTAGGTGAAGTAGACATTAATAAAACACATCAGGTTACTGTGAGGTAGGGTTTAGGGTTGGAGTAAGTGTAGACATTCATAAAGCACAATAGTGGACTCTGTGTCATGTACAAGACATTAAATAAATAAAAACTCCAGTTTTGTACAGCCCACTTGGAGCTTAAGCCCTGCTCATTTGGAGCTGGCTTGACCTCCTTTATACCCTTCTTCTATTTTAATGCTTGTTACTGATGCAACTGTACTTAATGTTATTTGTGTGAGGATGACTCGCTGTAGGGTCAGTTGGCGTTTCTGTGTGGAGTTTGCATGTTCTCCCTGCGTTCGTGTGGGTTTCCTCCGGGTGCTCCGGTTTCCCCCACAGTCTAAAGACATGCGGTACAGGTGAATTGGGTAGGCTAAATTGTCGGTAGTGTATGAGTGTGAATGAGTGTGTGGATGTTTCCCAGAGATGCATAAAATCGTGCTGGATAAGTTGGCGGTTCATTCCGCTGTGGCAACCCCAGATTAATAAAGGGACTAAGCCAACAAGAAAATGAATAAATGAATGAATGACTCGCTGTACATTATGAGCTAGTGTCATTGTGACAAATATAGTGACACACACTATAGCCATGACTGTCTCAGTGACTAGCATTATAGCAAGTACCTTGTGCTTGTCTTCAGACTGAGCGGAAACTGAGGTTCAGGAACTTGAGCGTCCCCCAGGATAGATCGCTGTGGCACTCCAGTAAACTCGAAAAACTCATCGTCTATTACATCACTACTTTATTTACTGTTACCCTTCTTATTTGTATTAATATTAACTTCTTCATCAACATCTCTGTTCTGATACCATACTTTGCTTGTGCAATAGCAAACCACAAATATCTAACTAATTCCCGCCAAATTAAGTCCAACTGAACATTAGTTCTTGTTCAAGAAGTTATTTCCCTTTGACCTGCCTCTCAATGTAGAGTTAAAGACTACCACTATTTCTGTTTCCTGCCAGCTTTCCACAAACACATTTTAACAAGTAGCTATCGCTACAGCCTGGAGACGTCTAAGTGGAAAGTATTACACCGCAAGTAGGCTGGGTGACCTCCAAGTGGCAGGGACTTGCGCTGAAGGTGGGCTGAGTTTAGGTGGTATAGGTGGAGTAGACATTAATAAAACACATCAGGTTACTGTGAGGTTGGGTTTAGGGTAGTGAGGTGTAGACGTTGATCCAACACAACAGGTTACTTTGAGGTAGGGTTTAGGGTTGGAGTAGGTGTAGCCATTCATAAAGCACAATATTGGACTCCGTGTCATGTACAAGACATTAAATAAAAAACAACTCCAGTTTTGTACAGCCCACTTGGAGCTCAAGCCCCACCCACTTGGAGCTGGCTTAGACCTCTATTATTCCCTTCTTCCATTTTAATGCTTGTTACTGATGCAACTGTACTTAATGTTATTTGAATGAGGATGACTCGCTGTACATTATGAGTTAGTGTGATTGTGACAAATATAGTGACACACACTATAGCCATGACTGTCTCCGTGACTAGAATTATGACAAATACCTTGTGCTTGTCTTCAGACTGAGCTGAGACGGAGGTTCGGAAACTTGAGCATTTCCCAGGACCCTGTGGGACTCCAGTAAACTCGAAAAGCTCATTGTCTCACTACTTTATTTACTGTTACCCTTCTTATTTTTATTAATATTAACTTCCCCTGATACCATACTTTGCTTGTGCAATAGCAAACCACAAATATCTAACTAATTCCCACCAAATTAAGTCCAACTGAACATTAATTCTTGTTCAAGAAGTTATTTCCCTTTGACCTGCCTCTCAATGTAGAGTTAAAGACTACCACTACTTCTGTTTCTTGCCAACTTTCCCTAAACACATTTTAACAAGTAGCTATCGCTGCAGCCTGGAGACTACCAAGTGAGAGGGATTACACCGCGTGTAGGTTGGGTGACCTCTAGGTGGCAGGGACTTGCGCTGCAGGTGGGCTGGGTATAGGTGGTGTAGGTGGAGTAGACATTAATAAAACACATCAGGTTTAAGTGAGGTTGAGTTTAGGGTAGAGGGAGGTGTAGACATTGATGCAACACAACAGGTTACTTTGAGGTAGGGTTTAGGGTTGGGGTAGTTGTAGACATTCATAAAGCACAATATTGGACTCTGTGTCATGTACTGTACAAGACATTAAATAAATAAAAACTCTAGTTTTGTACAGCCCATTTGGAGCTCAAGCATTATGGCAAATATCTTGTGCTTGTCTTCAGACTGAGCAGAGACTGAGGTTCATGAACTTGAGCCTCTCTCAGGTCAGATCCCTGTGACACTCGAGTAAACTCGACAAACTCTGTGTCTATTATCTCACTACTTTATTTACTGTTACCCTTCTTATTTTTATTAATATTAACTTCCCTTTCTTCATCAACATCTTTGTTCTGATACTGTACTTGCTTGTGTAAACAGTCAACCTGTCCCTCCAAACATTAATTCTTGTTCATTAAGTTTTATTGATTGTTTATTGTTTTAAGACACTTTATTAATGTGTGAGCATGACTATACATTATGAGTGATTGTGACACACTAAAGCTATGAATGTCTCCGTGACTAGCGTTATGGCTATATCTTGTCTTCAGACAGAGCGGAAACCAAGGTTCATGATCTTGAGCGTCCCAAGACAGAACCCTGTGGCACTCCAGTAAACTCGATAAACTCAGTTCGCATTGACCTAAATGTCACACCCTTGCTGTTGTCCACCCATAAGACATTCGTCATTGCATCTCTATCCCTCCACTACAGGGGGGCAGACAGGCTGGTGTATCTACAGTAGCATCTCAGCCCTGGAATAGCTTTGGGAATATTTGTATAGATGCTGTTCAACTTCCTAGCTTCAACCAAACTTGGCAACCTGATATTTTGAGGTGTTCGCTGGGCCTATATGGTCTTAGTTTGGGGATCAGACATGTTTTTATTGTGCATGTGAATTTGAGTGTGTATTTAAGGACAATGTTATGGGTCTGGCTGATGGTATTTGGCGAACGTGTTGGCGCTGTGTCCGAGATGATCTCATTCTGTCTGTGTAATCATTAATAACTTTCATATGACACCACGCTCCGCTGATGACATCTCGGCTCATTTTCTGCTGTGCTCTAGCCACGGCGCCGGCAAGTATGTATGGGTCATTCCCCGGGATCAGATCACAGTCTGTTTTTTAACCAGTCAATGATTTTAAAGATGCAATATCCTGGGTTTTAAATTGTTTTAAAAATCATACACTAGAGCTTACACAAGAGTTTCAGTGAATGTAAACAGTTGTTTGTTTGCCCCAAGTTGCTGTGTAAAGGTTTTAAGTCACTTGGAAATACAAATTTTTGTCACTCTTTACTGTTTTAGTGTTTAAATGCTTAAATGCAATTAAAAGTCTCTCAAAACAGAATAATAATTACTGTTTTTAAACAGATTATTCCTTCTCAGATTCACTTTTCATTTTGAGTTTCCAAAAAAAAATACAAATATAACTGACATAATCTCTCATATTGAAAGAGACTAACAGATCTTGAATATGCTTTGTGTTTTCTTCTCTTTAACAACAACTATAAACAGTAAAACATGGGGAGCTACAAATCATTTAAAAAAAAAAGAATATACTGTGTATGTATGTACATTTGAAAGTTACAATTCAAGAAAAATCCAGGCATATAGGTGAAATATATATACTCAATCCATTTACTCCAAATTAGAAAAAATATTTAGTCTGTGTTCTTAATGAAAAAGATAATTTTTCCATGACGTTGTGCACTGCATCAATCCATTCTTCAATGGTGACTAATTTTAATAATTTTTTTGTAATTACTATAGCGCATGTGTTTGGACTGCATGTGCACTTTCAGAAATAAAGGTACAAGAGCTGTCACAGAGGTGGTACCTTTTCAAAAGGTACCTCAAAAGGTATAAGGGTACCTCAAAGGTGCATATTAGTACCCACATGTACTATTGTATTAGTACAAATGTACTATACCTTTGAGGTACTATTATGGACCCTTCAGGTACAAATATGTACCTTTTGAAAAGGTACTGCCCCAGAGACAGCTTCTGTACCTTTATTTCTGAGAGTGTGGGGGAATCCGGAGCACCCAGAGGAAACCCACGCCAACACGGGGAGAACATGCAAGCTTCACACAGAAATGCCAACTGACCAAGCCGGGTCTCGAACCTTGCTGTGAAGCAATCGTGCTGCCCACTGTGCCACCATGACGCCTTATCTCTAGCATATATAGGGTATTATCTGGATCAGATTCGCGAAATATCTTATATCATTTTGAAATGACCTTATAACATGATTGGGCCTTGTTCACTGATAGAAACACTTTTATTATTTCTGTCTCTGCAACTTTCAGTATTTCTGTTTACAGCCTGGGCATCATGGTGGCGCAGTTGTGCCTCACAGCAAGAAGGTTGCTCATTCGAGCCTCAGCTGGGTCAGTTGGCATTTCTGTGTGGAGTCTGCATGACTCCAAAGACGTGCACTATAGGTGAATCGGGTAAGCTAAATTTTCCATAGTGTATGTGAATAGGTATGTATGGATGTTTCCCAGTGATTGGTTGCAGCTGGAAGGGCATCCGCTACATAAAACATGTGCTGGATAAGTTGGCAGTTCATTTTCTGTGGCGACCCCACAGAATTAATAAAGGGACTAAGCCGAAAAGAAAATGAATGAATATTACAATCAATATGATGTCTTAATTGAAGGTAGCTATAGAAGTCACTTTGGTTAAACTCATATTTTCCCCTTAGAAATTCAAAAGTTTGGATTGTACCCTTGTCAAAAAAAGTGTAATAGTTAGAAAATCCTAACTTGGTCCATATTCGAAATCTGTCATCTATTTGGTTGATGAAATCAGTATCATAGGCGCAACATCTTAATATTCTTGATGCATCTTCCAATCCACATATTTTCTTTGTTTGATGGCAGATTCACTCTTTTAATTGAGTCTGTAATGCTGTGCCAGGTTGTTTTGAATATCAAAAAACACCAGTGTGTGTTGTATGGTCTTTATAATAAGTTCCTCATAGTTATTTGTGTTTTATTAAACCTTAAGCTTGAAACATATAAAGTAAATCCAATGTTTTGTTGCTATTGTTTCTTGTCTTATTATTATTTATTTGTCTGGGAAAGGTAAAATAGCTTCAAAAATTGCATGAAAAAGATTCCAGAGCATAACCTTGACTTTTGTATATATATTTTTAGAATTATTATTTGTTCATTTACTTATTTAGGCATGAATATTTGTCATAACTCAAAGACAATCATTCATTTTAACCGTGAGTTTATGAAGAAACATGCTAAATTACATTGAGTAACATTTAATATATAAAGCAATAACATTGTCTAAGGCATATTTCAAATGAGAATAGTTTGCCGACGACAACAAAAGGATGATTTAAGGATCACAACCCCAGAATACTACTTAATTGTCATTTTAAAATCCTTATACTTGGCTTAATACGGATTTATTAGTTCATTTGTATGCACATTGTTTTTATTAAATTAAAGTTTGATCAAATTTGCTATCATTCATTGATTTATTTTCCTTCGGCTTAGTCCCTATTATTCATCAGGGTTCGCCACAGCCGAATGAACCGCCAACCTATCCAGCATATGTTTTACTACGGCCAATATAGTTTATTCAATTCACCTGTACCACATGTCTTTGGACTGTGGGGGTAACTGGGGCACCCGAACGAAACCCACTCCAAAACATGGAGAACATGCAAACTCCACACAGAAATGCAAACTGATCCAGGTGGGACTCGAACCAGCGACGTTCTTGCTGTAAGGCGACAGTGCTACCCACTGAGCCATGTGTCGCCCAAATTTGCTATATTTTTTATATTAATTTTCTTATATGTAAGAATAGAGAGTGATGCTTTTAGATGGACAACTTTTATTATTATTTTTTTAACAATATGTGTACTTTTTGATGTGTATACTTTTTGAGGATCTTTTGGTCTACTTCACTTTGTCAGGCAGGTCCTATTTAAGTGATTTCTTGATTGCCGAACAGGTGTGGCAGTAATCAGGCATGTGTTTATAGAAATTGAACTCAGCTGTGATAAACCATATGTTTTGGGACGGCAAACATGTTTTTAACACTGGACTACGTAGTTTCGCATTTTGTTATGCCTTAATAATAACAAACCTTAACTTAAAAACTGTATGATGTGTTTACTTATGTTATCTTTGACTAATATTTTATTTTTTTATTTATTTTGTTAAGTTTGATGATCTAAAACACTGTTCTTTTTCAAGTGTGACAACATGCACTGTAAAACCCAACAGTCAACTTTATCAAATGAAATGAGTGTAGTTCACTCAAACTTTACTAAATGTTAATTCTACTCATTTGAAAGGAGTTTTGATTTCCATGTTGAAGATAATGAGTTAATTAAATACCTCATTACTTCAACTTAAATGGAGTAAGTTCACAGTACTCATACAGATTTGTTTTTTTTTTACTCAAATGGTTTGTAGCGATCGGTTTCCTCAAACGGTTTGAGTTGCTTTAACTTATTGGGTTTTACAGTACTCAGTTGATTTGAGTTCTCTTCACTTATTGGGTTTTACTGTGCTCAAATTGCTTCATTTACTCAAATGGATTAAGTTCACAGTACTCATTAGGATTCGTTTTTTTAATAACTTAAATGGTTTGTTGCAATCGGTTTCCTCAAATGGGTTAAGTTACCTTAACTCTTTGGGTTTTACAGTGTGCCAAAAAAAAAGAAAAAAAAGAAATTAGTAAAAGGGCAAATATTTTTTTACACCCATATACACTAATAGCAGCCCAGATTTTTTTTGTAACTAACTAAAAGTGGAACACATTGTTATGTTAATATAAAACAAAGATTTGTTTAGATTGTTATTTAATATGATACTACCAGTTTGCTACTGTATGTACAGAAGGTCGGGGTCTCAGGGACAGTATGGAGATCAGGTGATAATCTTCTCTCTGACAGCAGCTGTTGGTGGAGTTCACATTCCCAGCCTTCAGACTGACTGAGAGTGTGATTTTTCTCACCCTCTCAAGCTGCTCTATTCTTCACTGTCTCTTTACATACACTCAGGCGACGGGCTGCTTCATACACTCTACAGAGCTTGTATTTAAAACCTTGTGATGCTAAGGTGCAAATGTAACTGTGAATGTTTTTGGTGCAAGACCTATTTAAAGCCCTCATGAATTATTAGCCTTCCCCCACCCCCGTATATTTTCCCCTAATTTCTGTTTAATGTTTTTTAATGTGTAAAACACATTTCTAAACATAATAGTTTTAATAACTCATTTCTAATAACTGATTTATTTTATCTTTGCCATGATGACAGTAAATAATATTTGACTAGATATTTTTTAATATACTAGTATTCAGCTTAAAGTGACATTTAAAGGCTCAACTAGGTTAATTAAGCAAGTTAGGATAATTAAGCAAGTCATTGCATAATGTTGGTTTGTTCTGTAGACTATCAAAAACAAATATTGCTTAAGGCGGCTAATAATATTGAACTTAAAATGGTTTTTAAAAAAATGTAAACTGCTTTTATTCTAGCCAAAATAAAACTAATAAGACTTTCTTCAGAAGAAAAAATATTATCCAAAATACTGTGAAAAATTCCTTGGTCTGTTAAACATTGTTTGGAAAATATAATTTTTTTTTGACATTTTGAGAGAGAGAGAGAGACTTGGTTTTTATTCTACTTGAATTCCATAAGCACAATGCATGACAAATAGACGTGCGGATATTCAGTAATGCAATCTATACTGTGATAATGAACATGTGTGATATTGCTATTGTGAGCACTTCAAAATACATTGAATATTTTTTTCAATTTCTTTCAAGATTTAGGTCAAATGTTGTATTTGCAGCTTTCTTAAGTCTTAAACTAGTTATTTTTTAAACTAATATTTTCATGTGGGCAGTGCGGTGGCTCAGTGGTTAGCACTATCACCTCACAGCAAGAAAGTCACTGGTTCGAGTTCCGGCTGGGTCAGTTGGCATTTCTGTGTGGAGTTTGCATGTTCTCCCCGTGTTGGCGTGGGTTTCCTCCGGGTGCTCCGGTTTCCCTCGCAGTCCAAAGACATGCGCTATAGGTGAACTGAATAAGCTAAATTAGCCGTAATGTATTAATGTGTGTGTGAATGCGAGACTGTATGGGTGTTTCCTAATACTGGGTTGCAGCTGGAAGGGCATCCGCTGCGCAAAACATACGCTGGAATACTTGGCGTTTCATTCCGCTGTGGCGACCCCTGAAAAATAAAGGGATTACGGAAAAGGAATGAATGAATATTTTCACGTTAATCTGGCCTATGACAAGACGTTGTTTGAAATTATTATGTTTCTTTATCACAACAAGAAAATGTTCATACCGTATCATACAGTATGACAAGCTCATCTTATTTGTTTAAAAATACATCCATGAAAAGACAATACTAAAAATAAAACTCATTCATTAATTTTCTTTTCGCCTCAGTCCCTTTATTAATCAGGGGTCACCACAGTGGAATGAACCGCCAACTTATCCAGCAAATGTTTTATGCAGCGGATGGCCTTCCTGCCGCAACCAAACACTGGGAAACCTAAAAATAATATTGTAAAAAATTTGATTTCTAAAATCAAAATTTGCTATCAAAATTTGAATGCCGAGCTCCCCAAAATCAAAACATAATTATTATTTTTTATAAACCATTTTTGTGATTTTAGACTTTTTGGCTTATTTTTTTATTTTATTTATTGTTGTATTTTTTTCCATATTGATTTAAAAAAAATAATTTTCAAGATTAAGTCCAAATGTTGTATTTGCAGCTTTCATCACAGCACCAAATGCTTAAAGTCTCAAGCAGTTTTTAATTTTTAAACTAATATTTTCACGTTAATCTGGCCTATGAGAAGATATTGATTGAAAATATCCTAGTAAATAGTCTTTATCACAACAAGAATACTTCATACCATAATATACTGTGTGACTAGTAAAGACAAGCACATCCTATTTGTTTAAAAATAAATTCCTTAAAAGACAATACTAAAAATAGTATGATAAAATAATGTTTTGCATAAACACTCTAAAACATTGCAGCTATCAAATTGTTAATGCCATTCTGCCAGAAATCAAAACGCTTATTTTTAACGTGCCTCTCAATTTTGAGATTTTGGACTTTTTGGCGTAATTTAATACAATTTTTCATTATTGTATTTATTTTTTCCAGGTGGATGGAAAAGCATCCAAAATACACTTTTAAATATGTATTTTATCAAAATGTATTTATTTAAAGGTGGTGACAATAATGCATATTATTTGTATGTGCTTAAAAATATATATTTATTTATTCTGCTGAGCCATATATCTCCACTGAAAGATTTTACTAAGCTATTTGTTTATGTATAACTTGCCTGGATGTATTGTAATATTTTTATTATATAATATACATGTATACAAATGTAATATTAAAAAGTGATTACCAAAATCCTCTTAGTAAAAACCTTTGAATATAATTTGTCTAAAAAGTATAATTTTGAACCTGACTTCCTCTAGTGTTCAGATTTAGTTCTATAAATATAGTCAATCAGCATCCTTATTTGCATATCTGAATATATCATTTAAAAAATTGTAATAGAGAAAATATGTGTGTTCCTTAATGTAATAAATCAGCTAGCAAAGTATGGTGGTAACTTTTTTAACCTGTTCACTGTCATAATTTGAAGTACCATGGCAACAGCTGATGGTCTTAACTAAACCAATCAGACTGTGTGTTTTCAATAGTCCAGTTGTCATCAGCACAGATGCCCGTCAGAGTGACAGTCAGACGTGTGTATTGAACACTCTGCTATATCTGTTGTGAGGACAGTTCTGTGGATATAACTGCGCCATCAGCAACCTCTTTTAACCTGTCTGCGATGCAGCGCTAAATGGAAATGTCTGGAGCGTCTGTCACTAGAGATATTGAGAAGTTTTTTTTAACCCCTTAACTGTCACCCTCACTTTTCGAACATATGACATGTTCAGTTTAAATGATTGCACAGTGTTTAACACTTAGGTGCATAGATAAACTATGAAACCTTATTGTAAAGTGTTACCGTCTTCTTATTTTAAAGAAGACGGTAACACTTTACAATAAGGTTTCTTAGTTCATGTTAGTAAATACATAAAATAACATGAACTAAGCATGAATAATGGTGGCACTGTGGCTCAGTGGTTAGCACTGTTGCCTTACAGCAAAAAGGTCACTGGTTCTAGTCCCAGCTGGGTCAGTTGGCATTTCTGTGTGGAGTTTGCATGTTCTCCCTGTGTTGGTGTGGATGTCCTCCGGGTGCTCTGGTTTCCCCCACAGTCCAAACACTGTGTATGATTGAGAGATGATAGGTGTTTTCCAGTACTGGGCTGCAGCTGGAAGCGCAAAACATATGCTGGAATAGTTGGCGGTTCATTCCGCTGTGGTGATTTCTGATAAATAAGGGACTAAGCCGAAGGAAATATGAATGAATGAAGTATGAATAATACCTGTGCAGCATTTATTAATAACTGTTCATTATGTACTAATGTTTTATTAAAATTCAAATGCATGCTTGTCAATATTAGTTAATGCACTGTGAGTTAACACTGTTAACTAACAATTAACTTTATTTTAATTAATGTTAACTAACATGAACAAATACTGTAATATATGTAGTGTTCATTGTTTGTTCGTAAATACATAAACTAATTCAACCTTATTGTGAAGTGTTACCAAGAAGACTTTATCAGATTGTAACTAAAGTGAAAATAGTTATGTGCCTTTTAAGTTTCTGAAAATAATAAAACAATAAATGTATATTTTATTGTTATGTAAAATATATATCAAACATGTTTTAGCTCAAATTTGACAGAAAATCAAAGCTAAACATCTGAACAAATTATGTTCCAAATTTAAAGTTGATATCGCAAAAATTAGCTGACCGCAGTACCAGATATGACCACCAGGTGACATTCAGTATACACAAAGACTACACAAAGACACAAGACATGTCACTCATATTGAATGGGGAAAAGTGTAACTGTCAATATAGCGATTGAAGCCCCACCTTCTAGTACAGGAGCCAATCAGCAATCACTATAAAATGACAATTCTCCAGGGGAGGGGCTCGGACCAGCTTGAGTTTCTGCAGACTTTGTGTGATACAAACATTTAGAAAGGAAATTAAAGAGACAGTTGTTGTTTGATCTCATTGGTTTTTCATAATATGAAATGTAATCATAAGCTTGGCAAGTAGTTTAAGAGAATTAGATGTTTCCCCATTCAAACAGAATGCTTGAGCATACTGCCCGAGAGGCGTTTCAAAGATTGCCGTTAAGTGAAATGACTTGGCTTTTAAAGGGACTTTGGTTTACATTTGTGACCATAGGTGTACGCCCCCTATTTCTGTGTATGTTTTGAGGAATATATATACTATACTTCTTCATACTTTTGACAATATTTGTAAAATAGACAAAATACTATAGTAGTATTGGCAGTTTGGTGGTTTTTGTGTGTTTGAATGGTCTCTAAAAAACATGAAAAAAAAATGTAAATGTGGATTTCTCTAATGCTTTAAAACTCTTGAGTATCCTATGAAGTATCCTTCATAAATAACTGTTGCTCAGTAATATCTATCAAAAATGAATCACCAGATATGGTAACTAAAACTTTTAAGCTTTATAATTATATATAGCTTGTCAAGATTGCTTTAAAGGTTCAAGACACCCTCAAGTACTTTTTCTGAAATTGTAACAGATTTGTGCGTGTTGAGTATCAGTAACGTTAGCACCTGTCAGCTTTAATTGTGAGAAAAAACTGGATCATTTTGAGCTTTTGTCAGCTAATTTTATCTTCCGGGTTAAAAATAATTTTTGGGGCAGGATCAAAAATCGGTGACAGTGCGAATCTTTTAGTGGCAATGAAGATGCGTCGGTTTCTCATTATTATTCATAGCTGAGTTTTCTTATCCTATGAGAATTCCCTGCTGTCACGTCTGCTGTACTGCCATCTTGTGGTCTCTTGGGCACTAGTTATGTTTTGGTTTTTGTCCCTGTTTTGTAGTTCACGTGATCACTACTTGTTTCCAGCTGTCTTTCATTGTCTTATTGTTGTCTTTATAAGCTTTGTTATGTTGTGTTTAGTTTGCCTTTGGATTTTTGCTGTTTGCTGGTGTTCTCGGTTTACTCTGTTTGCACGATTCTGCTTTTTTCTGTCTGGCTCTTTTCTGGTCCTAGTCTGTTTACAGACTCATCATTTTGATTTGTTTATTTGTTCACCTTGTTTCATGTTTTGATTTTGAATTCCTGTTTAAACATTGTTTGATTCACCTTGTGTTTATTGTTTTGTACTTTTTGTCTCTGCTGGAGACATTTTGTACCTGGCCTGTCCCCTTGTTATTTTTTTATTAAAACTTAAACTGCTGCACTCGGATATCTTGTATTTTTGTAAGCCCATCGTGACACCTGCTTCTTAATTATTCATGAGAGCTTGTGCTTTCCAAAGGCAAGGCAGACCTGCCAAGCTGTGAGACCCAATGACTGGGTGAGATCTTGTCCGCGTACAGCAAGAAGTATTTAGCCGTTCAAAAAAGGTAGTTTGTGTTTGTTTCCATGATCCATGAGGTTTGTTGCATGTTTTTCCCTGGGATGCTGTCATGGCCGATACAGCAAAGCTGTTGATTTGCAGCAAGCATTTTTTTTGTCAGGAGAGCTGTACAAGAATTGGAGAATGGCAGATTTGGTCTTTTATCAGTTGAGTTTGTTACTATTCAGACACATCCGTGCTGCTGTGTTTGCCTATGTTTAAAATCCTCCAGATTACCATAAAACCAGGGGTTCGTTCTTCGTACCTCACTTATGATCAAGGATGATTTGACAGATCCTGGATCTTTTAATCTTGATAACTGATCTCTGGCTAATTTGGTTCTTTAAACAAATTTGCGAATCAGATTAAAATGTCTGGATGAACTAATCTGAGATCGTTGCGTGTGTTGTGAAGGACTGATCTATCGATCCACGAAATCATGATCAGCAATGCAACGATTGGCTGACAGCACAGCAGTGTAATGACATCATCTGATTAATATTCAATTATCCATGTGAGCAAAATTAGAAAAAATTCGCAGTAAACAGTTTGTTAAATATGATAAGCAATAACTTTCCACCTTTGTTGTGGGCTGCAGGCTTTACACTTTCATGTGTCAAGAGTATTTAACAACTTCATTAGTTTTACATTTAGAGTGGATTATATAGTGTATTATCTTTATTACTGTATATAGCTTAGGCCTATTCAAGTTTCTTAATCGGCAGAAGGAATAACTGGCTGTTTAAATGAATTTTGCATCAAAAAAAGCATTTCGATATCGGTAAAGGTGTCAACTTTTGTGAAGCATCAAATCACCGTCATATTGGAGGTCAAAACGTGCATGACAGCATAAATTATTATTCCTTTAAAAAAAACAGTTGAATGTTGTGCATGTCTATTATCATACACAAATTATATATATATACATGTGTGGGTTCCAAATTGTACGGAACATATATTTCAAACTGTATGAATATGTTTCATATTAATAAATGTTCTCTTTAAAACCCTTGGCGAGAACCACCCCATCACAGTCTTTGTATTAGAGTGCAGCTTGCATAAGTTTTATTTATATAATTTAAACTTTTATGAAATATATATCATTTCTTTTAACTTTAAAACTATATATATATATAATGTTTTCAACTATTTTACCAAGTGTATACAACTACTACTGTAAGAAAATGTCAGCATTCAGTACATACTTTCAGTATTACCTTTGCTTGAAAAGACTTGATCTAATCCTGTATATATGAAATAAACTTGCTCTCGAGCAGGTTTGAGCTACCAGACCTGTAGCTATAACAACAACTCTCGGGTGAGTTTTGAAGAACGAAATGATCCTGGATCAATAACCAAATCCAGCTAATTGAGTGATCCACGTACGAAGAACAGACCCTAGCTACACTGCTATCCACTGTGTCTGCATTCAGACCCTGGGATTCAGGAGGAGAGAAGTCCTCCTCATTTATAGTGTTTACATAGGTTCTCTTTATAATAATATAACACATTGTGGTTATGTATATTAAATTACAAATAACAAATGTAGCAGGGCATTAAATTACAGTTTATTTATTTACATTTTAACTTTGTAAACTATAAAACCATGGGTCTCCTCACGGTTTGTGTCTCATTTTGTGAGCCAACTGACAACAGTTGGCTCCCCACTTTTTCCCCTGCTCTGCCGACCACATTCACTCCTCCCTCTGCTCACTGCGCTTCATACCACTTATGAAGCATTTTTTTTAAAAGATTCTGAGGTACACTTGAACTTAAAGAAGGGTTTTCATGGCCCTTTAAAAACTTTATTAAGTTTGAAACTAATGAGAATTTTAAGAAAAAATCAGTTTAAGCTTCAAATTTTGCGCACCAAAAATGTAAATAAATGGAAAACACCTGTGAGACACAAAGTATGAAAAATTAAGCCATGGCTACAAATTCTGTACAAGAAATATTATGAATACTATTAAAATGATCATTTATTCCCCATGAATGCATTATTCCAAAGCAGAATTCCCAGTAGCTTTTCTCCAAAATCAGTTTTCACATAATCTTTCTGAAGTAAGCTAATATGCAGAAATATTATAATGATAAGTGCTGAAAACACTTGCTTAAAGTGATTGTGGAGACTGCAGGACTATTCCAGGATTCTATGAGTAATAAAAAGCAATAATAAAAGTAGTTTAAATATTTAGTAACATTGTATATGTCTACACTGTTACCTTTTATGATTAAAATTGCATTTATTTAAAAAACAAACTCAATAATGTGTATTGTATATGTATGAAGAGTGGTCAAATTTATGAGGGGGCTAATTTTATTAATCTTTTATTCATTATTATTTTCATTCAGGGTGTCCACACTTATAACATCTGCATTTTGGAGAGTTGTGTTGTCAAATTTGGCATCCAAAAATATACAGAAATTAGTCTGTAGATTATCGTTACAGTTAAAAATTCTCTGACAAAATAGCCGTCCTCCTTCAGGAATATGTTATACGCAAGATCAAAGGCAAATGATGGGCTTTAACTGTAATTTGGTGCTGATATGCAAATGATAGCAGCGAAATAGATAAAACACGGAAATCCACTGCATGCATGAATAGTAAATATGGCGCATTTACCAAAATAGCTGCAATTTAACAACCCTCCTGTGAAATAGGATATTATCTCTTACAACATGCTGCAGATGAAGTCAGAATAACTCATCTCAAACCCAACCTCCTTTGATATTTACATCTTCTAGAGATGTAATCCATAAACACCTTCAAATGCCATCATGCGGTACAACAAAAAACGGTCAGGCCCCTGGTTCCAGTTTGTAATATGAAAGTCAGCATTCAATAGTCAAATGCTAATGGAAATAATGGCCAGCAAGGTATAAATTAAAGGATTAGTTCACCCAAATATGAAAATTCATACTTCCCCACCATGTCATTCCAAACCCCTGAGACTTTCTTCATCTTCAAAACACAAATTAAGATATTCTGAATAAAATCCAAGAGCTGCCTGATTATCCACAGACAACAGTGCTCCCAACTCATGCATAAAGGTAGCAAAATATTGGGTGATTGGTTCAACATGATGCTCAATAATTAATAACATAATTAACATTTTTGGGTGAACTCTTTATTTTCAATTGGCCCATTAAAGGCGGACAGCCCTTTGATCTCCTGAATGCCCTCATTCTCGCCTGTCATCTCCTAATGTCCTTTAGATATCATGTGGAGATATGAAAAACATCAAAAACATGCCCCGTCTACGTCTATCCTCAACTGTCAGTCAAACACAGGCTATTTCTATTAGATACCAGGTCTTTGCTCTCAGACATCTCTCCTATTGTAAGTCCATCTTATTAGCATTTGAGATCCAGTGTCTGTCCTTCCCGCAGTTTAAAGGACTCTGGGATAAGTGTCTCCTTTCAAAGGGATGTTTTGTGACCTTTCTCTATTTTAGAAGTCTGAATAGATATTCCCATGATCCCTCAAGACCTGCTATCATCAGTTGTCAATATCAACAACTGCTGTAAGTGTGGAAATGTCTCAGGTCATGATTTTTGTCTTCATGAATCAGAATCAGGTGGTCACTTGCTATGTTTCCATTCAAGATCAAAGATGTAAATGTGTGCGCAAAACTGTAAAATGTTATATATAACGTTTCCTTTCAATGAGTCAAAGAAAAAATCATCACTTCCTGATAAACTGATGCCAAATATCAAAAATGTAAATTGCTAGGGTAGGAGAAGTAACTGTGGGCCTTTTTATGTAATTTGTGTTTGTCTGGGTGCTAACCTGGATTGTTTTTAATAAACATAAAAGCACAGCTGCCCAACTTACCTCCAACCTAAACGTGCACTTCAACTCTTCTGTTTCTACCAAAACTGTTCACTGTCCAAATACATGGCCGGACTGCTATAGCCAAACGTTTGGTCACTCATGCCAACGCCAAACGTCGGTTTCAGTGCTGCCAGCAGTGAAATTCTTGGGCTGTGGAAAATGTGAAACATGTATTTTCTCTGAGTCCCTCTTCACTGTATTTTCCAGTGTGGAAAACCACCCAGACTGGTTTTGGCTGCAATATCATGGCATTCTCTAAGCCCAATACTTGTGCTAGATGGGCGCTGGGTCACTGTCAAGGACTACCCAACCATTCTGGAGGACTATGTGCAGCCAATTGTTCAAACATATATATATATATATACAGTTGACGTCAGAATTATTAGCCCCCCCAATTTCTGTTTAACGGAGAGAAGATTTTTTCAACACATTTCTAAGCATGATAGTTTTAATAACTCATTTCTAGTAACTGATTTGTTATCTTTGCCATAATGACAGTAAATAATATTTTACTAGATATTTTTCAAGACACTTTACAGCTTAAAGTGACATTTGATTAGGATGTATTTATCTAGATTTATTTATCTATCCCTGTGTGTCTGTATCCGTACACTCACCGGCCACTTTATTAGGTACACCTAGGTACAATAAAAGATTGGAAAAACGTTGCCTGGTCTAATGAGTTTCGATTTCTGCTGCGGCATTTGGATGGTGGGGTCAGAATTTGGCATCAACAACATGAAAGATGGATCCATCCTGCCTTGTATCAATGTTTCAGGCTGGTGATGGTGATGTAATGGTGTGGGGGATATTTTCTTGGCACACTTTGTGCTCATTAGTACCAGTTGAGCATCGTGTCAATGCCACAGCCTACCTGAGTATTGTTGCTGACCATGTCCATCCCTTTATGACCACAGTGTACTCATCTTCTGATGGCTACTTCCAGCCGGATAACACACCATGTCATAAAGCGTAAATCATCTCAGACTGGTTTCTTGAACATGACAATGAGTTCACTGTACTCAAATGGCCTCCACAGTCACCAGAACTCAATCCAATAGAGCACCTTTGGGATGTGGTGGAATGGGAGATCCGCATCATGGATGTGCAGCCGACAAATCTGCAGCAACTGCGTGATGCTATCATATCAATATGGACCAAAATGTCAGAGGAATATTTCCAGTACCTTGTTAAATCTATGCCATGAATGATTAAGGCAGTTCTAAAGGCAAAAGGGGATCCAACCCGGTACTTGCAAGGTGTACCTAATAAAGTGGCCGGTGAGTGTATACTGTATCTTCTGGATCCGTATTACATCCTTAAAATAATATATATATATATATAAATATATATATATATATATATATATATATTTTTTTTTTTTTGGTAAACATTCCCATTTTATAAAAATCTTACATTTAATTCACTCTATTTATTACAATTATTTATTTATTAATTTATTGCTGATTTCTTGGTAAATGTTCCCATTTTTTTTATCTTTAAATTTCCTTCATTGCATCTACTGTACGTGTCAGTACTCTATTACGCAAACACACTTTCTATTTCACTCTCTGTTATGTCTCTCTGTTTTATTGGATGTCTATTTCAGTACTAAGGGAGGATGTGCGCGTCTATGCATATGTACATGTGTGTGTGTGACCCTAAACCACAGGTCAGGGAAGGGATGGCGTATCAACGTGAGGAGCACACGTGCCCGACCCACCTGTTCATGCCACAGCCATGCAATGTCCAGCATGCATAATATATTCCCCTCATACAGTCAGTTAACCCACACCCTCAGTGCTCCTGCCACCTTATTATCAGCTATTACAGCGATTAATAACTCTCTGGAGCCTTGTGCCTCTAATTGGCATTTGCCAGCACCTGTGACCATCACTTTGGGATAGAGATTTACAATCTCAGATTGGTTTGTCTGCTAATAGTATGTATAATGACATGATCTCAGCCCACAATTTGAGTTTACAGCATGTTTAATGCCTGTAATCTATGCACACTAAATTCGAGAATTATTTCCTGCCTATATGCAACATATATACAGTTAAAGTCAATTTTATTAGCCCTCCTGTGAATGTTTTCTATAACATCATTATAACAATAATTCAGGGGGGCTAATAATTCTGACTTCAACTGTATATAAATGATCATAAAAAATAGAGTAATACTTTACAGTAATGTTGAATAAGTTAATGCATTTACTAACATCAACAAACAATCAACAATGCATTTATTACACACCCACACCAAATTGTGTATTAAAGTGTGTGTGTGTGTGTGTAAATGTTTGTGATTGCCTTATGATGGTACATTCAGCTTCACATTCAAACAGGCCATTTCTAGAGCTTGACTAATGCTTCATTTATAATTAGGAGGGCTTTTTATGTTTTGAACTAACTAAATGTTTAATTGGTGCAAAGACCTTCGCTATGTCAAAAGAGTAAAGCAAATTTGATATCTCATTTAGTTCACCCCGAAATGAAAACTCTGTTATCACTAATTCACTCTCATGTTTTTGCCAATTTGTTCAAATCAAATCTGAGAGATTTCTAATATGCATGATGAATAAATGCTGAAATTAAATCTGTTTGTCTTCTAAAGCAATTCAAATTCACAAAGAGACATGATTAAACTGCTCAGTTCACATGGACATATTTTTTTTTTTTATCTCTTAATGAACATTTTGAGGCTTCTGATTTTTGGGGAAATAAATATTCAACAGAGGAGAAGATTAAAATATCTTCTTTTGTGTTCGGAAGATCAATGGATTTCTTATAGGTTTCGATTTTTTCAAGACTTGAGGGTGAATAAACGATGAAAGGATGCAGTTTAAAGGACCCTTAAAGATGCAGTTTAGGACAAAGACATCTTGTTTCAAATGCTAATAGCATTAAATAAGTAGGGGAAACTGTAAAAGATTGAAAGTGCACAAGTACTTGAGCACAAATAAGTTGGGAATTCAGGTTGCCACTGATTATTGGCGTATTTCCATGGGGAGCTTTTAATGTACACTGCAAAAAATGATTTTCTTACTTAGATGTTTTTGTCTTGTTTCTAGTGCAAATAACTAAAAATTCTTAAATCAAGAAGCATTTTCTAGACAAGCGAAACATAATGTCTTGTTTTCAGAAATAATATGCCAATATTCAGTGAGTTTTTCCTTAAAACAAGCAAAATAATCTGCCAATGGGGTAAGC
>CAIGQZ010001345.1:27032242-27063862 GCA_903798205.1 Danio tinwini | reverse complement strand
AATAAATGTGTTGTTTTAAATGACTAGTTTAAACTAATAATTTTTGAGTAATGGTTGATTGTTAAATGGACAAATATGTCATTTCTGCATGTGCATTTGCATATACAGTCAAGCCCGAAATGATTCATACTTCTGGCAAATTCTGACTTAAAGTTTCCAATGATTGCTCTTGTATATGGTCTTATTTTCGTTTGAGAGAAGCCTGTGTCTTTTTCGAACCCCCAACCCTGCAAAAAAGACTTGCTGGTTGAATAAAAGTAACTTTAAGTCAGAATTTGCCAGGGGGTTGAATAATTATGGTCTTGACTACATAGTATGCATTCTACCATTAATGTGGAATCTCGGTCTCAGATGGCCAGACCTTTGGACTTTCAGAAGAAGTTATGGTGTCGTTAGCAGATTTTATTGGCTGCCTGACTGACATGTTGAGTAACAAATCACAATTAGTGTTATATTAAGTGTAATGTTTATGGGCATGAAAATATAAAGTTGACAGCCATACAATAACACACCGGCATGCAATCAATAAATCATTCATTCAGAAAAGTTGTGTTACCTGAGAACTGTTGGAGTGGAGCCAGTGCGTCACAACTTTCTCCAGTTTGACTGAAGAGCTCAGTTAGCAGTGCATTCTTCAGTTACATTCATTTTGTTGCAACAGGCTCATTTGGGAAAATGTGCCTTGGTGTACATTTTTGAGAACCAAGAAATATGTGCTTGCGGGTATATACGGCTGCATTTTATGTGTAAAATGAACACTATGGGGCAGTACCACTAACTGCTTAGCTCCTTATGGACAGCTTTTCCAGTAAACTTAGGCTCATTCTGAAAACGTACCCCTATATACATTTCTGGGGAGCGCCAGATACATGCCAGGAGCTACGTTTTTTTTTTTTTTCACTTTCCTCCTTCCCTAAACCCAACCGATAGTGTTTTCAAAAGCACTGATTGACCAATGCCCACCCACTTCCCTAAACCCAATTAAGAGTGTTTTCAAAAGCCTGCTTTTACCATGTTTTCAAATTGTACCACATTCTCACCCTGTTATTTACTTCTTTATTTTATTTTTTTTTGACTTCTGCTTTTGTTTTACCTGCTTTCTGAAACCGTTCTTCCCCAGACTTGAACCCCGTCATTGTGGTCAACTCCTCTCTGAGTCTCAAGTCTGCCGATGTACGTGGCGAGCTACTGAACAAACTGGTAACAGCAGGAAAGCTGTCTATACAGAGGTAAGTGGTCAGCTGGTAAGCGCGAAAAGGGACGGCGTCATACTGCCCAGTAGCGTTCATTTTGAAGATAAAATGCAGCCATACATACTTCTGGCTACATAATTTGAGATCTCCAGAAATGTATATAGGGCACCGTTTTTAGAATGAGTCTATGTTGGATTGCTTTGCACACCATGAATGGCGTGTTACTTGGGAGGCAAAGAGGAGCAGACCAGCATTTGAGTCTGATGAGGAACAGCTCCAGAAACCAGTAAAAAAGAAACCCAAAAACCAGCGTGAGGTTGCGGTAGAAGCATGGTGCCACGATGATTTTCTCTTCTAGTTTGCTTTTGAAAACACTATTGATGAGTTACCGGTTTGTAAACATTCAGGATGCGCACGCAGCGAGGTTGCAGAAAAAAAGGGGAGTGCTAGCATTTACAACGAGGGAATGACAACCGCTGTACAGAGTTTGTTGTTGTATTAGAGATAAGTCAGATTTTTTTTATTATACCTTTTATAAGGTTCTATTTTGTAGCATTTAGCATAAGCTAGCAGTTTTTGTGTACTACGCCTTTAAGGCTAGTCCTTCACGCCCACCGTTTCCACGTGCCTGGCAGCGGCTCCCTCGGCTGCGTCAGACAACAGACAAACACGAAGGAATAAGATCTCACGTAACGTTTGTGAGGAAAAACTACTGTAAGAATCTTACCAATAAGTATCTGATGCATGTTGTGAAGTTGCAAGGATGAGTCACACACAATGTCGTTACAAAGTTCACACACACACACACACACACACACACACACACACACACACACACACACGCACAGCACGCGTTTACCTTTGCGATTTTGCATGCAAATGTGACAGGATACAGGTTAATTTCCACTGCTGTATGGATATCTGTTATGTTAATGTACAAAATAAACCTGATTTAATGTCTACAAACCGGGATTGAAGCGTCTTTTATGATTGTTCTGACACACGGCTGTGGTGATGAAGTAAAGCTGAAGCAAATCCCTGTAATTCATTACAAACAATCACTGTTTTAAAACATTTTAAACTTGTAAAACTCACTCTTGATCACATTTGATGATGATTGATGATCCTAGCAAACTGAACAGACCTTTTATTTACTGTTGCTTAGTTTGCGCACGTCCTGGTCCTGTGTCTGGTTGATATGATTATACAAGTTACTACGGAGACATGTTAATACGCAGCTGTCAATCAATTCAGTGGGCGGGGGGACCGCACTCCTACGTCAAGTTGCGGTCGGTTTAAAAACGGCTCCAATTGGTCCACCGTTTTTATGTTGTTAAATTGAAAAAAAAAAGGACTGGGTGTGTTTATATCACCCCAATATGACACGCTATACACTATACCTACACATATGTCTGTCTAAACAGCTTGAAAAGTCGATTTTTCACCATAGGTGCCCTTTAATTAACCATATTGAACTGTTTATGCTAAAATCAGTGCTGCAATCAAAAACGAGCAATGTGTATGATTCAGCATAGCGTGAACTTACCTGATATAAAATGAGAACTACAGAGTGGAGCCTTTTTAATTAGGTCCTCAATCCATTCAGCTCTTACGATGGCTGTTAGCCAAAGACGTCTGCATTTGGCATCAAAAGCAGTGTGGTGTACGGTAAAAGTAAGTTTTCTATTTTTGGAGGAATTTGGCATCCTACCACACAACACGACATGTTTGCTATTGCAATCTTTTTTTGCGACAGGTATGCGGGGTTGAACCCGTGTGATGTTATGTGTGATGTAGGTTGGTAATTCCCCTATTGGTTGGGTTTATTGAAGGGGATGTGTGGGTCAGTCAATATCAGCCTGATATATATAATGCACAATGATAAGCTGACCAGGTTCTCTCCCGAATCTGGACAGAAAGGATGTTAATACTCACAGAAATATATTCAGCGCCCTCTGGTGGATTTTCGAGAAATGCCATATATGAGATAATGTTCCCCAGTAATGTATTTGAGATTGTCAGAAATGTACATGGTGCCCTCTAGTGGATATGTGAAAACAAAAAACTGCATGAAAATGTAGTCTAGGGCGATGTTTCTCAACCACGTTCCTGTTGAAGTTCAGTTGAATTCAGCTCAGTATAACATGAATGTGGGTGGCTCAGTGGTTAGCACTGTCGCCTCACAGCAAGAAGGACATTGGTTTGAGTGCCGGCTGGGCCAGTTGGCATTTATATGTGGAGTTTACATGTTCTCCTTGTGTTGGTGTGGGTTTCCTCCGGGTGCTTCCGTTTCCCCCACAGTCCAAAGACATGCGGTATAAGCGAGCTTCAGTCTTGGAGATATTGGATACATTTTTCCTCTGTGGTCTTATGTCTAAATTATTAGATTCTCCAGCACCAGAATCTGATCGTTCATTTTGAATGTAACATCTCTCTTTATCTCTCTCCAGGAGGAGATGCTTTGCAAGACATCTAAAGGACTTCTTACTGGTCGTCTTTCCTCTCTGACATCACAGGTGTGTTACTGGGCAGCTCTTACACATTCAAGCAGATCAGATGATCTGAGACCAGTGTTCCTTTACAGTGCTTTATATAGCCAAGTGGTCGGTGTGCTCTTGTGCAGGATTAGACATCAGTAATTCACCAATACCTCAGAGACATCTTTGTGATGTCATGGAGACGGTACAGCTGCCTTGTTATCATTCCTTGTAAGCAGCCATTGCAAAGGGGTTGCCATTGCTATAATTTCAGTACTATGCCCTAGGATATCTTAAAGAATTGACAGTTCTACCTGGCAACTAAAAGGTTCAATTCATCTTTATTTCTGTAGCGCTTTTACAATGTAGATTGTGTCAAAGCAGCTTCACATAAAAGTTCTAGTGAATTGAAACTGTGTCAGTTTAGTTTTCAGAGTTTAGGTTCAGGTTAGTTCAGTTCAGTCTGGTTTAATTTTCACTGCTGAAAGTCCAAACACTGAAGAGCAAATCCATCGATACGGAGGTCCATAAGTCCCAAACTAAGCAAGCCAGTGGTGACAGCAGAGAGGAACAAAACTTCACCAACTGATGAAAGTGAAGGATAAAAGCCTAAAGAGAAACCAGGCTCAATTGGGCACAAACATTTCTCCTATAGCCAAACGTCTTGTGCAAAACTGCAGTCTAAGCACCGGAGGCTGGAGAACGCTGGACGTCCATCGTGGAGGAGCTGGAGGTGAAAAATCACATGTGCAAACATCCTGCCATAATATCAGCAGGTTTTGGCCAGCATTACTCACAAAATCTTCAGGTTTTCAATGTAATGAAGGCGGAAGTTAAAGAGACATTACACAATTTTTTGAAAATAGGCTCATTTTACAACTGCCCTATAGATAAAATGTTGAGTTTTACCATTTTTGAATGCATTAAGCTGATATCTGGGTCTGGCAGGAGCACTTTTACCTTAGCCTAGCACCGATAATTAAATCAGAGTAGACCGTTAGCATCTCGCTAAAATGTAAAAGTGTTTTGCTAATTTTTCTACTTAAAGAACCCCTATTTTGCATAAAAAAATGTCATATTTTGGCTTTGGGGGTCTCCAACAACAGGTTGTTATGCATGCATGGTTAAAAAACACTTACATTGTCTTATAATATGCATTTATTTTTACCTATTTATCCCAACGACTCCCATATGATTCGTTCAGCGATTCATTTATTCCCAAACCCCTCCTTAGCGACATGCTAATCTGCACTGATTGGTCTGATGACCCGGTCTGTTGCGATTGGTAAATTGCGTTCAGCGCGAGACAGAGAGAAACACCCACCATGGCTTATCAACATTGTTGAAGTTGTCAGAGTGCAGAGTATATGTGTGAGCCCAATGCAGGAGTGCATTAAAGCAATGCAGTTAAACACCAGCATATTGCTCTACTCTTAACCATAAGTAAAAACAACAACACATGTTCAGTATTAATCCACACAGCGGCAAAAGCTAAACTATTTTGAAACTTGAATGCCACATGTGTGTAGGAACAGCTGATGGTGGCCATGACGACAACAAAAGACAGAGGATCGCAAGCTCAAAAACACATTTAAATCTGTAAAGAAAGCAGCACGCGCCATGTTTTCAACATAGTTTTAGACACGATATATGAATATAAAGAGTTAACCAGATACAGTACAAGCCGTGTGGAGCAAAAAAACAATTAAATACATATTTTGCAAGCTAAAGAAAACAAGGGGGCAACCATTTTAATCACACTTACACTTGTGAAATGGAGGAAGAAACTGATCCATGAACTGTGTACTGAAAAAGTTCCTGTCACACTCTGACAAAGTCCCATGCATCAATAGTCTTTTCTGATTTATTGCAGGGTGGATTATTGCATTAATCACCAGAACGTTCACTCATTAATGTTCTCTCATCTTTAGACATGATCAGTCCCACACACACCTGCACTCTGCTAGCTTGAAGGGAAATGTGAGTTCACGTTTTACCGGATATATTTCATATTTGGTATATTTTCATACTTCATATTTGGTATTGTTTCGTGTCAACGTCAATACGAACAGACAAAAGATCCAGACGAATGACTAGGGCCAGACGGAATCTGCAGACGTTTTTTGCTATTTCTGCAGGGAATTTTGGTATTAATCTGTGGATTTCTGCGGAATTATTCTAGGAGTATCATAACTAAAACCTTAAAATGTGAAATAAAAAATAATATCTTTTTAACTTTTATTTAATGTTTAAAATGCAAATCCAATTAGATTAACAGTAAATAGTTAACTCTAAGTAAATAAACAGAAATTAATGATGGGCTAAAAATCTGTGGAAAATCTGCGGAATTCTGCGCGCGCAGATTCCGTGTGGGACTACGAATGACATATCATTTAAACGACTCTGAGTTGAATCTTTTATTTAAAAATCTTTATTTTTAAGCAAGGTGCACTTTCAGATTTAAACCTCAGCTGATTGTTTTCATTTACTTAGAGCTCAGTTACACACTGCATGGAGGGTTATTTTCCAAAACCCATAATAGGGGCCCTTTAAAGCTAGACTCTTCTTTAGTTACATTGTGTAAAAGGACCAACAGAAAATACATAAATGCTATTTTCTAGGTTGATAAGGCTAGAAACTATACTCTCATTATAGGGTCATAATTAAGGTAATTGGTCACACTTTATTTTGATGGTCCGTTTGTTGAATTTAAGTTACATTGTGTCTACATGCCAACTAATTCTCATTAAAATATATAGGTAGACTGTTAGGTTGGGGTTAGGGTTAGTGTAAGTTGACATGTACTTGCAAAGTTTCTTATAGTCAGTTAAATGTCTGTTGAAGAAGCAGTGTCAGCAGATATTAAGCAGTCTACTAATACTCAAATGGACCACCAAAATAAAGTGTCACCGGGTAATTTTCTGCCATACCATGACTCTAGCAGGTGCAGTGATATTAGCACCTGAAAATAGTCCCTAGCTAGATAACTAGGTAGTAGCACTTTGTAATAGCATTTCTGCTCATCTAAAAGTTCTGGAAATTGGCTGAATGGATACAAAAATTGTAAACCTGAACTGTTTAACTCTTTCCTAATAAAAATTGAGTGTTCCTTAAAAAAAATTACTTCACTTTTCTAAAGAAAATTTAGAGATAATTTACTCACCTTTTTTTGAGGAAAACATTTCAGGATTAGTTATATCTTAAAGTTCAAATTGCAGTTTGAATCACACAATATGTGAGTGATGAACTATCAGTGTTGTGCAACAAATATGCTTCCAGATTAATCTTAATAAATTATGGCACATATATTATGCAGACTTCATATGTGATCCTGGATCACAAACATGTTGTATGGGTATATTCGCGGCAATAGCTAAAAAAAATCATTGAATTGGACAAAAATCATTAGATTATTAAGTAAAGATCCTAATCCCTAAAGGTATTTTGTATTTTCCTACTGTAAGTCTGTCAAAACTTAATTTTTACATAGTAATGTGACTTGCAAAGCACATAATTTGAACATTATTTGAACAAAAAATTCAATATTTATATATATATTTTTAGAACCCTGATTACAGATGTTTAATTAGTTGTGTATTGGCCAAATATTATTATATATCACATCAATGCAATGCTTATTTATCTGCTTTCAGATAAAGTACTCATTTTCAAATAAATTGACCCTTATGCCTGGTTTTGTGGTTTTATGGTCATATATAAACATCTAAAGATCCCATTAAGATACCATAACATGCTTCAAGAGACTTTTTATGATGCAGAAAAGCCTTTATTACTCATTTGCATGTACAGATTCAGAGTAAGAGAGTGTAATGGCCCCTGGACACCATAGTCCCCTCTCAGCCCTCCACTCATGGGTCTAAGATTTCTGGCACCAAAACAACGTCACGCTTCCTATTTCAGGCACAGGTGCAACATTTCAGCAGCGGGTCGAGTGACCGGGAGAGAGAGCAAAGCTCAGTAAGAGTGGGTTACATTAGGACTCTGAATGAGGAATAGGATGCTTCCTGATACCTTTTAGTAACATAGGGCAAGAGCGATGTTAATACTGCTTAACAAGGAGCTAATTAAAGAGAGGCTGTTTTACTGTTGACGTGAAGCGCATTACTGTATATTGTTTTTTAGAAAATGATGGAGCGGGGATTTACCCTATTGCCACTTTTTTTTGTTTGAAGAATACGTGCTGCATGCCATTGCAACAGTTGCTGAGGATGGTTGGGGTTACATGTGGTTAATAACATGTTCAGAGTGGTTGTTAACACATTCCTATCGTATGTGGTCCAGTCAATAGAAACCAATCATAAGCCTTTATGACTCTTGGTGATTTGGGATACTCCATGAGTCCGCGGATTCGTTGTGTGTCTGTTTGCCCACCAGGTGACAATCAGCTAGCCAGACTGCAAGGAAAAGTAACAGCACACAAAGCAGAAAAGGAAGATTAGCGGTAGCATTAGCAATCAGCGCTAAATCTAAAAAGCAAGATTTCAAATTGCGCTAAATTGTCAAAGCACTTGTGTTTATTATCCAGAGAAAGAGAAAACACAAAGCATCACTTGTTTTGTTGTTGTAAGGATCATATCACAACATTAAATTAACATTCCAAAAGCATTTCGTTGTTATAATATGGTCAAAAGAAATCATTTACTTGTCACAGATGTTGAACTTAAAGGTTAATTCACTTCATTTGGCGTTTGTTTTTTACAAGGCTGAAGAATACAGACATGTTCCCGCAAAAAAAAAGGTGCCATGCACCGTTACATCCCACGTCAGGAGCAGTCAAATAAGGCTTATAAAAATATTATGAGCCATTATGACTTGTCAATATTATGAAGCACTAATGCAGGACTGAAATGGACATCACGACAGAACATCAAAACATTTGCACACACCTGTACAGATAATGCATAATAGATAAGGCTCAACAAGTCGTTGCCATGTATGTTTAAATACATGTTATGCGTGTAGCATACATGCGTACTGTATATGGTTACAAAAATGCCCTACATGACACCGCAAGAAATGCACTGTACACAAAGCACTCAGGAAGAATAGAAAATAAGAATAAAAGAATACAAAATCAAATGAGAAATGGCAGAACGAAATGAAAAGGCAATGAAGGGTTCATAGGCACAGAAGTTCACCAGGTCGGAGAATATCCACTGGAGTTTCTTTCCAAAGCACTTCAAACAGCGCAGAATTGAATGAAAAACATCGTCCTTTTGAAGTTATATAAGAATAAAAAATGCCATGGGCTATCCTTGTGGGCTGCAATACGATTCTTTGAAATGCCAGTGTGGTGATGGTTCTATATATAATAATATAGATTGTGTTCTACAAATGTCAAAGGTTTGTCTATTCCGTTAAGTGTCCTTTGAAGTGTCCATTCAAGTGTGTTCTATCCTGGTCGGTCACATGATGATGGTTTCTGTGTGCTGCGAATATGAATTCAAAAACCGTTTGGCTTTCAGGCCAGGGCTTGTGTGGGAGATTTTGCTTGGTGGATTATGTTTTGCCCATCTAGATGGACGGCGCTGATTGGCTGGTCGAGCAGGACGTGAAAAATTGCTACTGCTGGGGACGGGAGATGACTCGCGTTGGACCTGGAAGGGAACAGGTTTTAATGTAAGTACCTTTATGGATACATGATCAATAATTGGTTAAGAATATTTGATTTATTTTGTGTCGACATATTCTGCCTTTTTTATTGGCTGGTTAGTTAGAAAAAAACTGAATATGTAGTGGAGAATAGGAAAAAGCGCATTCTCAGTCCTGGAGAACACATTACCCTGCAGAGTTGAGTTCTAACTGAATTAGTTAAATCAAGAGGTGTGTCCCAAATCACATACTTGCTCACTTTTCTAAATCATTTTGTAGTATAAATAGTGTAAGTAGTGCATTCACACTCAAGGCTGATTTATACTTCTACTTCAAGCGCACATGTATGTTCCAGCGCAGCCTTCACGCAGAAGTATAGCCCTCGCCGTGGCTGACGCTCTCAAAAGATGCAACTACACGTCGCATCGACGCATAGCGCAAGCTCTGTGATTGGTCGGATTGGTAGCAGCGATGAGTGTGGGAAGTGCTGAGAGCCATGAGCCTGATGGAGCGAGTGTTTACAAGTGTCAAATCCCGTGAAGGAGCTCTAGATGGAGACTTTGCTTTGTGTTTACCTTCTGATTAAAGTTGTTGCACGTTCGCCAGATCCCACCTATGAATGAGCAAGGTTGAGCTACTTGTACATTAAGGTAGCATTCAGAAAAAACAAAACGCCCACAAAAAAACATAAAAACCTACTGCCAGCTAGTGTTTCGGAAGTGTTTTTGCAGAGCAACACAAACAGCATGCAGAAGTATAAATGCACGACTATGGGCAAGGCATGCGCCGTGGGTCACGCTGATCACTTGACGCAGAAGTATAAATGCATTACTATGGGCAAGGCATGCACCGTGGGTCACGGTGATCACTTGACACAGAAGTATAAATCAGCTTTCAGAAGTATGGAATGTTGAACACTTCATGAACTCATGGCTCACAGCATTTTTTAAGTAGAGGAAGGAGCGGAGCTTTTAAGCACTGAGGTTAGATTACTTTATTTATTTTGCACTGTGCAAACAAAATTCTGCTTCCAACAGTGAATGCGGTCGTACTCATGACAGGTACTATTTGGTTGTTTTGTCCTTTGTTTCACTGATCTAACAAACGTCGTCTTGGAAAGTTTGAACTTCCGTTTAGTAAAAATTTTCCAGTTGAGATGACACTAAACTCATACACTACACCAGGGATGTTCAGCCATGTTCCTGGAGATCTACCTTCCTGAAGAGTTCAGCTGCAACCTTGATCAAACACACTGGTTTTTAATTACCATGTCCTCCTGTAGATCCTGCTTCATTTGTTTAGTTGTGTTTGATTGAGGTTAAAGCTAAACTCAGAAAGTTAGATCTCCAGGAACAGGGTTGAGCACCCTTGCACAACACAGTTGAATGTTTTAGTGTAAAGTGTGTCAGCACAGGATGTCAACATGACATCATATTTACGTTGTACCCCAACGTCATGGGCACGTTGAATTTTGTTTGGAATTAAAATCGGGTTGACGTCAGAACCCAACGCCAGGCTGATGTCAATGTCCAATGTCCAACCTAAAATAAACCCAAATATCAACGTCTAATCATGTTACACCTTGAAGTTGTGGGGATGTTACTACTATGACATCTTTCAGATGTTGGATTTTGGTCCCTTTCCAACACAACCTAAAAGTAACCAAATATCAGTATAATTTGACATTGTTACTGGATGTCAAAATAACATTGTCCTTAGATGCGGGCTAGATGTTTAATTTTGGTCACCTGACATCATGACCTAAATCTAACCTAATATTAACATAGTGCCTGCTGGGTAGATACCATTAAGGTAGGTCACCTTTAATCATTCTTTCTTGATATATCTTACGATGCAAGGCTAAATGCTCTGGGGGTTAACCCAGGATTGATGCAAACGAAATTCAAACTTGACTGGTTAACCAGCTAATCTGGTTTAATGGTACAGGCCCTGTGTTGGAGCACTGAACTGAACTCTTTGGGAAAGTGGTTCTTCAGGACCAGCAATGCTGGCTGAGAGCATGCGCTGTGCTATAATTGCATCGTGATTTAGACAAAGATTAGTATTGCAGTGTAATTCGGTGTGTGTGTAGATAATATTTATATAAGTGTTTCACCTGCTTTATGTCCATTTGCGGGGTGAATGTGGCCCTCTGACTTCTGTTGTTCTCCAATTCCATCATTTCCAGAAGTTGCTCCAAGTTATCACTTCCCTGTCTTATTCTGTCAACACCGATCCCTGCATGTACCTTACCTAAGTTTTGAGATCCTGCTCTAAGAATGCTCTCCACCATCTGGTAATCAGAAAATAGATCCTCCCCATGGAAGCCTGCTTTGTGGGATTTAGGCCCTGGAGATACCTTCTGATAACCCAACTTAAGGTGAGACTGTGATGGGCTTAAGTTATAGGACAGGCCATGCTGTTCAAGAGTACAACCACCCCTCCCACTGTCTCTGTCTCCATTCAGGAGGTTTCTAGAAGGACCAGCTGCCCGAGCATGCTCCTGGCTGGGCTCCAGTCTTGCTGCCAGTACATCACAGTCTGTAAGGCATTTCTGCACGGGACGTGTGGATACCCGCTTGGGGTCAAACTTGCTCTGGCAAATGGAAGTGTTTGTGTGCCTTGGAGGATCATTGGTGACAACTTTGGTCACAAGGCCATCCTCTATCAGGGTTTTCCCTTCATTCTCCTGCAACATGGCATTAAACTTGCGCAACACAGATGGGCTTCCGGCTTTCTTGTCAAGCAAGAGACACTTTCTGTCAGGTTGTTGTGGTGACTCTTGGTAAGTGGTACGAGAGCTAACAGGTGAAGCATCTCTCTGTTTGATTGACAGTTTGGAAGTTTTAGGTGGGAGGTCATTTGATGAAACAGGCTCTTTCCAGCTAACATGGCGGGTTTGGGAGTCATCCCAACTTGATTTCTTGTTCTTCTTGTTCTCAACCTCCTCAAACTCATCCGATATTACACAAGACGCAGTCCTGGAGTGATAAAACAAGTAGTATTAGTTACAAAAAGAAATTAGGCAAAATATAAGCAACTCCCAAAACAAGAAACGCCACAAAACATGCATTTCTTACAGAGTTTTTGTCTTGTTTCTAGTTCAAATATCTTAAAAAATCTTAAATGAAAAAGCATTTTCTAGACAATTGTTTTTAGAAATACTAAGTCAAATCTGCCAGTGAGGTAAGAAAAATATTCTCTTTTCTTTTAAAGATAAATTTACTTACCCCGACTGACAGATAATTTAGCTTGTTTTAAGAAAAAAAACACTTAATTTTGACTTATTATTTCTGAAATCAAAACATTTTACTTGTCTAAAATTGCTCCTAATTTAAGATTTTTATATATTTAAATTAGAAACAAGACCAACATTATAATCTTTCTTACAGTGAACACAATCAGTTACAGATTAAACATTGAGACTAAATTCAGAGAATGATTTTACCTGTTTGTCACAGAGCTAGTCTTCATGTTATTTTGATAACGGTTTGTAACTGGATATACCTTGGGGTTCTAAGTCCAAAAAAAGAGGGGTTATAATGGTAAGTAAGGTGAAAAATATATATGCAAAAATATACTCTTGATGCGGAGAGATTGATCAATCATAGAACAAATACTCACTGCATTTTGAGCCCCATTATTCACTAGGCTCTTTCCAAAATACTGGCCCTTTTGGAGGTATCCATTGAGGATTTCTAGGGTGGCATCTTTCCTTACATGATCGTGACAACTGGCAGGATAATGGCTGTCGTTGCTCATGGAATTAAGCATGTAATTATTGGAGCCATTACAGTAATCACTGGAGTGGTGAAACCCAAGGCTTTGCATAGCTGAAGGATCCGCTCTTACTTCATTGCATTGACGAATCATGAGATTGTTGTTGGGGTGACCATGAGGTTTATGATAGCCATTGGCCTGTTGGCTATACTGAGAGGTGACTGGTAGCAATGTAATGTCCAGACTTTTGTTGTTTGTGCTGCTCTCGCTGGCTTCCCTTCTGGCTTTCACTTCGTTATACAACTGAAATATAAATACACAATATTAGAGACAAAGCAGTGGAAAGTGTGATTTCTTTGCTTACCAACATAAAAGAAAAATGCTTCTAATGCACAAGTCAGCAAATTTAACTTGCATAATTTACTGCATGCACTAGTTATGGAACTTTTACATAAATAAACAACATGCGGTTTCTCCATTAGAAAGGGGTCAAACAGAGGGAAGGGGGTTACTTGCCCAAGGGTTAATTCAACCACCAATAGGAAGGCACTTGTTTGGCCTATTTCAGCATGAATGCTTTGGCATTCCGTGTGTTTTGTGTGAGACAGAGTTTGTGTACATTCTTGTGTTGTTGACACATCCCTTTGGGTTTAGTAAACATCTGTCAAAGTCATGATTCCAGATGGAGAGCAAAGCAACTATTATTAAATCCAAGAGATGCAGCCAATTTAGACAACAGGGGGTCAAGATTATTTCAGTCAAATGCAATCTTATTTAGCAGCCACTATCAAAACATCAACAGCTCTGTGGCCCATAGTATTTACAAGGTTGCAGTGCTGTTGGATCTGTTTTGGAATATAGGCTCATTTTACAACTCCCCTAGAATTAAACAGTTGAGTTTAACCATTGAATGCAACTAGATGATCTCCAGGTTTGGCGGGAGATTTTTTAGCTAAGCATAGATCACTGAATCAAATTATAATATTAGCATCTGGAAGTGCCTAAAAAAATAGTCCTGAATCATCTCCATGGTTCATCATTGTGTGAGTGTAACCCTGCTGGTCCTACACCAGCTAACCCGCACTGAGCTGGGATCGAACTGGTGACTCTCCGCATGGGAGTTGGTTGCTCTAACAAGGAGGCTAAAGACCATGGTCTTTAGTGTTTGTCGCTAGAGCACTTTTTCGAGTTCAGAGGAGTGAGGTTTACCTGCACAGCGTTTCACTAGCTGGCCTCTGTTACACTCACCCCCCTAAACCTCACTCCAATGCAGGTCACGGCACCAATGTAACCCTGCTGGTCCAACACCAGCCAACCTGCTCCGAGCTGGCAGTGAAACTGCGACTCTCCACATGGGAGTCGGTTGCGCTTACAAGGAGGCTAAAGACCATAGATTGTAGCGTTTGTCACTAAAGCATCTTTTTGGGTTTAGAGGAGTGAGGTTTACCTGCACAGCACTTTACTAGCCTCTGTTACACCAGTTTCAGCCATTTATATGGTGATAGCATTTTTTTATTTTCCAATGGTCTTCGTACACAATGTACAGAAGAGTCAATCTTTAAATAGGAAAATTATAAAAACTCTGGTCATTTGTGAATGAGATAATCTGACTCAATGATCTATGCTAAGCTAAGCTAAAAGTGCTCCTGCCAGACCCAGAGATCATCTGGTAGGATTTAACAATGGGAAAACTCAAAAAATGGAGCGTTCCTTTAAGCCTTGTTTATAGTCTATGAAATTTTTAAATAAGCACTCTCCACATAGAGATGGGTGGAAGTTGATCCTGTCTGGCGTCAATGCAGATGAAAGTTTGTCTCACCTCTTCAATTTTCTTTTGCATATCCTGTAGCTGATCTTCCCATTCCTGCATCTCCGAGTCAAAATTGTCAGGCAGGTCAGCTCTCTCTCCACCCCACACGCAAGTCCCAGGCTCCAGCCCACGGTGCAATTCCAATGTGGCCATTCTTTAGCCTACGAGTGCTCAGAAACCTATGCAGCAATTCCTGAAAGGTCACTAGAGTGACCACGTTGGAAAGTCCACCAATACCTCTAAGAAGACAAAAAAGACATTAATCATTAAGAAACAGTCTATTCATTAATTGAAGTACTGTAAAGCAAGCAGATCAGTTTGGTATTTCTGGAGGATTCCACTACTTTGTAGTTTGTTCTTTCAAGCTGAATGTAAGTGAAATCTTCCTGATTGTGTTGCATTTCAGGTAGACTTGTAAAAGGAAACAAAAACCCAGCTATGTGGTCTCGACACCTGCTTTAAAACTCTGACGCTTTTCTATATGCATTCCCTGTCCTTCAAAGTAGCTCGTACCTGTCAAAATTGTCAGCACGTTCTTTAGACACCAACTTCATTAGACATGCTCAAATTACCTAAAGGGACTTCAGGGATTTTGAAGTCAGTTTTATAACTCGTTCAGTCTCCCCAGAGCCTGATCTATCTTGATCAAGGGCACGGTAGGAGTAAATGGTTTCCACTTGCAAGTTTTAAAAACACTTAGTCTAGAGATTTACCATTTCTTTTGGGCTAGGGATAATGTCAAAGTTCCAAACAAGTGCAGGAAGTTTTACCCGCTTGGGTAAGCTTAAAATAGTAGCATCCTTTCCATGGTAAAGTCACTGAGATTTTCTGCTGCACAGCTTTGATTTACAACAGGTATTAGGGAACTTGACACCCAGTTTAAGGCATTAAATTTCCGCAATGTACAGCCTGATGATGTAAGAACGGAGACTGTATATACACCCTGCGATAATACATCATAAACTTAAAAACATAAATGGTTGGTATCTGTTTTCTTTACAACATGCATGTACAGTTATTATACGCAATTGTATCTGATTACTCTAGTACAACTACTAACGGTATTTAAGTGACTGTTCCATCAATTATTTACAAGAGGTAGTATTCCAGTAATCTAAATACTTTGTGTAAGCTGTAAGGATGTTAAGACTCTTAAGAGATCCAATGACGTCGACCCATTTTAAATATCACAGAAAAGTGAAATAGCTTCAAGAGTTAGCAATAAGTTCACACTTTAAGAGATATAAAAGTAGAGGTTTCTGTTCTTGTCTACATGCTTTCTTAATCCTTACCAGTTAGATCTGATTATTGGTTCCTCCAGGAACTTGTGATGCTCTGAAACAGCTGCTCCAGAATGTGCGTATGTTGTTCAAGTACAGATTTGTCGCTTATATGAAGATCACTCCTGTTTCAGTACCACCTCCTCTTTGACCGCTCCTGCGTGTAACTGTGGAAAGACCACTGATGTTCGTACCCCACAGCGTGACGTAAAAATCCTGTGTATTGGATCCTAAATGTTTCCTCTGTCCGGCCTTTGGCCCTGTCCAGAGCTCGGGGGTAAACAACTGTAGTCCTGAGAGGGCCCTGGGGCTTTATAGTAACTAAAGTATTTACCCCTGCGACGTCAGACCTGCCAGGTGTCCGGTGTCATAATGTCAGATTTATTCCAGCATTCATGGTCTCCATGCAGGAGACCGACGTCACTGACATTCTAGGTTAAAATTACAAAGGCAGAAGGAGAGTGTTTACATGTCTATTTTAAAATGCCCAGTTCTCCCCTATCTCTGTCAAACTGTCTTGTTGCTAGTCTGCTTTTAGGGCTTGGCAGATTGTGGTCTTGTGACTCCTATTCCAGTTGTTTCAAGCTCTAATGCCAACAGGCAACTGCGCTATTTGTGACTCTCAAAACACTCTGTTCATTTTATTTTTAAGATGCCACCGACTGAATTAGCAGATACTAAGTGTGCTGTCCGCGGTTTCTAATGGGCGCCTCACACTTGTATTTATTTGACACATGTGGCTGTTGCGCAATAAACAGACGGCCGATGGTTCAGCCCTAATATTGGCCGCTGACTCAAATAGTTTCCGGGCACAATAATGCAGGAAGAAAACAACAAAGCAAAAGCCACTAAGATGGAGAGACTGTGGGCCCTAGCACAATATGGCGCATGTCTGACGCAAGTGTTTATTGCTGTTTCAACCTGGCCCTGCGCCACATTGTTTAATTTGCAAATGCATTTGCACTCATTTATGTGCGTATGGACATACTGGTCTGAAAAGGTGTGTTAAGTCGCATTGTTGACAAGTTGCTATTTTTGTCTAAAGTCCGTGGTACAGTTTTTTGTTTGTTTTTATTTAAAGATTGCAAAGGGTCCATGATAAATACAATTATTTATGTATATATTCATTCATTCAATTTCCTTTGGCTTAGTCCTTTTAATGATCAGGGGTCACCACAGCGGAATAAACAGCCAACTTATCCAGCATATGTTTTACCTAGCGGATGCCCATCCAGCTGCAACCAAGTACTGGGAAACACCCATACACACTAGAGTTGTGCCGATAGATGATAGTATCGTGTATCGACGATGGACAAAGATATCGCCAAGAGCTGAGACCTATGATGATTTTAAAGACGATATTTAGATTGTTTCGCATTAGGTAATGTAGAACTATTACATGTTTTAATTGCATTAAATTGAATAGTATTATTATTTTTAATCATCATCAATAATAAATGAACTACACATAATTTGTAAACTTCAGCTGTTCACATCAACATCACTTGACTGACACTTTCGGACAAAAATGTATTATTTTCGATTGCTTTCTTGCACTCTCTCTTTCTCTCGCACTCAACAAGTGTTCTGCGCTGCACAGCCACATCTCATAGCTAACTAGTTAGCATAAAAATAATAGGCTAAATAACAAAACTGGATTTAATTAATAAAGTTAAATAACACTATTTTAAAAAACGAAACAACTGAAAAAGAAAATGAAAGAACTTTAAAACCAGCTCAAATGTTCTCGAATAAAACATGTTGCTGTAATACACAATCATTGGTCATTTGAGACTCCAACAGCACTCCCGCAAGTTTCTCTCTTGGTTTCACAAAAAAATATATATATTTATCTTTTATTTAGCCTAATTAAGTTTTAAGGTGGCCTATAGCCTATTTTTCATTGCATGCATTGCTTCTTCAAATACACGGAATATACAAACCTGTCTTACTTGTATTTAATTCGATGGAATGATAAACACAGAATTTTTCAGAAAATAGCCTATTTATTTAATTTAAAATAGCTTAGGCTTCTATTTATTTATATAGGCTATACTTTTTTTTAAACTAGCCTATATTCAATTAAATTACAAACTGTATTTTACCATTCGTTTTGACTAAAACAAATTATTGAGCAGATTTTTAAAAACTAATCAAAGAACATTTTACTGAGCTCAGTAAAAAGTTTTGTAGGTCAAATAGGCTATTTAATATTAGACCTATTGCCGACTCGCCGCAGCCATGTCTAAAATGAAACTATTTCTCTTATCAGAAAACAATAAACACATATGCTATGCGCAACATTGTGTTAGATCTTAGCAAATACAAATGTCACACTGTTGATGATTACTTTTGTGATGAGCATCAGACCTGAACAGTGTTGCCAACTTAGCGACTTTGTCGCTAGATTTAGCGACTTTTCAGACCCCCCTAGTGACAAATTTTCAAAAAAGCAACTAGCGACAAATCTAGCTACTTTTTTTTGTGTGTTACTGGAGATTTTTATAGACTGTCGTTTGTCCATTACTGTACCGTTCCTACTCTTCTCAAAGAGCTGCGGGTGATGCTGCCGGCCCCTCCCCCACCTCAGAGCACTGACAGGCGGCCCAGTCCTCGTACAGCAGTCTCTCCCACCTGCAGCCTGACAGCAGATCACCTCTCTGCGTACTGACGGCAAATGATTTAGCACCGGCAGTGTCAAGGTATTTCCCTTGTACAGTCAAACCAATCTGCTTCTCCTTTATTTTAACAATTTAACTTGGCAGTTTATACTTTACTTGTTCACAATCAGAGATGTTTTAAGTGAGAGTTTCAGAACTTGTCTGAGTTTATTACGTCTGAGCGATTACTGCAAATTCACTTCTCATCTATAATGATATACTGTATTCAAACAGCAATACATTTTGTTAAATTGACATGCTTACATAAAGCGTAGTGCAAATACTGTATAAATACCCCATTTTTTTACCATAGGCTGTTAAACAAAACAGAAATGGTAGAACGTGATGATGTCAGTAATATGCAAATTAGCGTATGACGTAATCTAGCGACTTTTCGGGCAGAGCTTAGCGCCTTTTTGTTGACAATAGTTGGCAACAGTGGACCTGAAGATGCGCCGTGTTCAACTGAACAAAAACATGGAAAACTTCAGTCAAGTGCAGGCGGCGAGTCCTCCATCCGCCTCCTGTCTGAAAGGACCTTAATGCATCCTTGTTTCTTCCGTGTGTAGATGCATTTTATTTCATTCGCTTTTATCCATGTATATTATTTCCATTTTGTGGCAGTCTTGCGGGCCGCGGATAACAGCATGAACCCGAAATCACAATCAAGTCCTGTCCCGCACTGCACTGTTGCATCGAGTCTTGTTTGAAATAATTTTGTCTCAGCGCCTAGGCTATTTAGCTATAAGAGCACAATTTTCATTTGCATTGGTTGAAGATCAAACGTAATGCAAATGCAGTAGGTTATTAAATAAGTTTTAAAAATCAGCTGAAAGGTTATTAAGTATGTTTAGATATGGATAAATATTATAATGAGATATTACATATAAATAAACATTACAAACACTGACGCGCCCCCATGCGAGAGAGACGATATGGCGATCTGAAAATGTTGTATATCGCCCAATACTAATACACACTCACATGCACACACATACACTACGGCCAATTTAGTTTATTCAATTCACCTATAGCACATGTGTTTGGACTTTGAGGAAAAATGGAGCACCCAGAAGAAACCCACGCCAACACGAGGAGAACATGCAAACTCCACAAAAATGCCAACTGACTCAGCCAGGACTCGAACCATCGACTTTCTTGCTTTCAGGCAACAGCACTAACCACTGAGCCACCGTGTCGCCCCCATTATTGTATATAATTGCATAATATTGTATATTATTATTGTAATATAAAAGCCGCTACCCCCTCCCACACTTTCTTTACCTCAAGGGGCTATGGTTGAATTTGGTTGTGTGCTTTACCCATAGGCACGAACAGACCTGTTTCTTCACTAGTGAAGCTTTCATTTTTTCCGCCAACAAAGACCATGTAAATAGTGAATGGTGCAACTGCAACTCGCTCTTAAAGGGAATAGGGAGACTTATGCCCAATAACTCAATAAAAGAGTAAGGGCAACCCTTATAGACTATGCGCCTGGTGCTCAGACCGTTTTTCTTGTCCTTAAAATTGCAAAAGTAGATTTGGATACGCACTAATCGCACCTGCGCCATGCACTTGAGACATTGGCTGCATCTGAAATCGTCGTCTACTCAGTAGGTACTGCATTTAAATTTATTACTCGATGATGTCACCATTATAAAAGTATGTTCTTTACAGTATGAATGTGAGCAGTGTGAATGGAACTCGAACGTACTACATACGCCATTTTGTTATGATCACGTGACTGACCCACATCAGTTGTGTCGCTTTACTTCTTGTATACTGTTTTTCAAATTCTATGAATTCGGACATACTACTCTGCTCGCATACTGATTTTATCAATTGAAAGTATGGAAGTACGCGATTTCAGACACAGCCAATACACTTAGATCATTAAAAAAACAATGAATATATGAAATGCAGATTTCTTTCAGCTGAAAGTTTTCCTAAACATTCCCTAAAAGAAACCTGCTCTAAAAAGTGTTATTGTTTAGTGTTAACTCCCAAATCAAATATTAGTAATCACAATAAACTGTAATTCAGTGTTTCCACAGATTTTCATTATGGATTTCAATCTGCCGATTTGACTTGAGAAATCTCAAATCCTTCAGCTAGGACTGAAACTGAAGATGCCTTCAATCTGAATAAACTCATAAATAAAGCTCTGATGTCCAAACCGCTGATCATCATGGGGCAATATATCCCAACCACTCCTTGACACGCTTGCAGGCATGAGGAGCACGTTCAGCAGTAGACTGATCCTGCTCTGGTGCAATAGAGAAGGTAATTTGTGCATACTAATATCATGTACAAAATCACTTTAGGTAAAGCTTGGACCTCGTCCACAAGCAAGCCACAGCTGTTCTTTAGCATGTCACATGAATATTTATGTGCAACATTTTGTGCAGTTGGTTCAGGTTCAAGTTGCAACCTTATATAATCTGTCTGTATTTTATATCTGTTAATGCAACATTGTTGTTCTTGTAAATCAATTCAAGATTCCTGCTTCAGTCCAATGTTAACTAACTTTTTTGAAAATAGGTTCATTTTACAGCGCATCTAGAGTTAAACAGTTGCGTTTTACCTTGTTTTTGAATCCATTCAGCCGATCTCTAGCTTTGGCAGGAGCGGTTAACTTAGCATGAATCATTGAATCAGATTTAGCATCTTGTTCCATTAACATCTCACTCGAAAGATAAAAAAAAAGCGTTGTGATCCTTTTCTATTTAAAGCTTGACTCTTTTGTTGTTAAAGTTCATTGTGTACTAAGGCTGATGGACAATACAAATTTGCTATTTTCTAGGCTGGTATATAACTATATTCTCATTAATCAATAATCAAGGAACTTTACTGCCATGCCATAGCTGCAGCTGGGTGCAGTGATATTACTCAGCACAAGAAAATAGTCCCTGGTTAGCTAACTAAGTAACAGCTGTGAATCCTATAGAATAGTAAAAAACTATGCAATAGTCAAGCATTAAATGGGAAAATGATCTTATTAGAATTGTTTAAGCGAGATGCTAATGGTCTGATTTAATGATTTATGCTAAGCTAAAAGTGCTCACACCAGAGCCATAAATTGGCTGAATGGTTTCAAAAATGATTAAACACCTCTGTTTAACTCAAGATAAGTTATAAAATATCCCCACTAAAAAGTGAAGTGTTATTTTAAGGCTGTTATTTATTCAAATCAATGCATGTGCTCTCTGACAATACAATTGTGTTTCATTAGCAGAGTTGGGTGTAACGTGTTCCACAGTAACGCGCTACTGTACTCTAATTACATTTTTGGGGAGTGCAGAAACGTAATGAATTAACGTTAATGAATTTTAAATTTGTGTAATTTGATTACAGTTACTAAAGGCAATGTAATTGCATTACTTACATTACAAATGTAGTTTTAAGAAGAAAAAAATGCTTCTTTTAAATCACGTTTTTTGCGGCAATGTCACTTAATAAGCAGGCACTTTTAAATTGCTGGAGAACACGAGCTGAAATGGTTGCTGTCAGGAGTGGTTGCTTCTTCAAGTGGAAATACAGACATTACTTTGATTTCATTTAGCATAAAAACAAAAATATTGCTGTGAAACGCAGTCTGTCCAGTCTCTAAACAACTTTCGACTGCTTTTAACTCGACCAGCAACTTGTTCATGCACTTGAATAGAAAGCATTCTATGACAATACTTGTCCCCAAAGAGGACACTTGCGCCCAAAAACACGGCAGCCAAACTCAGCCCAAACAGGCAATTTTTTTTTTTGTGCAAGATCGGGGGTATAGGTTTCTTTTGAATGTGAAGAGAAGAGTAGCTGCTTATGGGGCTGTTCACATATCGCATATTTTGTGCACGCAAGCTTGTTATATCCAATAAAGTTGAATATTGCGTACGCTCGCATTTTCCAGGCACACCGAGTTGAAAACCGCAAGTCACATGACAAGAACTGACCGATCAGCTGTATACTTTGGAATATACACATTTCGGTAGACTAATTACCTCAGACAAACCCAGTACACCCAAACACTGCAGTGCTTTTTGATACTATGAATGTCAATGGTTACAGGTATCCAGTTTTTTTCTAAATTTGTGTAAAAAAAACCCCAAACAAACAGGTTTGGAACAAGCGAATGATGAGAGAATTTTAAGTTTTGGAAGAGCTCTTTAAGTCTTTTGAATATGTAATCTATGCTTTTATAACCTCCCGTCTGGACTACTGCAATGCCCTTTATTTTGGGATGAGCCAGTCCTCTATCTCTCGTCTGCAACTCATTCAAAATGCAGCTGCGCGTCTTTTAACTGGCACACGCAAATACGAGCACATCACCCCGGTTTTATCTTCTCTTCACTGGCTTCACAAGGCACCCCTTTACCTCTCTGAGCTTCTTTGTCCCTACACACCTTCACGTTCGCTCAGGTCAGCCGAACAGCTCCTCCTGTGTGTGCCCAAGACAAATCGAAAGCTCAGAGGGAATCGGGCTTTTGCTGTGGCTGCACCAAAATTGTGGAATGAGTTGCCGTTGTATGTTAGACAGGCCTCTTCCATTACTGTTTTTAAATCTCTTCTTAAAACCCACTTGTTTAATTTGGCTTTTAGCACAGCGTGAGATGTTGACATTTTTTGTTTATTTAAGTATTTGCTATGTTTTGTTGTACGCTCTATTGTCAGCACTTTGGTCAACTGTGTTGTTCTAAAGTGCTTTATAAATAAAATTGAATTGAATGTCAAGCTGTTGTGATCAACCCATTGTAATGTTTTTCAGTGAATATTAAATTACTGAAAGAGCTGCAGTTTATTTTGTATTTTATAGGTATATTTTATGTTTTAAAAGTAACTTCAAAGTAAAATAAATTAGTAATCTGATTACTTTTTACATGAAGTAATTAGGCAGGTAATCAGATTACAATGTTCCAGTACTCAGTAATTTGTAATCTATTGTTTTTTAAAGTAATTTATCCAACAATGTTCATTAGTTACTCACCTTTGCATGCTTTTGACAGATGGTCATTCCAAGTGTTGTAAATTCTGGGTGATGTACCCTAAAATGGTTTTCTTTACTTTTCCATTGCAAAATCTTTGGTTGCAAAGCAAGTGCTATTGTGCCTGGTAGCCATAGTTCTGAATAAATGCCTTCTTGGTAATGTAGTTTCCGGAGGTTTAAGGGTCGTGATGTCTTCACAAATGCAGATTTTCTGATGTTGTATAGTAGTCTTTAGTTGCAAAAATAAAACTCTTGATGATGTACCTTCCAGTGGCAGCCATATATATGTGATTTGGGTAAAACAGTCTCCAGCATTTTAGAAATTAAGATTATGCGGTCTTCTGTGCTTAAGCGCGCTGTCTGTGCTTGGAAAGTGACCATCCTGTGATTCTTCAACCATGGTGACATACACAACATTGACAAACAAACGAAAACAAAGGGCGAAACTATGCTAATGAGTGGACGGATGGTAATCACAGGACAAAAAAGAGGGTAAAAAGAAATACAAGTTTAAAAATGGTGGCATAAGAGAGCGAAGAGAACAACACTAGAATGAGGATGAATAAAATGATGGGCTGAAACATCTGGGGTGAATAATCGACAGGATTAACGAACATGCATTATAAAACAAGGGTGCGTGGGAAGACGGGATCAGAGAGAGAGAGAAAAAGGTTAAGATATTAAGGCCATTAACATTTTCCATTTGCATAGTTTACAATTCTTGGCAAAACTATCCTCTGTTATTTTGTTAAATGCTACAAGCAATCAGGAGATAAACCTTGGTATGTATTGTGCTAGTTTGCAGTGTATTGCAATGTAATTCTCTTTTTTAAAATGCTGAATTTAAATAAAGGTATGCATTATGAGGCTTTAGGAAAGTAGTCTCAGACTCAAATCCTGGAGGACCACAGCTCTGCATAGTGTAATTTAGTAACTAGTTTAACCTGCTTAGGCATTTCTACCTGTATGTCTCTGAAATTGCCTATATGTCTATACGTAAGTAATGAAACCAAGTAGAAACCTACACACATAGGATTCTGCTGTGGGTGCCATCTTGCGAAAATTATTTCGTCAAGTGATGACTCAGTGCATTATAGGTATTTTCTAACTCTTAAGTGTACATGGGTTATGCACTTATTTTTGTGGTGAGTTGTGGGACATTTCGAATACTATTTAGTAATCATAAAACCCTGATTAGCTGGATCAGGTGTGTTTAATTACGGTTGGAGAAAAATTGTGTAGACCTGTAGCAATTGAGTTTGAGACCAATGCTTTAGGACAGTAGTCCACTTTAGCCCCGGTCCCACTGCACTTTTCGCCCCATAGACTTCCATTCATACACCTGCAAATGCGACGAATCGAAAACGCAAGCTTATGCGACAAGTTTCCATGTTCACTGCGTTGGAAAGTTCAAGCTTGGTTAGCTCTGACAGGTTAAATCGCGTGATTGCGTGAGACCAATCGAAGATCAAAACATAACTTCTCTGGACAGAAATTAAAAATATGGACCAATCATATTTTTTAGTGTCTAATCATCTTGTTTAATTCCGCCCCTTTTCATAACGCCATACAACAGAATTTCGCATGCTCAAACTCTAATGTGACCGTGGCATTTTTTGTAGAATTTTGCTCTTAATACTAATCAAACACACCTGAACATGCTAATCAATGTCTTCAGGATTACTAGAAAGTGACAGGCAGGTGCATTTATTCCAGGTTGGATCTATATACCTGCAGAAATGTGGATCTCGAGTGACAGAGTTGGGAACCTCTGCTTTAGGAGCTTTACAACTCTTGCTCCACCAAACTTTTATTTTATGAAGCAGAAGTGCCCAATCCTGCTCCAGAAGGACCAACATCATGCAGATTTTGGCTCCAACACTTAATTAAATGTTGCCATGGTGACATCAAAGAAGATCCACACTTGGTTTCCCTAAGAACTTTCAGCAAATAGTTCTGAAGAGAACCATTTTTTTGTGTGGGTCACTATAAAGATCCTTTGTGGAATGAAAAGATTATTTGCATGTTAAAGGTTCTTGGAAGCATTGATACCTATAATGAACTTTTATTTTTAAGAGTGAACCTTGTGAAGTGTGTGAAGAAATACTTGATTAGCTAGTTCAGTAATTAGAGTTTGAGCTAATTTCTGTTGAACAGTGGTCCTGCAGGAACAAGTCTGGACAACCTGGTGTTCTGTCGATTTGTCCTCCCTTGTCAGATTGTCCTACCTCCCATTCAAAAAGTAGGTAGCACATTTTGATGACGCAATATGCTACCCATTAGAATTTGCTACCAGTGTAAATTTTTGTAAATTTGGAGTGGTGTGATATGAAGCTGTAATATTGCCTTAACCTACCTAATCCCTAACCCCAACCTCAGAACCATTCAAATACAGTGTTGGTAGCATTATCTGATGGCTAGGATAAAATGTCAGGACACCGGTTTTTAAGCGTGCAATTATTTTTGCACAATAACAATACATATTCTTCACATAGACACACAGATTCTTGCCAGACTCACAGATAATGGTTCTTCTGAATCTCTTTCCTCAGGTTTTGGAACTTCCAGCCGGTCTATAAACCCTTGGAGCTCCTTCCTGAAGGTCTTCATTTGAGAGTTGATGCGGAAGAGTAGCTCATGTTCTCTGATCCGGCCACCATCATCCTCATCTTCCATACGACCAAAAAGATCCCCGTTAGCCACAAAGACCCGAGCCTCTGCAATGATGTTACTGGTGTCGGCTATAAGTCGGTCAATGGTTCGTCCCAATCGCTCTGCCTCAGCTCGGATGTCAATCATCTGTTGCCTGTCCCGTATGGAGCGTGAAAGGAGCCGGGCAGATTCAGGAGAATAGAGCGAGCGAGTTGGTGTGAGGCACCGAGCATTGCGGACCTCTTCTGAGTCACTTTCTCCTCCAACAGGACCCTCGCGTTTGCGATGGGGAGGGAGGCGAGACGAGGAAGAATCATCATCACTACCTCTACGTCCTCCGATTCCAGGACCACTATCACTTTCTGCATCACTGTCACGTGGCGTTACGGCTAGATGAGATGCTAGATCATATCGTTGCATGTTAGAAAGCAGCACACGGTTCTCATATTGCAGTTGCATCACTTTCCCGCTGAGATCATTGATCTGCTTCCTTGCTGCCTTCAGTTCCTCCTGCAAGGCTTCGGATTTGGAGCTGTCTCCTGCACCATTGTTGGCACCTGTTGCATTACCACCCGAAGCATGCCTCGTACCCTCTTTAAAGCGCAATTTATTTAGCTCGCTTGTCACTCTCTTATTTTGTTCCTCAACATCTGCAAGGTTCCTCCTCAGAAGTTCAGCCTCATCCTCCACCAACTGCAGTTGTTGCCTCAGCTCAGACAGCTCTGATCCCTGTTCACGCCCTATTCCTCCTTCTGCACCGGATAAGCCTCCATTAGAGGATTCATCCCCTCGAAGATCATCCAACTCTGCTCTCAGACCCCGGTTCTCAACCTCCAGTTCCACAATTTTTCGTCCCAGGATGTTGGCCTCTTCTTCCACCAGTCGCAAGCGGAGTTTCAGTTCTGATTCCCTTGTAGTGGGTGGACCACCAGCTTCCCCCTTTGGATGAGGGCTATCCAGATCTCCATAGAAGGATCGGTACTTCTGAAGTTCTTGTTCCAGGCGATCTTTTTCCTTGTCGATCTTTGCCATTTTCTTTCTCATTAAGGTAGCCTCCTCTTTAATGAAGGCCAGCTGGCATTTTAAGTCTTCACTGTCCTCCTGTTGTGTTGAAGGTATGTGAACGTTAGTTTCAGAGACATTTAATAGACATTTAAATGGTCAATATCTACGTACAGAAACCAGTAACCAATACTATGGAAGTCATCGGTTACAAGTTTTCATTATTCTTTGCAACAGGTTTCGAACTTAAATTGACTTAAATTAAATTAAGACCAAATTGTTATTTTTGGGTGAATACAATCATTGTTTGTTGAAATTCAGTTTTTATTCTCTATATATCTTTCCAAAAGATGGCATAACCTTGAAAATGCATCACTTTTTAATCACTTAAAATAAATTACCACATACTGATCAACGTTATTGCATTGTTCTTACCTCTGTAGGAGTCTGAGTCTTCCTCTCAGGCTTTTGTGCATCTTTGCTTCCTCTTCGTTTGTGAGACTGGATACAACAGACTCATATAAATGCCTGTATATAGTAATATTAAAGCGTATGTACATGCATTTGTATCCCCCCCTACCTCTTTGGCCTTGTCTAGCTCAAGTTGCAGGGCCTGTTTGGTGACTTCCACCTCGATAAGTTTCTGTCTCAGCCGTTCGTTTTCGTCTTCAGTCTTTGTTCGTTTTTCCTCCACATTTTCCAGCTCATGGTGGAGTCTCACAGAAACATCTTTGGCAACCTGTCAGAATGTAGTGGGTGGGGCGTAGTGGTTAAGTATCATAAATATTGTTGTTGTACTCCTGAGAAAAACACTTAGCCCTAGGTTACTCGAGGGAGACTATAATAAATGCACTGATGCTTTTGGATAAATGACAAGTTAGTAATTAGATGTAAATTCCCTGGGGGATGTATAATTAATCGCAGACTACCTCTGCATGCCCGATAAAAACATGGGTACTTGCCTTCAAATCTTGCTCTAAGCTCCTTAGGAGATCCTCGTCGATTTCTCCGGTTTGCGCATAGCGTAGTCGTTTACGTTCTGCCTTGCGGAGTCGATACTGAAGGATGCGGCAGTTCTTATTCGCTCTTTCCATCTCACGCCGCATTTCATCTAGCTGACACGTGTCTTCCTCGTAAAAGGTGTCACGCATCTCCTCCATCTCCGTCCGCATCTCTTCAATTGTGCTCTATGAAAACCAGAGCATGCTTATTAATAAGAATAAAAGATGGGTGGGTGGATGGATGGGTGATAACTTATTGTTTTGTAATATACTGCTTACAAATCTTCCCACCATAAAAATGTGCTTGTTATAATAACGATAAAACATACAATCATGTACAGTTGAAGTCAGAATTATTAGCCCTCTTGAATTATTAACTTCCCTATTTTTTCCCCCAATTTCTGTTTAATAGAATTTTTTTTTTAACACTTTTCTAAACAATAGTTTTTATAACTTTTAATAATTTTCAACATACTAGTATTCCGCCTAAAGTGACATTTAAAGGCTTAACTAGGTTAATTAGGCAAATCATTGTATGGATGGCTTGCTTTGTAGACAATCAAAAATGATGTGTGTTATCAGTCACCTTTGAGCAAGTATTGGCATAATGGTCTTTTTAAATCTATATTATTTGGTTTGCATTGTTTTGTATTCATCTTCTGTTGCTAATGGAACTAGTGTCTGGAAATATAGTTGAATAATTATAGTAGCGCCACTTTACACTATATACAGTAATCAGTCGAGGATTTGAAATCCGTTTTTTTTTTTGTAAACAGATGTGGTTTCATATCTCGGAATGAGGAAGAAATCAGCCTTTTTATAGTATTCAATACAGTGATAAATGCTAAGTCAATTAGCTTTGCATTATAACTATATTTTATTCCTATTGAAATACCCAGGATGACTTCAACACAAATAATCTATAAATTGCCACAAGTTTTTGTTTATTGTCCTCATGTTTGACCAATTGATCATCTTTTCTTCTGTTACATCTTTTCTTCTGTAATGCAAATGTGGTGTTTATGTGCGATGGCACCCTCTAGAGTCCAGTGTGAATGAAACAGAAATAACATTACATTGTGTGATCTCAACACACCATTGGCTCGTTTCCACTGTCTGGTACAGTACGGTACGGTACGGGTCACCTTTATCAGGTTTGTGTTTCTACTGCTAAAAGGGTACCAATGGTACTCTTTTGGTGGGCGTGGTGTACGACAGAAAGTTGCAGTCAATGTCATTTTCGCTCAAGAAAATGTCTAAAGTAAAGCTGTATGGGTCGCTCACATATCATATGAGAAGCACTTCTCACAAAACAGATAACATTTCACAACACACAGCATACATTTAGTCCTTATTTAGGTTTAAAACAGCAGGAAATAGAGCCCAGTCAGTGCAGACCTCTCATGATTAAATGTGTCTGTAATCTTCAGCAGCACGTGTAGCCTCTTGTTAGAAAGTAATTCCATCATTACGAGTTCATAATTGTCCAAAAGGTCATGATAATAGTTAAACATGGCAGTTTGTTCACGTTTGCTGAAAAAAAAATTGTGCTCCTTTTTTCCGGCTTCTCCTTTAGTTTTTTCGCGCGTCACTCTCGCGTTTGTCAGTTTCTGACAGGATCAGGTTTCAAAAGCACGTCAATAATCAAGCTCTCGTTATGATTATCAGCTCAAGAAGTTTGTTACTTCAAATATAGACGCGTGGCGAGCGCAAGCAAAAAAAAACGCTCGCGCTTCAGACTAGCTCGTATAAAACTACGGGGCACAGGGTAAAATCTGCTCTTTTTTTGGCTTTGTGGCTGTTCATCAAGAAAACGACAATGTTTATTTGAGCCCAGATCGAACAGAGCTCATTATTATATGTTATTATATAGATATATAGTCTCTCTGCTGTGTTTGAAAAACTCCTTTGTTTTCATTCTGGCTTGTTGCGCGAGCTCGTGACGTATCTCTGTAAACCAATAGCGTTCAGCTGCGCGTCTAGCTCCGCCTTTGGGACCCTTTTGGTACCCTTTCTCGTGTTTGGTATCCTTTCGAAAGGGTGCCGAAAAAGTGGCACGGTACAGTTCGGTTCAGTACACCTTTGACAGTGGAAACGGCCATAAAAGTGTACCGACCCATACCGTACCAGTCAGTGGAAACGAGCCACATAAGAAGTCTTGAAATCTACTACTGAAGACCCTCTGTCCTGCAAAGTTGAATCCAAACCTGCTTCAGCACATCTGCTTGTGTATTTTATGTCTGTTTCTCAACCATGTTCCTGGAGGACCAACAGCACTGCATGTTTTGGATGTCTTCTTTGTCTTTCACACCCATTACAGGTCTTTCAGTCTTTGCTAATGAGCTGATGATCTGAATCAGGTGTGTTTGGTTAAGGAGACATGGAATGAAATGAGATGTGCATGAAATGTGCAGTTGTGCAGAAAGGCGGTTGAGAAACACTGTTTTATATGATCCTGAAATTATAGTTTGTGCTAAGCTTGGTGGGATAATACACATCCAGTGTTGAAGACCTTGTTAATATCAAATTAAAAAGTATGAAAATGTATATATTTATCTAAAGTTTGAGGATTTTTTGTCTCTCTGTGATGCATATAAATGATCATCATTAATATTATTAATACAATAAATACCATAATGTATTGTCATTGATTTTAAGTCCATATCGCCCATCGCTAATAATAAGAAAAACAATTTTTTAAGCTTTCTGCTCTACAATTATTGCAGCCCTAAGAAATGTTTTTATTTCCATATTGTTTTAATAAACAGTGCATTATTCCACAGATAACACACCTAACGAGTGCTTGCAAAACTGTTGAGGGAGTATTTTGCATATACCAAGGCCATTTTCATAACTATAGTTTGCTTTGTGCTCCAACAGGAACTAAATTTTGACAGTATTTTATTTCTATGATGGTTTTGTTCACTTTCAGAAGGAAGCATTTTTAATGAAAGTCATATGAGCCTTGTTCAGTCAAAATATTTTGAGACAAAGACATCAGAGTATTATTTTCAAACCTCTCTGCGGGTGAATTTTGGCTTTCTTTGTTAATCACTAGTATTTTTGATTTATCGGGATGAACTGGAATCAAGGTTTAGAAAGCATTGTCATGCATGTGTTGAGCTGAAGAGTCAAAAATAGTTAGATTTTTGAATCAGTGTGCTGACCAACAGATTCAGGTGTCTGTCTGTCTGTCTGTCTGTCTGTCTGTCTGTCTGTCTGTCTGGCGGTTACTTC
>CAIGQZ010001345.1:27015320-27031842 GCA_903798205.1 Danio tinwini | reverse complement strand
TTTTTATTTTTTGCAGAGGGGATTTTGGGAATTCCTTTTCATCAGCCAATGAAACGTTTATACAGTTGAAGTCAGAATTATTAGCCTCCCCCCCCCCCCCGGATTTATTTTTTTATATTTCCCAAATAATGTTTAACAGAGCAAAGAAATTTTCACAGCATGTCTGATAATATTTTTTCTTATGGAGAAAGTCTTATTTGATTTATTTCAGCTAGAACAAAAGCAGTTTTAAATTTTTTAAACACCATTTAAAGGACAATTATAAGCCCCTATTTTTTTTGACTGTCTACAGAACAAACCATCGTTATACAATAACTTGCCTAATTACCCTAACCTGCCTAGTTAACCTAATTAACCTAGTTACGCCTTTAAATGTCACTTTAAGCTGTATAGAAGTATCTTGATAAATATCTAGTCAAATATTATTTACTGTCATCATGGCAAAGATAAAATAAATCAGTTATTAGAGATGAGTTATTAAAACTATTATGTTTAAAAACGTGTTGAAAAAAATCTCTCTGTTAAACAGAAATTGGGGGGAAAAATTAACAGGGGGCTAATAATTCTGACTTCAACTGTATATAATCAGGCAAATATAAAAAAAAGTTTAGTAAAAACAATAACTCAACAGTATAAATCTGTTAAGTCCTGTTTAAGTGGAAAATATTGGTTTATTTGTACAAAATTGTGTTTTAAAATATGTATGCGTACAGTCTTTGAATTATTTTGATTAAATGTGATGAAAGAAATACTTAAAAGTGTATTTTAGGCTATTTTTAGAATACTTTATGAAAATCTAAAATTTTAAAATAGCATTTTGAGTTAAAGAAAAGAAAATTATAAATAAAATGTATTATTATTATTATTATTATTATTATTATTAATAAAATTAATACATTTATGATAAAAAACAATGTGTATTTGCATTTACTGTCTCCTCAACAAATATTTAGGTAGTGTTCTCATAAAAGTCTCATAATATCTCTTAACATTTTCATTTTTTTTTCCTTTTAACCACTCCACAGCAACGTTTAAATCAAACTCTTGCAGGTTAAATCTTCACATTTGCCATCAATTTGATGTAAGTCTTTGAATTGGGAAAATAAATAGTATGCCTTGATGCCCGCGAACACTAGAGAGCGCTGTCCACCTTTTAATGTGATTTACCAACGCTTTAAACTTAACCTCAGCCTCAGTTTAGTTTTAAAAGCACATGCAAATTACTTCAATATCTGTCCACCCATCTGCTAATTGTACGGTAAGTTTTAGTGCTAAGAAGTTTATACGTGGGAGTTGTATACTACGTAGTGTACACTTAAAAATATATAAGCGTCTAATTTGCGCTACTATGTACACGGAAACCCTGCAATATAGCTTTTTGCAGAGACAAAGACGTCCTAATTATCTCATGGAGTGTTTGTAGCGTATTTTATGAGTGGAACAGGTTGAGAGAAAGGTGAAACCACTTTCTGTTAATAGGGCCAAGTGGAAATCTCTGGCCTGTGTGCAATCCTCTTACTGACGGACATCCTTGGTCAAGCACTCCGAGAGAAAGGGTTTGTAAAATAAGAGTCTGGAGAAGGCAGCAAGTCAAATAAATGTTTGCTAACACTTTCGTTAACGTAACAATTCACACCGTTTACTACTGACTTACTACCTGCATGTTATTAAGATATGAACTGTATTTTAGCACGTATAAAGTATGATCTTTTACCTTTCTAATTCTACCCTCTGTACATTGCTAACTATTAATAAGCAGCTAATTGGTAGTTTATTGAACGAAATGACTTAGTTATTGGTTTGTTAGTATTGTGAATTGTACAATAATATAAAGTGACCAAATGTTTTTTTTTTTCCTACTAAAGATTAGCGTGTACTGTTAATATATTAGGCTACAAGTTAAGCCTGGTTTTTACTTCTGTGTCGAGTGATCCGCGTGACCCACAGCGCAAGCCTCGCGCTGTTACTGTTTCTCTGCAATACACTTCCAAAACACTTCCAAAACGCTAGCTGGCAGTAGGTGTTTATGTTTCTCTGTGTCGAGTTTCTTCGCTGGTGTTTTGTTTTTTCTGAACGCTTCTTTAATGTACAAGTGGCTTAAATTTGCTCATTTTAAGGCGGGAACCAGCGGACGGGCAACAACTTTAATCATGAGGTAAACACAAAACAACAGTCTCCATCCGGAGCTCCTTCACGGGACTCCACACTTGTAAACAATTGCTGCATTGGGCGCACGGCTCTCCTCCGCCCACACTCGTCAGGGCTACCAAGCCGACCAATCACAGAGCTTGCGCTATGCGCACGCGTTACATTTTTTTGAGAGGTGCGCGTCAACGTCACCGATGCCGAGGGGCTATGCGTCCACGCATAGGCTGCGCCATAGCATACGCGTGCGCTTGACGCAGAAGTATAAATCGGCCTTTAGACGTACAATATCTTGCAACAATAATACAGAGTAACGTTAAACACAAATTATAGGGATGCGTCGACTGATTGCCGGAGATCAGTATCGGCCGATAATCACTTTTCATGACCCGATCGGTATTCGCCAATCTGGGATGTGTTTCCCAATCAACTACGTAACTTGCGGTCGAACTATCATAGTACGATGCATCGGTTGGGAAAAGAACAATGCAGTGACGAGTGTTAAAAAACCTGTAGTTTCGCTGTCGCAGATCCATCATTTGAATCGTTAGTTAAAACGTAAAACACCCATTATGATGCAGTGTTTCCTCTAGGATTTTTTCCAGCTGTGGCTGCGGACTCTGTTGGGCCTTTTACACAGATCTACCAGCTACCTGTGGCGTTATTTCAATGACAAATGTCGTGAGCGCAGTATTACGAGCCGAGATTGCATTTATGTAATACCAGCATGCAAATCTCTTTGCTTGTGCAACGATTTCCTCCGTTCGTGCACAAAACTTCTTGCACGCCCTCAAATATACGCTGTTTAAGTGCTTTCTTTTTTGTGAGCTCTGCTGAAGTGCGATTTAGTGCACACTGCTGAAGTGCGATTTAGTGCATTTATGTAACAAGTATGTCTTCAACATTTATTAGATTTGCTCGGAATATTTATGAATGTCTCTTAATAGACCTACCGAGCGGCAATCATGCGCCCTGAAGTAAAGTGAAACGGCCATAAATTTCATCATTATCTATCAATTTTAAAGTATTATAAAGCATTATCTAATTATGGAGACTGTGATCTTAACTGAATCATCTTAACTGAAAGCTATGCCGTGTTTGCTGGCCTCACGCTTAACGCACCTGTCAGTCAGTCAGCATGTCACCTTAAAGGGTTAAAATGACGCACAGCATTACTACGATTACAGAAAAGTTTGCGCTGTTATAATTCACTTACATTTTAACACGTTTTGGTGCGATTATAACCCGCTATTTAAAACAACAACAACAATGACTGTATGTTTTGAATGAGTAGTAATGTAGCAGTGGCGGGGTGATTTTTGGTGTGGCACCCCGCCATGGAAGAATTAATGTAGCGGAAACCATGGGTGGAGTAGCTACTTGTTTAGAGAAGAACCCCATAATTTCCTTGTGCAAATTATATTGTTTTACACGCACACGCATGAAAAAAAATCCAATATTAGTTTTGCTAAAAACATGAAGTCGTTTTCCATATTAATTGAAATATATGTAAATGGCACATATAGAGCCTGTGTTTCCTTTACAAATATTGTTGAGAACATTACATATTCTATTCTAAAACATAAAATCACTTACAAAAGCTAACATGTATCCTTATATCATTTATAAATCATATAAATAAATGCTATTTAAGAAATTAAATTTAATATTTATTATTTAATAGAAAAAATCTAAATTATACTTTATAAATAATAATAATAATAATAATAATAATAATGACGACGATTATCATTATTATTATTGAGTAGAATATTGTTTATTTATTTTTTTATTTTTTGAAACGTCTACTTTTACAATTTGACTCATGTAAACACTGCAGAAATGTTCTAACCAACAGGCCCATGTCATACAGTACAGATACTTATTAAATGACCCACTATAAATTAAAAGCATTAACAAATGCTGTTTTTTGTTTTCACAAACTTTGGAGACGTAACTTAAATTCCGCTTTTAAATAATAGCTTACCTATAGCTTTCGTCATGAGCCACGGCTGTGTTCAAAATGACTTCAATGTTTGTAAGTGCACTGCGAAGAGAGCACAATTGTAAACATGAAGATCGCTAAAAATGAATTGTAAAGATACTTTGAAAGCAAATTAGACCTAAGAGAGATTACCTTAATGCTTTTTTATTTTGAATCATTCCAAGTTTAAATGTTAGAATGTTCTAAATGAATAGGGCCTAATTATCTCATGGAGTGTTTGTAGCGTATTTTATGAGTGGAACAGGTTGAGAGAACATGGACATGGACATGGGGGGATAACTGGGAATAGAACACAGCCCCAGAACACACACTTTCTAACTACAGCTCCAGAGGTGTAGTTGCAAGTGCACAAGTTTGCTACGCAGCTGCGAATGTTCGTTGGAACGATGGATTTGGAAAACGGCAAATCAACAAGCTGTTTGTAATGACTGAACTTGCGACCTTAGTTGGCTAACAATGGTTTTGGGAAACGTACCCCTGTCTGATCTCATGAACCGATCGCAAGTATTTTTTTTGAGTTTAAAACAGAGGAAGACACATTTGAACTTCTTATGCATCAAATATACACTCCAAACTTTTTCTTGATTGAGACACATTGAATAATTCGTCCATCATTTGCAATGTTTTGATTTGAAATCTTTATTGTCCACATGTGTGGAAATTCATTTTTGGCCTTCCCAACATCACAAATTAGTAATGCGTGGATAGCGGTTATATCTGCGGGCGCTACGGATAATACGTGGGTCGGGTAAAAAAAAATACATAATGATTAATTGCGGGTGGGTCGTGGGTCATAGCAGTTGACCAGCAAAAAAGCAGAGAGTGAACTTCGCAGAATGTGAAGATGAGAGAGACGCCCAAAATAATGGATGAAGTGCAAGAGTACTGTGCAAACTTTCAGTTAGAGGAGTCATCAGAGGAAAATCTGCTATCATTCTGGGAGAAACAAGATCGCTTATTTACACGACTGCAGCGCCTTGCAAGGAGAAGCTTGTGCATTCCTGCAACAAGCGGTGCGCGCAAACTCTCATTTAGTGCAGCCCCAATCCAGGCACAGTAGGCTAGATGCTATTCTGTTTTTGCACAGTGCAAAGAAAAAGGCCAAGTAAACATAACATAGCTGCTGTTTAGGCTAAGTGGCACCGTTTTTGTTATCTTTTTCCTGTATATGTAAAAGCTAAATTTGCTGTTAATAACGAACGATCCACAGTGACCTATCATCTCGCTTAAAACAAAGAATTCGAATTATTAAGGTGTCGATCGGGTGCGGGTCAGGTGCGGATATATATATCAGATAAAATAATATGTGCGGGCGGGTGGTGGGTGGATAATTAGAATGAAGGAGCGGATTCGGATGACATTTCAGCTGATCAGCGCATCTCTATCACAAATACAAAACACAAACAGAGCACAAACACAAAGCTCACAAAGCTTCCTACACCACAGATTACAACACACAACCCTAGACATACAGACTACTTCATGGTCACTTATTCAATATGGACGGTATAAAAGATTTCTTATAAATATTTGATTTTGCTGTGGGTATCGTCTACCAGAAGGAAGTTTTTCCAATTCATAATAAAGAGGATGAGTTGAGTCCTGAACTATCTGAGGCTTTCCGTCTGGTCTGGTTTATATACAGCTCCACAAGCTGCTTCTGGGGGTCCATTATGATCTTATTATGATACTTATGCTTGTAGGTTGGATTTTAGACTTTCTTGTCCAGAGAACACAGAGGGTTAAAGTAAATAATCGTTTCTCTAAATGGTTGGTGTCATCTACGGGGTCACCTCATGGTTGTGTCCTTTCTCCTGTTTTATTTATTCTGTACACAAATAGTTGTAGGAGTATTTTTAGTAATAGGTGCATTTTAAAATTTGCTGACGATTCTGTAATTGTTAGTTTGTTAAGTGAGGAAGACTCCACACATGGTCCTGTAATTGATTATTTTTCCAGCTGGTGTCAGGAGGCTTTCTTACAGGTGAATGTTCTTAAGACTAAAGAGATGACTATTGATTTTAATTCTAAGAGAAGACTGATTAAGGGTAAGCAAACAAATTTTAATGGAGTGGGTGTTGAGAGTGTGGATCAGTATAGGTATCTGGGAACTGTTTTAGATAATAAATTGTCCTTTTCTGTTAATACTAATATTTTGTTTAAGAAGGGGCAACAAAGACTTACAGAAATTAAGATCTTTTAATATAGATAAATCACTCATGTGCATGTTTTACAGTTCATATATTCAGTCACTGTTATCCTTTTTTTTTGCTTTGTTGGTTCAATTCTCTAAGTGTGAAAAATAAGAGTTGTTTGGAGAAAATTGTGAACCTAGAAGGGAAAATAACAGGGAGAAAACCGATGAGCATGGCTCAGTTATACCATAGAGAAGTTTTGAGTAAAGCTCAGAGTATTCTGCCGGATGATTCCCATCCTATGCACCATGGGTTTTATCTTCTCCCTTCTGGTATTCGATATAGAACTCCTATTACTAAAACTAATTGGTTTAAACTTTCATTCATCCCCTCAGCTGTAAAGTTTTTAAATTTAGGGTAGAATTGCATTGTACAATGTGCTTTTGTGTATTATGTGTGTCATGCTTGTATGATGCAACCAATGTGCCTTCAGGAAATGAATAAAGACTGACTTACTGACTACTAGCCGTATTAACGATCTTTGCAAGTTTATACTTGCTTCTAGCTCCAAGATTTACGTACCAGCAAGAAATATTATAGGAGATAATGCTTTCAACCAGACTGGTATAAACCAATATTCACCAAAATTTAAGCTACTATCTAAAATAATCCCCAAGTACTTAAAACTGTTTACAATCTCAACTAGGGCTGTGCAAAAATATTGATAGATCTAACTATCGCGATAATTTCTTTTACGATAGTGTATTGATAGTCCAACCTCAAGTATCGATTCAAGTTGTGCCAAACGACATCCTCCTCCGCTCCTGTAGATGTCGCTAACTCGCGATCAACAAAACGCCAAGTAGTACGGTATCAGAAGTAAGCAAGAGTGAGCATGGCGGAAAATATAAAAGTGGCTCCAGCTTTTAGAGCTGACGTGTGGCTGCACTTTGGTTTTAACGCTATACCAGGGAGTACTGAATTAGACAAACAAATGCCATTTGTAAGCTTTGCATTATATATATATATATATATGTGTTCAATCACACTGTGCAGTTCTAATGAATTGGAATGGATGGAAAATAAATTGGAATTGGAATTTTTATTTGTCTGCCGACTTTATCGAATTCTCAATATAATGTGACACACATACTAATACAAACTATTGCAATATATCACAATATTTATTGTATCGCAATATATTGTGATATATTGTATCGTGTCCCATGTATCGTGATATGTATCATATCGTGAGGCCCTTGCCAATACACAGCCCTAGTCTCAACATGTTGACCCTCAATAGTAACTCGATGACATGACGACAATGGTGTTAAAAAGATATGGTCACACTTTGCAACAAGGTGTCATTATTTAATGTATTTACTAAACACTACTAGTATAGAATTGATTAATCATAGTTTGACATTTACTAATGCATTATTATAATCCAAATTCATGTTTGTTAACATTAGTTAATAAGCTGTGAGTTAACATGATCTAACAATGAATGACTTTCTGATTCTATAATGTTAACAAAGATTAATAAATCTGTAATAAATGTATTGTTCATCGTTTGTTCATGTTAGTAAATACAATAAGTAATGGAATCGTATTGTAAAGTGTTACCAAAAGATATTAGATATTATTAGCTTGTTAGTTAATGCACTGAATAATAATTACAAATGAGACTTATGAAATGCACACTTTATATAATGTGATATTTTATGTTTTTTCCTAAGGGACTACTTGTTTTGTTTGTTCTCATCAGAGCCGCATTTTATTATTATTTTCATTTTATAATGTATTTATCATTTATTTATTTATAATATATTTATATCTTTATAATGGACATCTGCATGTAAAAAAATACTGTACATTTTTTTTTTGCATCGGTTTGCAACTATTTACTAGTTTTAGGTCGATACTGGTGTAGCTTTTCCCCCCACAGTGACCTGAATAGCACTACAAACTCTGACGTGGATATAAGCTCTTTTACAGCGAAAGCCAATTTACAGCCTGATTAGACCAGATCTGTCTGTCCAACCCCTCAAAGCTCTGGCCTGCTCCATCATGGCCACAGAACACTTAATTAGAGCTCTCCAGCAAGGAAAAACTGAGATAAAGGTGAAAGACCATTCTCAACTTACTATAACAATATATAATGGTTGCAAGACCTTTGTTAGCATTTGTTTGGTTGCTTCTAGAGTGTTCAGACTGAGCAAGAAACTAATATAATATACATCAAAGTCACAAATAGCACATTATATTGTATAATTCGTAGTTAAATACAGTGCTCAGCATAATTGACTACAGCCCATTTTGAAAATGGCTACTAGGCTTTCTAGAAACATCCATGCAGGTGTGTTGATGCAAGTTGGCGCTAAAATCTGCAGGACACCGGCCCTCCAGGACAGAGTTTTGACACCCCTGCTCTAAAACAATCGCAGACACGAGCACACTTCCGTTTTGCGGAATAAAGTCCACACATATTGGAGATAAAGTTTGTCATTTATTTTAAAATGTACGATTTTTCAATCTTGAAAAAATAAAGTTTGCATTTTCTTTACATAATTAGAATGTTACTTCTAGATTATGTTTTTTCATGTTATTACAAATATATACAGGGGTTGGACAATGAAACTGAAACGCCTGGTTTTAGATTACAATAGTTCATTAGTATGGTGTAGGGTAGGGGTCACCAATCTCGTTCCTGGAGGACCGGTGCCCTGCAGGGTTTAGCTCCAACTTGCCTCAACACACCTGCCTGGGTGTTTCAAGTATACCTAGTAAGACCTTGATTAGCTTGTTCAGGTGTGTTTGATTAGGGTTGGAGCTAAAATCTGCAGAACACCGGACCTTCAGGGAAGTTTGGTGATCCCTGGTGTAGGGCCTCCTGTTGTAGCCAATAGAGCATCAGCTCGTCTTGGGAATGACAGATACAAGTCCTGCACAGTGGCCAGAGGAATTTTGAGCCATTCTTCTTGCAGAATAGTGGCTAGGTCACTACGTGATACAGGTGGAGGAAAGAATTTCCTGACTCTCTCTTCCAAAACACCCCAAAGAGGCTCAATAATATTTTGATCTGGTGATGACTGTGCAGGCCACAAGAGATGTTCAACTTCATTTTCATGTTCATCAAACCACTCTGTCACTAGTCTTGCTGTGTATACTGGTGCATTATCATCCTGATACACAGAAACGCCTTCAGGATACAGTATTTGAACCATTGGGTCGCATGGTCCTCCAGAATGGTTCGGCAGTGACCTAGCGCCCATCTAGCACATGTATTGGGCATAGGGAATGCCATGATATTGCAGCCCAAACCATCACTGATCCTCCCTCATGCTTCACTCTGGGCATAAGACCAACAGTCTGGGTGGTACACTTCATTGGGGCTTTTCTACACCATAACTCTCCCGGATGTAGGAAAGACAGTGAGGGTGGACTCATCAGAGAACAATACATGTTTCACATTGTCCACAGTCCAAGATTTTCGCTGCTGGCACCAATGAAACCAACGTTTGGCATTGGCATGAGTGACCAAAGGTTTGGCTTTAGAAGCAAGGCCATGTGTATTGACCCTGTGCTCCAGACAAACAGTTTTGGTGGAAAAAGGAGAGCTGAGGAGCACATTTAATTCTGCAGTGAGTTGGGCAGCTGTGGTTTGATGTTTTTTGTATACAACCTAGGTTAGCACCTGGACGTCCCTTTCAACTGGTGGAGGAAAGAATTTCCTTATTCGTTCCCAAAATACCCTAAAGAAACTCAATAATATTTAGGTCTGTTGACTTTACAGGCCACAGAAGTTGTTCAACTTCATTTTCGTGTTCATCAAACTACTCTGTCACCAGTCTTGCTGTGCATTATCATCCTGATACACAGAAAACTCTTCAGGATACAATATTTGAACTATTAGGTCACATGGTCTTCCAGAATGGTTCGGCAGTGACCTAGCTCCCATCCAGCACAAGTATTGGGCATAGGGGATGCCATGATATTGCAGCCCAAACCATCACTGATCTCCCCTCATGCTTCACTCTACTTTGACCTTCGATATGTCAAATATTACATATTAGGCAGTATTAGGCAAAACTGTGCTATTAATTTGCTAATTAAACCTTCTCACTCTGCTCTTACTGGTGGTGCTCTAATGTGCAATCAATGAAGATTGGCCACCAGGCTGCTCAAATTTAGCCTTGTAACCTCCAACACTAAATTGGCCAGTGTTTCAGTACATTAGTGTGGACTTTCCTATCAGAATTGTAGCACAAATGAAAAATAAATTTTATAACATTAGATTTTTGCTGTGAACATTACAACATTACAAATTTTATAATAATGCTTGAATTTGCATATACATTCTCCATGGCTGCACTTTATTATTGCAGTATGTGTTCTTAGCATGTACTTATCTAAGATTGCACTGGTTATATAAGGTAACTACATGGGTTAAGCTTAAGTTCAGGTGTAGCTTAAGGGGACAGTTCTTGCTTATTACCCAGTTTATATAAATACCATCATAAGTACATAATATGTACATGTAAAAAAAATGTCAAATTAGATAAAAAGACAGAAGATGAGGTTGACATCCTGTTTATTTCATTCAGTCCTGTATCAGTTGGTATAAATGTTCATTACGAGGAACATTGACATTGCAGATCACTAGCACAGCCTGCATACTTCCCGTGTGAATTTAACAGTACTCATACAGAAAATATACAGCAGTTTTCAAACAGGTTTTGAGAGCTGTCTACCATCTGTCCTGTGACTTCATAATCACAGGAAACGTTTTATAACGGGGAACAAAAAGCAGAACGAGTGTAATATGCAATATGACTTGCAAAAACTCAATAAAAAGCTACATACACAAAGCAATACCCGGATAGACATTTAGGACGTGTGTGTGTGTGTGGGAGAGAGTGTGTGTACTTGTTTATGTGTATTACGAGGACACAAATTGTATAATGACATGGGTACGACCTAGTTGTACTTTATTAATGTGGTTTATGAGGACATACATTGTCCTCATAATTCAAAATGCATAAATGAAATATTTAACAGGGCCTATTGACATTCAAAATTATTTTTCTCACAGGTTTCCTGTGAGGGTGGGGTTTAGGGGTAGGGTAAGGCCATACAATATGTAGTTTTGACAGTATAAAGTACATTACGCCTATGTAGAGTCCTCGTAAATCATATATACAAGTGTGTGTGAAACTACCTGAGTATAAAGCCATGACACCATCATTACTGCATGCAATTTTAGGAATGCGTTTGATACAAGAAATGAAATTAAACATGATCTATAAAGCCACCAAATGTACATTAGACTTTCTTTGGTAGAATTGGATTCCCACTTTAAAAGTTGCCTATTCGTGCTAATAGTCACCAGAGCTTTTTAAACACTACTGTTTTGCTACAAATGAAGGATCAAACAGAAAATAATACTAATAATGGTTTGAACAAAAATAAAATTAGAAAATGGAATTAGCAAAATAGTTACGTATCTCGGATAACTCAAAAGCAACATCGTTTGTTGTTTCAGGATCCAAACGTGCAGAGAATTCTGACTGCCGCTGAGACCAGTGGAAACACATCCAGATAAGCCATTTATGAAGAACTCTTACAATGAACATAACATTAAATTAAATGAAGCTAGGTTTGTGGGGAAAAAAAGCATATGTAACTATGATTCTGTAGAAAAGTCCAACAAAGATGATAACTAAACATCTCCAAGTAATTAGCTTTTTTGATTTGGAATACCATAAGGGACATTTTAGATTACAACGATTGTCACAAGCAGCTTGATGACTTGAAAAATCAAGTTGCATGTGGTTATTGTCCCAGAAACACAATTAGCATGTTTGTTTTGTTTTTACAATTACCAAACAGTCTGTAATGGTTTATCTCCATCAAAGATTCGTTTTAATCGTGCTTTCCTTTTCCTTTTTTCTGTTTCTTTCCGTTTTCCGTGACCTCGGCTGTCTTGCTGGTGCCGTTGGTTGACATGGAGGCGCCGTTAACTGCGGATTTGGCTGTCTTGAGACGTGGCTGGCGACGGTAGGTCTGGTAGTAAAAATTGGCGAACAGGATGATGAACGTGACGGCGTAGCCAATCAGAGCCCACTGCATCCATGCTGGGAATGGGCAGCCCGTGTAGAGGGAGTGAGCAGCATGGCCAATGGTGACGTGGAACTGGATCTGAAAACAAAGTAAAATAGGTATGTAACAGATGTGTGTGCAACTATTGATGACTTTAACAGGGTTTCCGCAGGGTCTTAAAAAGTAAAAAAAATTTAATAAATGAAATTTTAGGCCTTAAAAAGTCTTAAATTCGCTGTTCTAGGTCTTAAATATTTTTGCACAGGTCTTATTTTTCTGATGTCCATGTAATACTACATCTAATGCTCATTTAAATTCTTTTTTGTTGTTGATGCTTGGTTTTCGTGGTGTTGTAGTCCTTTATTTCACTAGTCCAAATGTAATTTGTGGTATTAAAACTATAAATGAGACCAGCATGCAATAGCCAATCAGCTTTCTGTTATTTAACTCAGTGTGCATGGTGAATGTGACATCATCTATGTGTTTGCGGAGGTTCGCTTTGGGTGCTCGCGACAATTTCAGCTGGCGACCGCTCAATTTTTTGAGACTTGAGCGAACAGTTCGCGCGGTGCCGCGTTTGATTTGAGTTGAATATGAAACACTTTGAAGAGATTTTGTCTGAAACAGGTACGACTGTACACACATCTTTATGATCTGTCCATGCGTGATCATAGAGATAACCAGTTGAACTATAATTTTTAGCTAGAAATTGCAACAGCCGTAGGAAAGGAAGAAAGATTTTGTTAAAAAGTTTAGCAAACTTGAGGGATAAGTTTGTTAAAACCAAAAAGAGAGGCGATGCAAAAGTGGAGACCCAGGTGGTTTTAATATTAAAAAATATGTTTTTCCACCATTCATAGGTTTTACACTGATTTACATATTACAATTTTGAATTTAAAACTATTTAATAGTTACAAACTAAAATTACATAAATCATTTCTTTGATAACTGGACAGGAATATTTGAACCTATAAGTTTACAATATACTGATGGCCTATTTTTTTAGGCTTTATTGGTGATAAGTGTCAGGAATGCTGGACCATTACTGCCTTTTTAGCTTATAAGTAGAGGACAGAAACTAGCCAGACAGTAATGTGTGAATTGTGGAGTGGGCAAAATAAAATAAAAAAAAAAGTCAGTATTATTAGTAAGTGTACTTTTTAAAAATTCTTTCTATAATAAAAAGTACAATTGTAGAGCAAACCATGTTCTGTTGTCAATAATATTTAACTTTTATTGGTAGAACTGTCTGAGATATGAACAAAAGCAAGTGATGCATCAAAGTTTGATTTAAAAAATCTTGAATGTTTTGTAAAAATCTTTAATCATTATAATAAATTATAAAAAAAATAAACGATAGTAATGATATGACGTAGTTCCGGAAACTTCCTACTTCTCTGTCTATCTATCTGACTTTACAGTGGGTTTCTTTTGACCGGCCCCTGTCATTTTAAAGAGCCTTGTTCGCTTGAGGTGCGCGCACAATCAGCGGAGTGTGCGATGTGGGGCCAGGCGAAACTATAAATTAGCCTTAAGATGTTTGTTTGTTTTTATCCTGTACTTCAATGATGCATCTAACCTTTTAGAATTGAACTGAAGAATCGTCTTTAGTACTGTTCAATTTAAATACATTTATTTTGCCACAAATTTTGTGTTTTTTGCATTTTCTCTTTATGTGTATGCATATTTTTGATCTTGTGATATATGTCTTAAATTTAATACTTAATGATCTTAAAAAGCTCTTAAAAAGTCCTAAATTTGGCATTATGATATCTGCAGAAACCCTGACTTTTACTATTGAAATAAGTACAATACGCTGCTCATCAACACTTGCTTTAAATGTGTACTAAGGCTAATTCCGAAATTGTGTACTGCCATACTATATAGTATGTTACAAACAGTATGGGAGCCGAGTGGTGTGTCCAAATTCATAGTATTCAAATGAGTTCCATTTATACTACATAGATCAGGGGTGTCAAACTCAGTTCTCGGAGGGCCTCTGCACAGTTTAGTTCCAACCTTAATTAAATGCACCTGATCATACTAATTGAGCACTTCAGGCTTGATTGAAAACCTGCTGCAACACGCCTCTTACTGCTGATTGGCTGCATTTGTGTTTGGGTATCGGTACAACACTGAAAATGGCTTGGTGCACCCAAAGACTATAGAACACACAAATCGTGTCACTCGTAAAATTTTGAATGGTAAAAAAGGTAAAGGCCAATATGGCTAATAAAGCCCCGCCACCTAATGTAGGAGCCAATCATCGATTGCTATAGACTGATGTTTCTCTAGGGGACGGGCTCGGACCAGAGTTGCGTTTTAAGAGAGAGCTCTAGGATTTCATCTAAAATATCTTTAATTTGTGTTCCAAAGATGAGCGAAGATCTCATGGGTTTCAAACGACATGAAGGTGAGTAATAAAAAGGATTTTCATTTTCGGGTGAACAGATCTTTTAATTATTTTTAAAAGCTTGCTAGGCCAAATGTAAGTGGGTGGACTACTAAGTGTATTAATATATTGACAAAGATACACCAGATCGCACAGTTACGGCCTCAATAATTGTATTTTGAACAATAAATTAATGTTTAATTTATTAGTAGCTCAACCACTCTCACTTGGCAGAGTTGTGGTAAAACAAATTGCTATTGGCTGTTTTTTTTAAAAGATGAGGGCCTACTATATGCACACTTTAAACTTTTCTTTGTACCTAAACTATTTTGCTTAAATTAATCAGAGCTACCAACCAGAAATGTACACTCCAAAAAAGCATTTAATTTAGCCTCTGTTGTGTCTGATAACTGCAGTTTGTGGCTATATTTATCATCTATGTTGATTTAGTAATTATAAAGTAATATTAAATTGTGCAATCAATGCAAAATGTATTTTACCTATAAAATATTGAATTTTTTTTTAACATTTCTACGATTATTTATCTAAACTACTGTACATTTCTATTTAACTATAACTGAATGATTTGACAAATCAAACAATTATTTTCTATGCAACAATAGATTTCAGCTAGTCAGATGTGTTCTTTAATATCCATTGTTGCATGGAAGACAATATTGTATATTGTTACAATAAATAACCAGGAGAGATGTGTGGTGTTTATTTTACCATCTGAATAATAGTGAGATATTTCTTCCACCACAGGTACTTCTGGATCTTTGGGCCAAACGCTGCCAGGCCATAGTAACCATACATCAGCACGTGAATGCCTGAGTTAATCGTAGCGCCAAAGAAAGCTGTGGAAAAAGGAAGGAGATTTATTTCGATTTTAACATCAACAAATATGGTGGTCCAACAAATCATAGATTGAGTTGGAGGATTGTGTGTCACAGAAAAATCAGATCATGCTATATTTCTAGAGACAATGAGACTCTTTCGTTAAACATGGGCAACAGTCATATTTATGAAGGAGGCAAATGCAGTTCACTTAATGCTTTATATAAATTAAAGGGATAGTTCACCCCAAAATTTTAATTGTCATCATTTACTAACCCTTCACTTCAATGAGTTTCTTTCTTTTGTTGAACACAAAAGAAGATATTTTGAAAAATGTTGGTTGCTGGCACCAATTGACTTCCATAGTGATTTTTACCTAGTATGGATGTCAATGAGTGCATTAACATTCTTCAAAATATCTTCTTTTGTGTTCATAAAGGATGAAAACCACATGACAGAAAGAAAATGACAAGGTAAATTTCATTTTTGGGTGAGCTATCTGTTTAAGTTAACACAATTAACCACAGAGAAGCAAATATGAAATGTTTTGGAAGTGTCAGCAACATTTGTTGAGACTCAGGATTACAGTATCCAAGCGCAGTCCTCCACACGCCCATGTCAGATCATTATCCTCCGTTCACCTTTTTCTCCTTATTAACCCACTGACCATCTGTACCCAGTCGAACCTTTTGACCCCTTCCACATCCCCCCTAAGCTCTCCTAACCTTTCCTCTCATTTCCTTAAATCTCCTCATCCTTCCTTTGTTTCAGGTTCTCTGCTTGGTAAAGCAGTAACACTGTCTGTCTGTCTGTCTGTCTGTATTTTTCTCTATCGTTCTATTTATTTGTCTATCTTTTTTCTATCTATCTATCTATCTATCTATCTATCTATCTATCTATCTATCT
>CAIGQZ010001345.1:26965318-26984780 GCA_903798205.1 Danio tinwini | reverse complement strand
ATATATATATATATATATATATATATATATTAATTATAGCTAACATATTTCATTTTTTGTGATTTATGATTTTTCAGTCCTCTTTCCACTAGTGGTATTCAGACAGCAGGCTGAGGGCTGATTGATCATGACGGCTCATCTCTGTGACTCTGTGTTTTTATGTGTCTCACAGGTGTTTGTTTAACAGCGTTTCGTCCACGATTCATTGCAGCAGGACACAGCGCTGCAGGAGCAGATGTGCAGACTGAGCAGCAGGAGGTGATGAAGGAGCTCTGGCTAAAACACATGATCTTAAAACACAACACTGTACTCACTGCATAACACCATGGACACAGGTTTGCTTTCTTTCTGGAACAGAACATTTACTATTGCTTTTGTATTTTTGCTATATATTTTATTATTTTACAGTTCTCTTTAGCAGTGCATGAATACTCATAATTTACTTCAATTTAAAGTAATACTGGGATACTAATAAGTCGTTCTGTATGCCCTCATTTGTAAACTGAAAACATATATTTGTTATTTAAAGTGATAGTTCACCCAATATAAAAAAACTCTGTCATTTACTCAATTTTCACTTCTTTAAAACCTATTTTACTTAATTTCTACTGTTGTACACAAAAGCAGATATTTTGAAGAATGCTGGAAACCTGTAATCATTGACTTCCATCGTATATGTTTTTCCTACAATGGAAGTCAATAGTTACAGGTTCCTTGCGTCTCTTAAAGAGTGCTGAAAACCGGTAAGCATTGACTTTCATAGTATTTGTTTTTTTTACTATGGAGGTCAGTGGTTACAGGTTTCTTGCTTATCTTGAAGATTAATGAAAACCGGTTAACACTGACTTCCATAGTGTTAGTTTCTCCTACTATGAAAGTCAATGGTTACAGGTTTCTTGCTTCTCTTGAAGAACTCTGAAAACCGGTAACTATTGACTTTCATAGCATTTGTTTTTTCTACTATGGAAGTCAGTGGTTACAGGTTACTTGCTTATTTTGAAGAACACTATAAACCTGTAACCATTGACTTTTATAGTATTTATCCTACTATGGAAGTCAGTGGTTACAGGTTTTTTGCTTCTGTTAAAGAACGATGAAAACCAGTAACTATTGACTTCAATAGTATTTGTTTTTCCTGCTATGGAAGTCAATACTTACAGGTTTCTTGCTTCTCTTAAAGAATGCTAAAAACCGGTGACCATTGACTTCTATGGTATTTCTTTTTTCCTACTATGGAAGTCAATGGTTAAAGGTTTGTTGCTTCTCTTGATGAATGCTGAAAACTAGTAACCATTGACTTCCATGGTATTTGTTTTTCCTACTATGGAAGTCAATGGTTACAGGTTTCTTGTTTCTCTTAAAGAACGATGAAAACCTGTAACCACTGACTTCAATAGTATTTGTTTTTCAACTATGGAAGTCAATAGTTACAGGTTTCTTGATTCTCTTGAAGAATGCTAAAAAATCGATAACCATTGACTTTCATAGTATGTGTTTTCCTACTATGGAAGTCAATGGTTGTAGGTTTCTTGCTTCTCTTGAAGAACACCAAAAAAAAATCAGTAACCATTGACTTCCATGGTATTTGTTTTTCCTACAATGGAAGTCAATGGTTACAGGTCTCTTGCTTCTCTTGAAGAACGCTGAAAACCGGTAACCATTGACTTCCATGGTATTTGTTTTTCCTACTATGGAAGTCAGTGGTTACAGGTTTCTTGCTTCTCTTGAAGAACGCTGAAAACCTGGAACCATTGACTTCTATAGTATTTGTTTTTCCTACTACTGTATGAAAGTCAATGGTTACAGGTTTTCAGCTATCTTCAAGTTGTAAGTAAATTTTCATTTTGGGTGAACTATCCCTTTAATATTTTAATTAAAGGGATATTTTCAGGTTATTTTTCATACATTAATCCATATTCAATGGTGTCATGTATCGTCATTGTAAAGTGTTGGATACAGTTGAAATATGCTGTAATTCAAAAGTATAGAGGTTTTTTATTATCATTCATCAAGCACACATTTAATTGATCAAAATTGACAGAGTAAAGGCAATTTTAATGCTACAAACAATTTCTGTTTCAATTTCTGCAAAAAATGTTGATGATAATGATTAATAATAATAATAATAATAATACAATTTGCATATTATAATGATTTCTGAAGCATCTTGTGACACTGAAAACTGGAGTAATGATGCAAAGAATGTAGCTTTGCCGGACAGGATTTTTTTTTGCATTTCTATAAATAAATAAATAAATAATAAAAAAAAATATTTCCTTCGGCTTAGTCCCTTTATTCATCAGGGGTCACCAAACGGAATGAACCGCCAACTTATCCAGCATATGTTTTACGCAATGGATGCCCTTCCACCTGCAACCCAGTACTGGGAAATATCCATACACACTCATGCACACACATACACTACGGAAAATTTAGTTTATTCAATTCCCCTATATTGCATGTGTTTGGACTGTGGGGGGAAACCGGAGCACCCAGAGGAAACCCATGCCAACACAGAGAGAATGTGAAACCTGCACACTGCCAACTGGCCTAGCCGGGACTCGAACCAGTGACCTTCTTACTGTGAGGCAACAGTGCTAACCACTGAGCCACCATGACATCCTAAATAACTATAAAGCTTAAAAAAAATCAAGTAATCTTGATTTAGCCCAAAAATTTGAACTGTACTGCATTTCCTTGCTTCCTTTTATTCGCTCGTTTAATTTTTTTCTTGTTCAGTTTCTTTCTCAGATTCATTCACTTGTTATTGTTGTCAAGTCAAATGAAGCTGTTTCTCTCTTTATGTCTCTGTTGTGTTTGGCTCGAGCATTTATAGAAGATAAATTCAGCATCTGTGCTGTTTTTCGGAGTCATCTGCAATTGTTGCTCACTTACATTGGGACAGAAGTGCATTCCGAGTCATATAACCATAAATAAATAAAAGCTGCACATGTACAGCGAAGGAAACGCACACACACACACGCACACGCACACGCACACGCACACACACACACACACACACACACACACACACACACACACACACACACACACACACACACACACACAGAGAACATAAATGTTTTTGCCAATCCTGTTTCATTCTAGGTTGTGTTTTTTTAGAGGTTGCAGGGTGTCTGCGGGGTCTTAAAAAGTATTAAAAGTTGATCAATTAATTATGAGAAAATTAAGGCTCTTAAAAGGTATTAAAAAGTCTTAATCACGGTTTTACGAGGTCTTAAATTTTGTTCAAGCGTTGTTCAAGTTGTTTGACTCCAAAAAAAGCATAAATATATTTATTTTCCTCGATTGGTTTGGGCCGGCTGCGTCCGGCCAAGCTCTTCTGTCTGGGTGATGTCATGGAATTTGTGACAAACGGGGGAAGGTGATAGGACGCTCTCCACGTGTAGTGAAACCACAGAGCAGGGCTATTCAATTGGCGGCCCTCCAAATAGGAAACCATTTGCTCCGGCCCTCCAAATAGTGTGACCAAGACATCAAAAATAAATTTAGCTCAGTCGAAAAGCGGCTGCTATAGTTATGAAGTGATGTGTGTCTGTTCAACACAGCATGAGATGCAGTGGAAGGCTGCGCAGAGCATGAGTTACCTGACATTTTAGCGAGTGAGTGGCACGAGCAGCCGAAAACATTTGGATACTTAAACTTAAAGGTGCTGTATGTAAGTTTTTGACTCTTATAAAGCATAAAAAACCATAATATGTGTGCAGATATTTAATAAACATCCCAAGTGAACATACTTGTTTAACTGAAAAACAATGCTGAAGTCAGATATTCTGCTTTGAAAATGGTGTTTCCGTGCCAGAACGCTGTCTTTGTTTAGGTAAAGTTAACCTGCATAATGCCAGTTTAGCCAATTACATTTCTGCAGGGTTGCCTTGTTGGAAAACAGTGTATTTCATTCATTTATTCATTCAGAAAGGCTCTGAAAGCATGCACCCATGGCCAAAATGGACAGTATCAGACGTCGAAATGAGACAGATTTGGTACCACATGAGGTTATTAATTAGCAAATGATATAAATATTACGAACGTAAACATTCTGTGATCAGATTACATTGTAACTGCGTGTCCTAACAACATGTTTCATGACGAGATGCGCAGTGATGAACAGTTTGGCTGTTTGCACCAGACGAAACACAACAGAAATTTAAATATTTAAAATCAGAAGCACAGAATATGCACTCACTTACAAAACGGTAAGGTTTAGGATGCTCATTTGGGATGCTTTTCATGAACTGGCCCCCATGGCAAACTAATTAAATAGCCCTGCCATAGAACAAAACAGATGGCAAAATGGGATAATGCAAGTTTGAATACTTCTGGTTGCAGAAAGACGAGTTTAAACTGTGGCTGAAACCTGTCGCTGAAAACAACCACATCATTTGTTCTTTCAAGTTTTGTTTCTTCAGAGCTTATCTGAGTTCTGTTGCACAGTTATGCACCATTCATTTATTTAACTACAACTGTTTATTAATTGTTTATTAAGTTGAAGGTTTGATACTGATTAGAATTTGAAGTGGCGATGAGGTCTTAAAGTATTCTGAGAAGGTCTTTAAAAAGTCTAAAAAACGGTATTGCAATTTTCTTAAGGATTCCTGCATATACCCTGGGTTGGAAGTAAAAAGGGTTGAAGGTCAGTATAAATATAGCCAATAATAGGCTAGCTAGCACACACATTTACTACACAGTTTGAAAAACACAAATGTGTTTGATTCTCATAAAGCTTGTGTTTATTGGTCAAAAGTACAGTCAAAATTAGGGGTGTCAAAATTAATTTTTTATTTGATGCACCACGATACAGACACAGACTATTCGGTATTGGTTCAGTAATAGATCCTAACCAGTTATTACGTACTGACGTCAGCTTACTATGGCAAGGGAGGCGAGCTCGAGTAATTAAAATGCTCCAACTACTTAAAAATGCAGAAACTGCACCATTCACTGCGTGTGAGTTTGCTGGACAGTCTTTCACTGACACTGAAGTTGCAGCAGAAGCTCATATTTTTTTGATATGGAGAAAAGGAAAGCTGTAAAAGCTATTTCTGCTTCTCTCTCTCTCTCTCTCATTGTTCACCTTTGACCTGCTGTCGTGAGTTAACGTTTCCTCTTCTCTCGGTTGTTACAGCAATACTTGTGAATCACAGCCCTTTCTGCTGAGTGTGTGACCAATCATAGGCTTTTATTAACTCGCTCGACAACGCTCAAAAAGCAAGCAGGATAATATTTAATATTTACAGGATATCATTTTAATGCAAGAATTCTTATGCTGTGAAGTAAAACATAAAACTGTGTATGGAAAGCATCATCAATGCACCGTGATGCACCGAGATATCAAATTGAATCAAAGCGATGGCATGATAATCGTAATCGCAACCGAACCAAACTATGAGACCAGTGTACGTTCACACCTCTAGTCAAAATGCTAAAATTGTGAAACATGTTTTGCATTTAAAAGCTGTACATTTTTAAAAGGGGTAATGAAACTCTTTCAAAATCAGGGGAAATCAAAATTGTCCCTTGACATACAGTATAAGCATTCATCAGACTTAAAGTCTTCTGTGTGCGTCAGAATTCATAACTGTCTTGCTAGTCTAAAGACTAAAAGTCTACAGTATATTGATGTGCCAAGCATTAGAAAAGACTGTATGAACTTTACTAATCCCTCCTGTGCAGTTGAAATTTTCGGAGAGCTTTACACTTCATAGACAGAAGATTTTTATTACTAATTTGTAATAACTTGTTTGTTTTGTCTTTGCCATGATTACAGTACATTATATTTTACTAGTTATTTTGCAAGATACTTGTATTCAGCTTAAAGTGACAAAGAAGTATTTAGGTTAATTAGTCAAATTAGGGTAATTAAGCAAGTCATTGGACAACAGTGGTTTGTTTTGTAACTAATCAAAAATAATAATTTCTTTAGGGGGCTATTACTGTTGACCTTAGAATTAAAAAAAAAAAAATTAATAATAATAATTCCTTACATTTATATAGGGCTTTTCTGGACAGTCAATGCGCTTTGCAGATTTATGGGGGGAAATCTTCTCATCCATCACCAGTGAGCAGCACTCACCTGGGTGACGTGATGGCAGCCATATTGCATCAGACCGCATACCACACACCAGCTGATTGGTGGAGAGGAGACAGAGTGATGAAGCCAATTATGATATGGGGATGGTTAGGAGGCCATGATGGACAGAGACCGGTGGGCAAATTTGGCCAGGATGCTGGGGTTAAACCCCTACTCTTTTTTTTTTTTAAGGACATTCTGGGATTTTTAAAGACCACAGAGAGTCAGAACCTCAGTTTAGCGTCTGATCCGAAAGCACTATCACTGAGCAGCATAGAGACCCTTCAATATACTGAGGCGTTTGGACCCACACAGATCGTTTCACTAACAGCACTTCCAGCAGCAACCTAGCTTTTCAATGTGGTCTCCCATGCAGGCACTGACTGGGCGACCATGTGAGAGTTACAGAGAGCTAGCTGCCAGCAATTTTTTAAAATGGGAAATATCAGAAGAAAGAAAAAAATTCACAGGAGCCATAATAATGTAATATTAAACTGTATTTTTAAATAGTTATCATGTACTTCATGATACTGGTGGTAAGTACTTCAAAACACTGGTGAATATTACTAGAAACTAAGGGAAAATAGCAGTTTACTGTAAACTCTTTTGCACTGGGGTGGTTTGCTGCCGATAATGCGGCTGGAATGAGAATCAGGACCTCCAAGTCAGAGGCCATGGTGCTCTACCGGGAAAACGTGGCTTGCCATCTCCAGGTTGAAGGAAAGTCTTTACCTCAGGTGGAGGAGGTCAGGTATCTTGGGGTTTTGTTCAGGAGTGAAGGAAGGATGGAACATGAGATTGATAGGTGGAGTGCAGCGGCAGCAGTGATGTGGTCGATGTATCAGTCCATTGTGGTAAAGAAGGAGCTGAGCCAAAAGGCTCTTACTCTCACCTATGGTTATCTCGGATACAAGCAGCTGAAATTAGTTTCCTTCACATGGTGGCAGGGCGCACGGCATGTCCCACCAGAAGGAGGCCTCTGGGAAGACCCAGGACACACTGGAGGGACTATGTCTCTTGCCTGGAGTGGGAACTCCTCGGGATACCACCAGAGGATCTGGGGGAAGTGTCTGGGGTTCTATCCTGAGACTGCTGCCGCCATCACCCAGCCCAAGATAAGCAGAAGAAAATGAATGAATGACTGACTGTAAACTCTTTTGCAGATTCTATTTTAACGTTATGCCCTTTCAGCCACAACTTAGTACTGGGAAACACCCCTACACTCTCACATTCATACATTATGGACAATTTTTGTTCACCCAATTCACCTATAATGCATGTCTTTGGACTGTGGGAGAAACTGGAGCACCCAAAGGAAACCCACACCAGCATGAGGAGAACATACAAACTCCACACAGAAATGTCACCTGGCCCACCCGGGACTCGAACCAGCGACCTTCCTGCTGAGGCGACAGAGCTATTGTTGTTTCTTTGCCTACTTTTAAAATTTGTGTTGGGTGGGTAATAGTACACCACTTTTTTTTTTTAGGACTACACCACTGGTCTAAACCATCCCTCTGAAAATATCAGTAAATTTGTTCTGGCAATTTTTCGGAAAGAGAAGTTGTAATATGACCGGTAATTTCCTGGAATGCTGCTCTGTGTGAACACAGAAGGAAATTTCCAGAAAAAGCACATTCACGTTTTGAAGTGTGGTTTAGTAAGACTACAGCGGCAGACAAGTCTTCGTTTTGACACCGTTGGACAGCCTGAACACCCGCAGGTGACCTACCCACACCTGCAGTTCTCCATGATGAATGTCCTGTGTTCTCCAGCCTTCGACACAAAGACTGCAACTCTGCACAAGAAGTTTGGCCAGAGGAGAAATGGTTGTGCCCAACTGAGCCTGGCTTCTCTCAAGGTTTTTTCTCTTCACTTTTGTCTATTGGTGAAGTTTGGCCAATGGCTTGCTTGATTTGGGACTTGTGGAGCTACTCATCAATGGATTTACTCTTCAGTGTTTGGACTTTCAGCAGTGAAAATGAAACCATACTGAACTAAACTGAACTTAAACTCTGAAAACTAGACTGACACTGTTTCAATTTACTAGAACTTCTATGTTAAGCTGATTTGACACAATCTACATTGTAAAAGCATTTATGAAGAAGTTTATGAAAATAAACACCTTTAAATCCTTCTTCAGACATGTTTAGCTGCTGCTTGTTAGTCAGGTAATGTTTCTGTGTTCCTTCTTAGTGCCAACTTTGGAAAAAAAAGATTGATAAATGCTTATGATAAATCGTTGTAAGTTTACCTGCCAGCTCTGCGTTCAGATGCATGTGAAAGAGTGCTGCTAAAGTTTTACATAAAAGTGAAGGCATCAAGAAAATGACTGACTCCCTTCATGTTTAATACAAGTGCAGACGTTTAGAATATTTCTGTTTAATGATGTCAGAATTTACCAGTATTTTGTAATGGATGTGTGAATGGTCTTTTCCAGAAGTTCTGGAACATCCTTGTCTGTGGTAACACCACATATTTGAATTTGCCGAGAAATGCACCCCTGCCGTTTAATGCACCCCCTCTGAAATGTGCATAAATTAACAATAATAAATTGATAAAATGACTGAGGTGAGTTTCATGAATGGAACCCTTCCCTTAGAGAACATATACAGATGAAGTCAGAATTATTAGCCCCCCTTTGAATTAGTTTTTCTTTTTTAAATATTTCCCAAATGATGTTTAACAGAGCAAGGAGTTTTTTTACAGTATGTTTGATAATATTTTTTTCTTCTGAAGAAAGTCTAAATTGTTTTATTTTGGCTAGAATAAAAGCAGTTTTAAATTTTTTCAAACCCATTTTAAGGTCAAAATTATTAGCCCCTTTAAGCTATATTTTTCTTCGATAGTCTACAGAACAAATCACTGTTATACAATAACTTGCCTAATTACCCTAACCAGCCTAGTTTTCCTAAGTAACCAAGTTAAGCCTTTAAATGTTACTTTAAGCTGTATAGAAGTGTCTTGAAAAAAATCAGGTCAAATATTATTTACTGTCATCATGTCAAAGATAAAATAAATCAGTTATTAGAAATGAGTTATTAAAACTATTATGATTAGAAAAGTGTTGAAAAAAATCTCTGTTAAACAGAAATTAGGGGAAAAATAAACAGGGGAGCTATTAATTCAGGGGGGCTAATAATTTTGACTTCAACTATATTTAAATAAATAAATATATTTAAAGGGCACCTATGGTGAAAAATCTACTTTTCAAGCTGTTTGGACAGACATATGTGTAGGTATAGTGTATAGACCGTCATATTGGGGTGATATAAACACACTCTGTCCTTTTTTTTTCAATTTAACAACATAAAAACGGTGGACCAATTGGAGCTGTTTTGAGATCGACCGTAACTTGACGTAGGAGTGCGGTCCCCCCGCCCACCAATATTGATTGACTGATGTGCATTACCATCTCCTCAGTATGTTGTTTCACGTCCGCCATTTTCAGCGTGTGAGTCAAAGCGACGTCACCAAAGAAACACCCTTGCTCTATTTTTAGATGTAAGGCTCATTGGGCTCAACATTCACCAAGTTATCGCTCTCCTCCACGCCAGTGTTTGTGAGTTTTGGTGGGTTTGCATACATGTGTACTTTTCATTGTGTCTTCCTTAAACTTCAGCGGTTTGCATTTCCCGCGGTCACAGAAGCTCCCTGTCATCTTAACTAGGTGCAGCTGGAAAGTGCGAGCGCGTTACCTCACGTGCGCGTCCCTCCATTAGAAATAACGAACTAATGACGCGCAGCGCCATGCATTTCGCGTTGTCGCGGGTGAAAGTGATGACCGTGGGGTTTGCTCACTATTCTGCCGCCTAGGTCGCCTCTATGGACGCGCTGGCCCTGCTCAGGACACTGTTCATATTTCTGCCGCGCCACAGAACGTAATCTGAATAGTTTCATTTTAAATAACATGCGAATGTGCACGTCTGGTGTGCCGCGTCATGGCTCTGAGCGACGCATTCGGTGTATGACGCCCTTTAGTTATAGCCTCAAGCAGGTCCTTAACATAAGTTTCTATTGGGTGACACACCGGCGCTGCAAGTGTGCGATACTTTTAACTGTCATGTGTGCGCCGTGTCGCAGTGCATCCGGTGTGTGATGCCCTTCAGTCACAGTTAATTCACTGTGCTTTATTAGTCTCGGTGTAAGCTACAAGTTTGGAGCTTTAAACTAGCACACAGTTGGCTGTAAAACTATACAAAGACACATGATTCTGTACTCTCTGCTTGGTCTGTGTCTGAGTCCTACATGTACATCTGAATGCTGGTACTCTCATGTTGCTTCTCTCTGTCTGCCTGTCTATTGCAATACACACAGCGGGGGAGCTCTTGGCTCCGCCCCCTTATTAAGTTGGGCGGGAAGTCGAAACTTGTTTTCATGTGAAGCAACACGCCCCTAAAACAGCGAACTGTGTACACGCCCCCAAAACGACACTTTTTAACACATCATAATAAAAAAATCTGAATTGTGTTTTGAACTGAACATAAACTGGCACACTCAGAAGAACCATAATATTAATATAACATCTTAAAAAAGGGTTAAAATAGGTGCCCTTTAATATAAATACAATACTGACAAGATTAAGTAAAGGTGATTGTTTAATGTGTGGTTTAGTTGAAAAACGACAACAATTTTATGTTTTCCATTTAATTAAAACTCAACAAAAAGCCTAATTTTAGAAACAGGCTCATTACATCAGTTTATACTATATTTTATTTTACATTTATATTTACCGGTATCACTGTGTGAAAGGGCCTATTGTATAACTGTTCTTTGTTCTGTAGACAATCGAAAAGTTCCCAAGAAAGCAGAACTAACATTTGATTTTGTTATCTCACATTGGCAGTTTTGTGGTAAACTATTCATCTATGCATGTTATTAAGAAAAAAAAGTGAAATCTGAAAATGCACTATTTTTTTATTTAAATTGTCAGATTACATATACATATATTAGCAAATGGGCGTGGCTAACATTTTTAATCACGCCGCTCCAACTGTCAGTTTTGACAACAAACAGAAATAGTGAGGAGGAGGAATCTGTTAGGTTGTAATATCTCTCCAAAAACACTTTTCCCCCATCTTTCTAAATGAAATGCCTACTTTACTACATCCAATCAGCTCGCAGTAGAAAAAACAAGCCACGCTAACTGTTTTGTCATTTAATTGTCTGTTTCTCTAGGAACTGCGTCACAATATGAAAAAAATTGTGGTCGCAGCTTCTGGTTTATGTAGACTTTAAGGGGGCTAATAATATTGACCTCAAAAATGATTTAATAAAAATTAAAAAGTGCTTTTTATTCTAGCCAAAATAAAATAAATATGACTTTCTCCAGAAGAAAAAATATTATAGAAAATACCAGCCTGATCTCACGAGGAAACGTAAGTATTTTACGTTTTGTAAGTTTAGTGGCAAATTCGTTCAGTTCAGTCGTACGAAAATTTACGATTTCAAAAAGGAGGCGTGGCACCTAACCCCAACCGTCATTGTGTGATGAGCAAATTGTACTAATTTATACAAATTAGATTGTACGAATTCATACGAATTAGCTACTAAATCCAAAAGTTACAAATTGCCATGAGATTGCATTGAAAATACTGTGAAAATTTCCTTGCTCTGTTAACCCTTTAAAGTCTAGTGCTATTTTGGGATTTCCGCCTGGATTTTGTCTACCCAAATTTAAAAGCTTCCCAAATCCACATGCAGAGGTGTAAATGCAAACATTTGGTATCATTTTAAAGAAAACCCTTTGAATTTTCATAAAACACTATTGAAAGTATTTAAAATAACTGTATATGTTGTCTGTGTTATAATAAACACCTAAAAAAAGGGGCGCTTTTTGTATTTTTTTTATAAACTCAAATTTGAAAGTGTACCTTTTAGGTTCTGTGTGGTCTATGTTGCTGTAATTTTTTTTATTGGTTCCTGCACATGTGTGTAATCAGAGGAAAAAAGAAAAATGTCTCTACCATAATCTATGCAAAAGTTATTATATTCCAACTGATGAGAGGTGCTATACCATTTTTTTTAATATATTTTCCGCCTACCAAATTTTGAAAGCCTTCCATATCCAAATGCATTGCTATAAATGAACAATTCCAGTGTAATTGAATAGAAAACCCTTTGAATTTACATAAGAAACTGCTGAAAGTAATACATAATATTTTTATATTTTTTCTGTTTTATTATGAACCACTTCAATATTGGGCGGTTTTTAAATTTTTTTTCTAAAATGCTTTTTTGAAAGGGTGTAGTTTATCTATTTAGAGATTTTAGCTTTTCCAGACAGCTCTGCTTGAAACCAGCGGAGGGCAGCAAACACTAGGAAAAATAATTGTATCTCTATCATGTGAAATGGCCAAGCTATTGCAATTCAAGTGAATACTGGGAAAATAACTTTTTGATCATTCATATTAAATAGTACATATTTGCTTCTGCTTAGTTTTAGATGATAATAACTATAGGAACATGAGTTTACATTACTTTATCTCCTTTGCATTTTAGGCATCACAACATTACATTAAAATTAGTCAATGACTATAAGATATGAAAATAAACCAAAGTTCAATACCCAGCTCGGGTATCCAGTATACTGTGTATTTAAGTGTAAATAACTTTTGTACAGTAAAATAAAAACCGAAGTGATGCATATATACATAAAATATAGCTTCTACACTCTCATACGGAGCCACTTGTGGGGTGTTGCGCAACCCGCGGCCTTTAAAAATTAAAGGGGAAGTCGATGACGTCACCGGACCCGCCACCGGGTCCGCAGAGTTTGACTGTTAAACATCATTTGGGAAATATTCATTCATTCATTCGTTTTCTTTTCGGCTTAGTCCCTTTATTAATCTGGGGTCGCCACAGTGGAATAAACCGTCAATTTATCCAGCATATGTTTTACGCAACCCATCACTGGGAAACACCCATAAACTCTCATTCACACTACTGACAATTATAGCTTACACAATTCACCTACATTATAGCACATGTTTTTGGACTTGTTGGGGGAAACCCACGTGAACACAGTGAGAACATGCAAACTCCACACAGAAACCCACAGAGAAACACCAACTGACCCAGCCAAGGCTCGAACTAGCGACCTTCTTGCTGTGAGGCGAACGGGCTACCCACTGCGCCACCGTGCGGCCTTGGGAAATATTTTAAAAGAAAATAAAATTCACAGGAGGGCGAATCATTTAGTGTTTTTGAGAATGAAACGGAGACGATGAACAGTTTGAAACTGGTCGGTGACTGAATGTGAATGGCTGCATGCGTGTGTCTTCTCATTGTGGTCTCCAGCTCTTTGTTATTTCAGCTGGAACGAGAGCTGTTTTTCTCCAGAGGTTTTTCTGGGTTGTAAAAGCACATGAGTGTGTGTAAGGGAGTGAATGCGGGTCAGATGAAGGGTGAAACTGCTGTTGCACACATGCAGCAGAAGCGCTCGCTCGAGTCCTCAGATGAACTCTCAGAGAACACACTCCCTCAGACAGACAGGCTGAAACACGGACCAGAGACTCGCTGTTTATTCAAGCCGTCTGCCTCTCTCTCTCTCTCTTCTCCAAAGTTTCCTTCCATCTCCAAACTCAATTTGGGTCGCAGTTGTTGTGTTTCCATGAGAAACGGTTGCATTTGATTAACTGAAGCATTTACAGCAGAGTGAATTCATGTTTTTTTCTAATAATAATCCAAAAACGAATTATAAAGTAGGTCGGCACAGTGGCTCAGTGGTGTCGCCTCACAGCAAGAAGGTCACTGGTTTGAGTGCCGGTGTCCTGACATTTAATCATCAGATTATGCTACCAACACTGTATTTGAATGGTTCTGAGGCTGGGGTTAGGGATTAAGTAGGTTAGGGCAATATTACAGCTTCATATCACACTACATTACAATTTACACTGGTAGCAAAATCTGATGGGTAGCATATTGTGTCATCAAAATGTGCTACCTACTTTTTGAATGGGAGGTAGGACAATATGACTAGGTAGGACAAATCGACAGTACACCGGCTGGACCAGTTGGCATTTCTGTGTGGAGTTAACATGCTCTTCTTGTGTTGGCGTGGGTTTTCTCTGAGTGCTCCGGTTTCCCCCACAGTCTAAATTGTTTGTAGTGTGTGTGTGTGTGTGTGTGTGTGTGTGTGTGTGTGTGTGTGTGTGTGTGTGTGTGTGTGTGTGTGTGTGTGTGTGAATGAGTATGTATAGGTGTTTCCCAGTAATAAATCAGAGACTAAGGCCCAATCCCAATTCTATTTTTGTACCCCTTCCCCTTGGCCCTTAAAAACGAGTGTGAATGGGAGCGACTTCAAAATTTACCCCTAAGAAATGAGACAGCACTACAGCACCTGCACACATCATAATATGTCATCGTGATCTCTTACTTCACATGAGATCGACAATCGTAACTGCTGTAGTTATTCCAGTTGTGTTATTTTTTGGTATTTATCTTCAGGAAATCACTGAAGGCATATATTATGTTATCATATCGATCTAATGTGGCGATAAAATCATAACTATACTGTGCATTTACACAGTGGCCATATTGGCCTGTAAACACACAAAAAACAACACTAACATTATAGCAGACACTGTAAAAAGCTCATTCTCAGCCACTAGACTTTTCTGGCAGGGTATTTGAGTGTCAGAATGTTGTGGGACTGCTGTGCGGGAGTTATTATTAGGGATTGTAGATAGCGAAACTTAGTGGTTTTTATTTTAGTGGTTTTTTAAAGCATGATGGTAAAACACGGACGCGGTTATGAATGTATTAAAACATGAGCTTGTTTGTTGTAATAATGACAAAAAATAGTAATTTGTACATCTCCTTACTTCCTTGTGCAGCCATGCTGCTGCTGTAGATGGTGTATTCTGGGAAATTTTCTTACCACGTGTGGTCCTGAAAAAAAATCTTTGTTTAAAAGGGTATCTAGCCCTTCCTCTTAACCCTAAGCCTTCAAGCTAAAGAGAATTAAGACACCCCTACCCCTTCACGTGAACGTGCAAAACAAGGGGTAGGGGTAAGGGGAAGGGCTAAGAGGGAGAATTGGGATTGGGCCTAACAAAAAGCGAGCGATTGTTCAAATATTTTACATTTCTGTCCAGAGAGGTCATGTTTTGATCTTCGATGGGTTTCACGCAATCACGTGATGCGGTTTTGCAGGTCAGAGTTTACCAAGCTCGAACTTTAAAACGCATCGAACTGCAAAACTTGGTGCACAAGCTTGTGTTTCTGGTCTACCGCATTCGCATGCATATATGAATGGACGTCTATAGGACGGTAAGTGCAGTGTGACCGCGGCTTTAGTCTGAAAATAACAGAATTTTGTGCATCTTTACTTCAATATTCAATAAAATATCGAAAATACAGTGAAAATTTGTGTTAAATGAAATGTAAATAAATATATTATAATAAGCAATAGTCTAAAATAAACTTTTAATAATAAAAAAATGCATATTTTAGCTATTTTATTATCAATTGAATGGTAGATCATTACAATTAATAACTAGAACAGTAAAGTTCGTAGACAAACTTTCTGGTGTCTTGAGAAAGCCTCGTCTGAAAGTTTGAAGTAGTTTCAAAGTTTAAATCATTAAAGTAGTTTTGAAGAAGTTTGAAACAGTCGGCATAGCGAGATAAATACATATAGGTTAGCATGTTTCGAGAATGGATGTTTCTTGCTAAGTGGTTGTTAGAATGTTCTGAATGGTTGCTAAGGCGTTGCTAGGGTGTTCTAAGTGGTTGCTAAGATGTTGCTAGGCAGTTGTTAGTGTGTTCTGAGTGGTTGCTAAGGCATTGCTAGGGTGGTTTGACTGGTTGATAAGGCATTGCTCGTCGGTGGCTAAGGTGTTCTTAGTGGTTGCTAGACAGTTGCTAAAGCATTTGCTAGGCAGTTGCTAGGGTGTTCCAGGTAGTTGTCAAGGTGTTGCTAGGTGGTTGCTAGGGTATTCTGAGTGGTTGCTAAATTGTTGCTATATGGTTGCTAGGGTGTTCTGAGTAGTTGCTAAGGCATTGCTAGGTGGTAGCTAGGGTGTTTTGAGTAATTGCTAAGGTGTTGCTAGGCAGTTGCTAGGGTGTTCTGGGTAGTTGTCAAGATGTTCCTAGGTAGATGCTAGAGTGTTCTGAGTGGTTGCTAGGCACTTGCTATGTTGTTCTAAGTGATTGCTAAGGTGTTGCTAGGTGGTTGCTAGAGTGTTCTAAGTGGTTGCTAGGCACTTGCTAAGGTATTGCTAGGGTGTTCTGAGTGGTTACTAAGTTGTTGCTAGGCAGTTGCTAAGGTGTTCTAGGTCGTTGCTAAGGTGTTGCTAGGTGGTTGCAAATGTGTTCTGAGTGGTTACTAGGCAATTGCTAAAGCGTTGCTAGGTGGTTGCTAAGATGTTGCTAGGGTGTTCTGAGTGCTTGCTAAAGCATTGCTAGGTAATTGCTATGGTGTTGCTAGGTGGTTGCTAAGATGTTCTAGGTCATTGCTAAGGTGTTGCTAGGGTGTTCTGAGTAGTTGCTAAGGCGTTGCTAGGTGCTTGCTTGGGTGTTCTGAGTGGTTACTAGGCAGTTGCTAAGGCATTGCTAGGTGGTTGCTAGGTTGTTCTAAGTGGTTGCTAGGGTGTTCTAACGTTCCAGTGTCCAATACTGTTTCCAGTATGGATTGGTATGTTGTTAGTATGTTTCTAGTATGGATTAGTATATTGTTAGCATGAACTGGAATGATGTTAGTATGTCCAATGTAAAGTCAATGGCAGTTTTTTAAAATGGAAGTCTATGGGACAGTTGCTAGAGTGCTGTAAGTGGTAGGTGGCTAGGGTGTGCTAGTAAGTTTAAAGGTCATCAGTGATTGGCAGATTGGTAGTCTGAGTTAAATGAGCCCAACTTTAGGTCTGTTGGACAGTCTGGTGCAAAGTTATGAGGTCATAAAATTTGGTCCAATGTTAAGTCAATGGGACATTTCCGAATTTTCCGGTTTTTAGAGTTAGTTTGTTGGTTGTAGTATGAACAGTCTAGGAGGAGATGCATTCTTAAAATAGTCTAAGAAGAAGAAGAAGACGGAAGAATAATAAGTTTATGTAGTATAACAGTATGTTGGCTTTCTCAAGTCACCATAATAAAATAGCTACCATACATTCATTATTTTATTTGGCATTAATCAAAATAATCATCATTTTCATTCATGTTAATTTATCCAAGAGAGTAATTAAGTCTGTCTCCTGCTGTGTGTGGATGTGTGTGTTGTGTTGCAGTGATGTTTTCAGTCTGTGTTGGGTAAGCTGTCGTCTGTGGCCCTCGTCTTCATAACACATTCTAATAAACTAATTATTATATTCATGATAGTCAGACCTGCTGTAAAGGTCGTTGCCGTGTCCACAGGCGCGGGCTGCATAATCTAGAGGAGGCGTGATGACCTTTTTGTTTCATGTAAAGTGATCCGGCGTGGAAAAGCGGCGTGCGTTCGTTGTTTTATCTTTTGATAGCGGCCCTGTTGATCAAACGTCTGGTTAATCAGCGTAATGCACACCGCCGAGAGTTCGACTCGTGTTGTTATGGAAAAAACTCAAGCGACCTCTTCCAGACCAACACTGTATGAACCGGTAAATCACACACTGATCCTCTGATCCTCGGCTGTCACAATAAACGCTCATCTAACGCTTGTAAAAGCAAATAAAGCGTAATGCTCTTTTCTCTAGGATGTCTTTCCTTGATCTTAAAGGAACACTCCACTTTATTTTTTTAAATACATTTATTTTATGACTCCCTTATGGAGTCAAGCAGTTGAGTTTTACCATTTTTAATCAATTCAGCCATTTTATTTGACCATTTTATGACTCTCCTAAAGTTAAACAAGTGAGTTTTATAATTTTTTTTTATTCATTCAGACGATCTCCGGGTCTGGCACTTTTAGCTTAGCTTAGCATAATTCATTGAATCCGATTAGACCATTAGCATCTTGCTTGGAAATGACAAGTATCAATAATTTTCACATCATATCTGCTGGAGGTAATGTCAGCAGTTATGAGGCATAAATGTGGAGTTTCAGGATGCACAAATAAACATCGTACTTCTTTTGACATTTGCAGTTTTTCACAGAGAAACGTTAGTCTTGTTTTAATATCTGCCACTATGCTGACACATTGGCTTTTGTAGCTTCACCCTCTTTTAAAAAAGAGCACTTTAATTTATTTGACTATTTTATTACTCTACTGGGGATAAGCAGTTGAGTTTTACAATTTTTAATCCATTCAGACGATTTCTGGGTCTGGCACTTTTAGCTTAGCTTAGCATAATTTATTGAATCAGATTAGACCACTAGCATCTTGCTCAAAATTACATGTTTCGATCATTTTCACATCGTACCTGCTGGAGATAATATCAGCGACTAAGAGGCATTATAAATGTGGAGCTTTAGGATGCACATATGAACATCGTATTTCGTTTGACATTTTAATTTTTTCACAGAGATAACGTTAGTCTTGTTTTAATATCTGCCACTATGCTGACACATTGGCATTTGTTGTTCCACCCTCTTTTAAAAAGAGCACTTTATTTTATTTGACAATTTTATTACTCCCCTGAAGTTAAACAGGTGAGATTTACAATTTTTGAATCCATTTAGACTATCTCCGGATCTGGCACTTTTAGATTAGCTTAGCATAATTCGTTGAATCCGATTAGACCATTAGCATCTTGCTTGGAAATTACAAGTATCAATAATTTTCACATCATATCTGCTGGAGGTAATGTCAGCAACTAAGAGGCATTATAAATGTGGAGCTTTAGGATGCACATATGAACATCGTATTTCGTTTGACATTTTAATTTTTTCACAGAGATAACACTAGTGGTGTTTTAAATCTGCCACTATGCTGACACACAGGCATTTGTAGCTCTGCCCTCTTTTAAAAAGAGCACTTTATTTTATTTTACCATTTTATTTCTCCCTTAGAGTTAAATAGTTGAGTGTTCATTTTTTTATTCATCTATTTAGCCAATCTTCAGGTCTGGTGGGAGCATTTTTAGATTAGCTTAGCATAGACCATTAAATCCGATTAGACCATTAGCATTTCGTTCAAAAATGACAAATTTTGATCATTTTCCTACTTTAAAGCTTGACTCTTTTGTAGTTACATTGTGTACTAAGACCGACAGAAAATTATTATTATTATTTTTTTTGTAAGCTGATATGTCTAGGAACTATATTCTTATTCTAGTGTAATAATCAAGGAACTTTGCTGCCTTGCCATTGGCTGCAGCAGGCACAATCATATTACTCAATGCCTGAAAATAGCACCAAGCCCTACACTTACACCATTAATCAGAATATAGTTAGAATAGTGTGTGTGCATGTGTGTGTGTGTGTGTGTGTGTGTGTGTGTGTGTGTGTGTGTGTGT
>CAIGQZ010001345.1:26938825-26950318 GCA_903798205.1 Danio tinwini | reverse complement strand
TTTTTAAACTTTTTTAAGGTCAAAATTATTAGCCACTTTACAGTTTTTTTTACAATCACTATCAGTTTTTTCAGTACATTTAACAAGATTTCTAAACTCAACATTGTTTGCACAACATCCGTCTTTGTAGGCTATACAATTAATTTACACATTTCTTGTTGCTTTGACACAAAATGCAACTAGTTAACACCAATTTAAAATGCTTGAACCTCTTTTACACACAAGCTCAACCAAGACCAAAACGTCATTTTACAGTCAAATTTACAAATGTTTTCCCACTGTATGTCAGAACAGACAACATCATGCTCTAAACAGAACTTATGTAGGCTAAAGTCAAAGTGAACAGCTGTTCATAATGTGAATTGAAACACATTTATATTCCCTGTATTTTATTCCATTGCCAATGAGAAACAGCTTATTGCAGTAATGTAAATACATAAATCACAGCAGATTCCCATCTAGGAACCACACTCACCAATTTCCAATGATCAAATGTTCTAAAAGAGGACTCTTTGGGCTGAACTTGTGTGGAAAAGAACAACAAGAGAATTCTTCCCATGCCTAGAGAAGATCACAGGTGTGATGTGGATGATAGCATGTGGCCAAACTCAGATTACTTTTTTTTTTTTTTACAGTATTATAATTGCTGTGCTTTTTCCATTTGTATATCTTGCAGTAATGTCCTTTATTAGGAAAAGTCTGTACTGCAGCAATTCTGTGTCTGTATTTTTTTCTCTTTTTTTTACATAAGCTGTACATTTTTAAAGCTACTCTGAGATAGTCTTTTTAATTTTTTGTATTGAATTTCTGGAGCAAGAAACAACATGCATGCATTTACTAAGCTCAACAAAACAAAAATGTAGAGAGGCTTCAAATATAAGGGCATACCTGACACATAAAATAATGCAGTTTCTGTCATTTCAGCTGATGATAATGTTTTTTTGTCAATGTGTTATGATTGACTAAGGCCCAATCCTAATTCTATTTATGTACCCCTACCCCTTCCCCTTGGCCCTTACAACAGAGGGTTAAGGGGAAGGACTTCAAAACTTACCCCTAAGAATTGGGACAGCACTACAGCTCCTGCACACGTCATCATACGTCATCGAAATCTCTTGCTTCATATGAGATCACACGATCGTGACTGCTGTAGTTATTCCAGTTGTGTTGTTTTTAGGTATTTATCTTCAGGAAATCATTGAAGGCATATATTATGTTATCATAATGATATAATGTGGTGATAAGATCGTAACTATACTGTGTATTTACACCATGGCCATATTCATCTGTAAACACACAAAAACAACATTAACATTATAGCAGACACTGTAAAAAGCTCATTCTCAGCCACTAGACTTTTCTGACAGGGTGTTCGAGTGTCATCGAGTGTCAGAATGTTGTTGGACTGCTGTACAGGAGTTATTAGGGATTATAGATCGCAAAATTTAGCTAGGTTTTTTTGCATTTTTTTTTTTAAGCATGACGGTAAAACACGAAAGTGGTTATGAATATATTCAAACATGTGTTTGTTTGTTGTAAAAATTCATAATAATGACAAAAAATACTAATTTGTGACTCTCCTTACTTCCGGGTTCACAATACTGCCGTTGTGGCAGGTGTATTCTGGGAAATTTTCTTACCCCTTGGTTTTGAGTGTCCTCCTGAAAAATCCTCGTTTGAAGGGGTGTATACTCCTTGCCCTTAGCCCTACGCCTTCAAGCTAATGAGAATTGGGACACCACTACCCCTTGATGGGAACGGTCAAAACGAGAGGTAGGGGTAAGGGGAAGAGCTAAGGGGTGGATTTGGGATTGGGCCTAAATGTTTCTATTGGAAAAGAAAATGTGTTAGTGTTTTGAATAATTATTTGATTTTGAAACATGTTTGCTGTGTTTTGTTAGACATGGTGTATTGTGTTTATTTATTATTGTATTTTGAAAAGTAGTTTTGGGGTTTAGTTTACAATGTGTGATTTTGAGCATGAAATTAATCGTTTTGCCAATTGTTTGTTTTAGGTGTGTTGGTGAGTTAAGAGTTTAGGAAACTTGTTAAATGTATTGAAAAAACTGTCATAGCGATTGGAAAAAAATATTTTTTTGATAGTCTACAAAACAAACCATCATTATACAATTACTTGTCTAATTACCCTAACCTACCTAATTAACCTAGTTAAGCCTTTAAATGTCACTTTAAGCTGTATAGAAGTGTCTTGAAAATATCTAGTCAAATATTATTTACTGTCATCGTGGCAAAGATAAAATAAATCAGTTATTAGAGATGAGTTATTAAAGCTATTATATTTAGAGATATGTTGAAAAAAATCTGCTCTCTGTTAAACAGAAATTGGGGAAAAAATAAAGAGAGGGCTAATAATTCAGGGGGGTGTGTATATATATATATATATAGTATTAGTAAAGAAATATTGCTAAACTAACACAGCCATAAATCACACAAAAAATCCAAGGACACATATTGATCAATGCAAATACTGTCACTTTGACATCAACATGGCTGCCAGTACAAAAAGTCTGGACTTTTTATAATTAATTAGAACTTTATGTTTACGATAATTCAACCAATGCACAAGCACAAACAATAATGTAAGCCACGTTGTCCTACAGCTGGTCTTATAGCATCAAAGACAGACATTCGATCAGTGCATATTTCCAACATTCAGGTCATTCTCAATTATTGAAAGCCTAATCGAACGCAACTGGTACTCAATGTTATTCGAAAACATGTCAGTCGCTGTGGTTTTGCATAACTGGGATTTTCTGGCATTTATTGTTTGTCCTTACTCCCTGCTACGTGATGATCCTCAAAAGATGATGTGGGATTTGCCTCCCTGAAAGTAAAGATTATGGTCAAACAAAACCTCATCCTGAACAACAGATTAGCATTAAACCTGAGACAGACAACTCACGTTATTGTGCTGAGCGCCATATATTTTCACATCTTATGACAAAATATGACTCTCGCTATGGACTCGGAAACCTCTGAAATGGTGTTTTGAAAGATGTTGTCAAAACAACTTTCAAGGAATAAGATCTTGGAGCTTAAACTGAGTCTCAAGATGTCCAAACCACCTCCCAAATATCATTAATCTCAATCAGTGTCGAGAAACAAGCCTTCAATTTAGTGATTGACTCAACCACTTTTTATTAGAGCCAGACATAACTACATCATTTGGACACAAAAAAACCCATCTTGTACCGTTCAATGTTAATCAGGCATTCTGACTAAGTACTGCTTTCTTGTTTAAATACAGTGTTTAATATTTGAAAAAAGTGAACAAACATTGTCCCTGTCTGTTCTGTTATAACAAGACCCCCCCCCCTGAATATCCCAGTTGGAAAATATTTTAGCTTGACCTATCAAAAAATGATTATAAGTTAATATTACAAAATAATCATTTATTAATTAAAAAGCCCCGATTTCTGACGGATCCACAATGCTGTTCGGCAACGCCTGACGTCACTCATTCAAAGTGAAAGGGAAGCGTTGAAGCTGACGCCCAGTGTGAATGGGGCGTGATGATCACTCACGCCGCGTGCACAGGTGATGTGATGCGCGCGGCTGTTTTTAAAGACATGCTCGCTCCCGTTTCCTGGCGCAAAGTAACCGTGCCTACAGTAAAACCAACTGCTGCAATTGGTTCTCTTTCAAATAGACTGGACAAAATACCTGCCAACACTCCTGTTTTTCCCGGGAGTCTCCCGTATTTCAGACCCACCTCCCAGTTTGTCATTTCTCCCGGAAAACTCCCAGAATTTTGACCCCTTCCCCTGGTCCTCAGGTGATTGGTACAATCTGTAACACCCCATTCACACGGGGCTTCAGCGTCAACACTTGACAGAGGGCGTGTCTGAAGTTGGTGCTGATGCGATCAAATTAGTTAGCAATCGGCTACTGTCTGAGCTGTATGTGTGCCGCACGCCTGCTTTTGAGTGAAGGTCTCGGCCGTTAGATCGCCCCTTGGTGGCTGGCTGCAGTACAAGTCATAAAGCCCGCCTCCTCCGTGTTAATGAAGGAGACATGAGACCAAATAAAAAAATTTATTACACTTGCAATAAAATGTTCCGAAAGATGGTTCTTGTCAGTTAAGGCACTAGTTATCGTGCTGATATAGATGCAGATCTTCATTTTTGTAAAGAGTATGTTTTGAGCAGTAATTTAATGCTGGGTGTGTCATTGTGATTGACAGTTTCTCAAAGCAGACGTCGGAGCTTCGGCAGGAGACTGAAGTGTTATTATTTGATTTCTGTGTTATTTTACCATGATAAAATGAGTTGCTCAGCAGTAAACTATAGTTTCTGACATACAGGATCTGGTGGAACACTGTTTATTTGGTAAGGTCAGGGATTTATCAGTTTGCTGATACACGCCTAACCACCCAGATAGCAAAATACACTCGGGCCAGTTCAGACTAGACTCTCGCCTGCCGGAGACTTACCCCTCGGTCCGACTCCGTCTGCTGTACCTACTCGCGCACATTACTCGTGGGCCTATCCGGCTCGGATGTGGCAGCGTCGACTTCGGGCCGCCACATTTGGCCCGATTGATTCGGGCAGTGAATCCATAGGCATCCGGCCATTAGCGAGCCCACGCAGCCGAGTAATGTGCGCTGCGGCCCGGAGCTGGCACGATTAAATCTTTGTTATATAAAACCTCACCTTTGTTAACGTTATTACAACCATTTGTGTTGATAAAACAGCAAACGCAGGCACCTATGTAAACGCAAAGTGTACATTAGCGAGCCTTTGTTATAGTGCAGAGTGCAGACACCAGCGGTCAAGTGAGAAGTTTAGGAGGTGTGGTTAATTTAATGTACAAGCGTTTGGTTGGAAGTTAGATTCCGTAGCTCCTCCTCTGGCTCCATCAGGCAGTCCTTCTGCGCATGCCCAGGCTTCAATTTCAGCAGTCTTTTGCGACAGTTTGTGCCCGTCATGAGGCAATTTTTCCTTTACATTCCTTCATTTTGATGGAAAATGGTGCTGTCGCGGCATCCATATTTTATAGTCATTGATTTGTATACAGCGCTCTGATTGGCTGTGGCTTCCGTCGGCACTTGAAAAGTTGAGAAAGTCCCAACTTCTGCAGAGATCAAAGCCACCGAAGAGTATAGAATCACCAAGAGCCGACACTCTAGTGCGATTTGGGAAACAGTCACTAGATGGCGCGGCGGCCATTTTGGAATGAAAACTCCAATAGAACAACAGCATATTATAAGTATAAAATAAACTGTTAAAAGTGCTGATGATTGTGATTAGCAAGTGTTGTATTGTCATCTTTCAGGTTGTATCACGGCTTTAATGCGCTTTTTAAATAAATAAATAAAAAACAAAGCAGCTGCTGGCCATCGGGACAGCAATAAGATCCAACAGAGAGCCGATCGCTTTCACTCCAAAATGGCGGAATCCAGGGCTGTTGCTGGGTGCTGCTGTTGCAATGGAACGTTTTATTGAGTGTCACCTCTTGGTCATTTTAACTCTTTGTTCACGGTCCTCTTCGTTGTTTGAAGCTGCGCTGCAGTCATCATGGTAACTCGACTCTCTCAACTGCCACTCAGAATTCAGAAAATGCTGCTAAACTGTTCAGTCCAAACTCACTATAATTGTATTTGAGTAATTTAAATACAATCTATTAGACATATGAATAGAAATAAACAAATAAAAGTGAAATATATACAAATAATTTACTTTGTGACCCAAACTATATGTGGGATGGTCACATTATTGTCGCAACATTCAATCATAATATTGCAGATTGCAATTTTCCCAGAATTGTGCGACCCTAAACACTGTAATAATCAATAAAACTATAATCATAATTGTGCATTTTGATTTTTATGATGACTTTAAAATGTCTGACTGATAAAATAACCCTTTATATTTGCATATCCAGTGTCACTTAGAGTCACTATTCTAGTGATGGTAAAAAGACTGTATGAATATTTCATTCCTAAAAGGGGACTGAGACAGTGACGCTGTGTAGAGACCGCTGGAGGCTCTGCTAATGGGCCCCTGAAATATGTTAAAGCACATAAAGCTGTCTCCTCTCTCAGTCTCTCCAACCACTAACAAGATCCCGGTGCCCCGTCCACAGTCCTCTTCATGAGTCACCCGTGCCACTCATGTGGTGCGTCAATGCTTGAATCTTTCACTCTGCTTTCCTCTTTTGTGTCTCGCTGATGAGCTGATACTTCAGTTTGAACTTTTACACTACAGGAGTCAACATTTGAAGTGGATCAAAACAAAGCTTTCAAGATCTATTGATCAACAACCATTCTTGTATTTTTAAAAATCTTTTTTGATCGACTACAAATGCTGACAACTATATACACTCACCGGCCACTTTATTAGGTACACCTGTCCCACTGCTCGTTAAAACAAATTTCTAATCAGCCAATCACATGGCAGCAACTCAATGCATTTAGGCATGTAGACATGGTCAAGACGATCTGCTGCAGTTCAAACCAAGCATCAGAATGGGGAAGAAAGGTGATTTAAGTGACTTTGAATGTGGCATGGTTATCTGTGCCAGACAGGCTGGTCTGAGTATTTCAGAAACTGCTGATGTACTGGGATTTTCACGCACAACCATCTCTAAGGTTTACAGGGAATGGTCGGAAAAAGAGAAAATATCCAGTGAGCGGCAGTTCTGTGGGCGCAAATGCCTTGTTGATGCCAGAGGTCAGAGGACAATGGCCAGACTGGTTCCAGCTGATGGAAAGCTAACAGTAACTTAAATAACCACTCAATACAACCAAGGTATGCAGAAGAGCATCTCTGAACGCACAAAACGTCCAACCTTGAGGCAGATGGGCTACAGCACCAGAAGACCCCACACCAGGTGCCATTCCTTTCAGGTAAGAACAGCAAACTGAGGCTACAATTCACACAGGCTCACCAAAATTGGACAATAGAAGATTGGAAAATCCTTGCCTGGTCTGATGAGTCTCGATTTCTGCTGCGACATTCGAATGGTAGGGTCAGAATTTGGCATCAACAACTTGAAACATGGATCCGTCCTGCCTTGTATCAACGGTTCAGGCTGGTGGTGGTTTAATGGTGTGGGGGATATTTTCTTGGCACACTTTGGGCCCATTAGTACCAATTGGGCATCGTGTCAATGCCACAGCCTACCTGAGTATTGTTGCTGACCATGTCCATCCCTTTATGACCACAGTGTACTCATCTTCTGATGGCTACTTCCAGCAGGATAACCCACCATGTCATAAAGCGTGAATTATCTCAGACTGGTTTCTTAAACATGACAAGGAGTTCACTGTACTCAAATGGCCTCCACAGTCACCAGATCACAATCCAATAGAGCACCTTTGGGGTGGCTGGAACGGGAGATTCACATCATGGATGTGCAGCCGACAAATCTGAAGCAACTGCGTGATGGTATCATGACAATATGGACCAAAATCTCAGGAATATTTCCAGTACCTTCTTGAATCTATGCAACGAACGGTTAAGGCAGTTCTGAAAATAAAAGGGGGTCCAACTCGGTACTAGTAAAGTGTACCTAATAAAGTGGCCGGCAAGTGCAGTTATCTTACAAGACCCGTGACTTCAGAACATTCATCCTCCATCTGAATTGTGGCAGTTTTTGAGAGAAGAGGTGAATGCATTTTTTCGTCACTTTGCTGCAAACAAAACCTTGTGGAGTTGACATGCTGTTTTGATCACTTTCGAGGAAAGCTTGTTCTTTATGTCATTATAAAGGAATCTGGATGATTTTCAAAGGGAAACTTCACTCACAAATGAACATTCTGTCACTATTTTCTCACCCACATTCTGCTATAAATCTTTGCAAATTGATTTACTCCGTTGAACACAAAGAACATAATTATTTATGGGTGGACAGTTCATTTAAGGACACAGTTTGAGACATTTACATGCAAATGATCATCTTGTTTCGTTTATTGCCAGAATTATGTAAATATATTGCATTAAGTCCTGTCTAAACAGTACATAAATGGGAAAATAAGGTAGTTTTGTCACTGGCATCTTCACTACCTGACAAAAGTCTTGTCAAAAAGTTTAAGGAAGAACAAATAATAACTTGACTTCTAGTTGATCATTTGGTATCAGAAGTAGCTTATATAAAAGGCAAAGGCCTCTAGATTATGCTTATTTTACTAAAATAAAATATGATCATGCCTTGATTTTTAATGATTTAATTAGGACAGTAAGGTCTGACTTTGCTTAGACAAAAGTCTTGTCACATTAACAGAAATAATGTCCAGTATAGAATATAAAGTCATGGTGCAGTGGAAAAAAAATGAATATTGTGTTTGACTCCCATGAGCGTGGAGGACTGCATCCATACATCTCTGCAATGACTCAAATAACTTATTAATAAAGTCATCTGGAATGGCAAAGTAGGCGTTCCTGCAGGACTCCCAGAGTTCATCAAGATTCTTTGGATTCATCTTAAATGCCTCCTCCTTCATGCTCGATAATGTTCATGTCTGGTGACCAGGCTGGCCAATCCTGAAGCACCTTCTTTGCTTTCAGGATCCTTGATCTTTGATGTGAGGCTGAAGTATGAGAAGCGCTATCCTGCTGAATAATTTGTCCTCTCCTGTGGTTTGTAATGTAATAGGCAGCACAAATGTCTTGATACCTCAGGCTGTTGATGTTGCCATCCACTCTGCAGATCTCTCGCACGCCCCCATACTGAATGTAACCCCAAACCATGATTTTTCCTTCACCTTTTTGTGAGATTCTTGGGTCCATGCGGGTTCCAATAGGTCTTCTGCAGTATTTGATGATTGGGATGCAGTTCAACAGATGATTCATCAGAAAAATCTACCTTCTGCCACTTTTCCAAATGATCAACTAGAATTCAAGTTATTATTTGTTGCTCTTATAACTGAGATCGACGACAAGACTTTTGTCAGGTATTGTACGTTGAAATAATGAAGTATTATATACATTTATTTCTTGTTTGAAGATAGATAGATAGATAGATAGATAGATAGATAGATAGATAAATAGATAGATAGATAGATAGATAGATAGATAGATAGATAGATAGATAGATAGATAGATAGATAGATAGATAGATAGATAGATAGATAGATAGATAGATAGATAGATAGATTTTTTTTAGAATTTATGTTATTATTATCATAGTAATAATAATTTCAATTTAAGCTTTTTTAGTTTACTTTTAGTATAATTTTGTGATTGTAATGGTTTAACCATTTGTGTACTTCCATTTACACTTTTCAGCATTAGCATTATTTAGCATCAGTTACTCTTTTTTTTTAGTAACTAATCATTTTATTTTAATTAATATTTCTACATTTCATGGAATACTTAGTTTTTTTCTTTATTTGTCTAGATTAATGAAAACGATTGTGCATTGTGAGTGTTAGTTCATTCCAGTAGTAATGTCAGAGTACTAGAGACTACGTATATTGGGGTTAAAAAAAGTGACATTTTGGCTGTGTACAAGAAAGCTTTATAACAGACCACCATACAGTTGATTTTACAGCTGCAGACGGCTCAATATGACTCATTTATCTCTTAAAAAGCCATTATATTAATCCTAGTTGCTTTATTTCAGTAGCCTTTTGGTCTGTTCAAACTTCGTTTCGCAAAACATCAGTCCAGCCCTGTTGTCGCCAAAGACTTTAACAGATGGATTACGTTAAGATTTCTGACTTTAGGGACATTCTTACATGACAGTGCTCCAGTTAATGGGTTGTCTGGAGAATGGCTGCATATTTTCAAGTCATGCTTCGTCATTTGAATGTGGTCATTTTCTGATATTTAAATATTTAAGTTGTTGTGGTGCCAGTCAGTCCAGGTCATAATCCTAACACCTCGCTCTCCCATTTGTGAGCAAATGCTTCAAGACTAGATTGATTTCAGACCAGTTCGAATGGAAAAATGAAAGTCAAAACCTTTAGAAAATCGCAGAAATAATATTTTTGAAGGGTTGAAATCATTACCCACAACAGTGATGCATATTTATTATGAAATATACATTTTTTATCTATAAACTACAACATGTAAGCATGTTAGCTGTGTGTATGCTAATGCTGGATTAACAATATAAATTTCTCATTTTTAATCGATACTGGTACAGGTGCAGGTTCTCATTTTGAAAGCAATTTGTGAGCCGATCATACTCTCTTCTTTACTACTAGTAAAAGCACTAAATAAACAATATAAATGAACATTAGAAGGTGTTGAAAGATGCTAGAAATGTGCTAGAAACATGCTAGCAACATGCTACTAGCAAAATAATGCTATACATGCTTGAAATATGTTAGCAGCAGTGTCTTGAAGCATACTGTCAATGCATTAAAATATGCCAACGATATGATAAAACATGTTAGCAATATGTTCAAACAATCTGTTAAAGCAGGATCGCAGTATGCTTTAAAAACACAGTAAAATGTGTTTAATGTTTTAAAACATGTTAGCCACATTCTAGTAATGTTAAAAATGGTAGAACACATTCTAGAAGGATTTTAGAAATGTCTTAAAACATACTAACATATTGAAAAAGTCAACAATGGTAAAAGATGTTAGCAACATGTTCAAACAGTGTCAAAACAAGGCTGCAATACAGTATTAAAACATGGTAAAGCATGTGATTTTAATGTATCAAAACATGTTAGCCATATTCTAAAACATGTTAACAGCATGCTAGTAAGGTTAAATAATGCTAGTTCATTTAAAAAAAACTAAAAACATGTTAACAGTGTCTTAAAACATACTAACAATGTATTAAAATATGCTAGCAACATAGTAAAACATGTTAGCAACATTTTCAAACTGTGTCAAAACAAGACTGCAATACAGTATTAAAACATAGTAAACATATTATATAAGCGTTTTATACATGTTAGCCACATTCTAAAACATGTTAACAACATGCTAACATGTTAAAGCATGTTGGAAACTTGTTAGAAGTGTCTTAAAACATACTAGCAATGTATTAATATATGCTAGCAACATGGTAAACATGTTAGCATCATGGTCAAACAGTGCATTTAAACATGTTCAAACAGTGTCAAAACAAGACTGTAATACAGTAGTAAAACGATAAAACATGATATAGGCGTTTTAATACATGTTGGCCACATTCTAAACCATGTTAACAACATGTTAGTAAGGTTAAATAATGCTAGCTCATCTTAAAACATGCTGTAAGTGTATTTTAACATACTAGCAATGTAATAGAATATACTAACAACATGGTAAACATGTTAGCAACATTTTCAAACAATGTGTTCTAACAGGACTGCAGTGTGCTCTGAAATGTGGTAAAACATGTTTTTACTGTTTTAAAACATGCTAGCCACATTCTAGAATATGCCATAGACATGTTAGCATTTTTATTATCTTAAAATATACTAGCAATGCATTAAAATATGCTAACAACATGGTAAAACATGTTAGCAATATGTTTAGACCATGTGTTAAAACAGGACTGCAGTGTGCTATAAAATGTGGTAAAACA
>CAIGQZ010001345.1:26839452-26873580 GCA_903798205.1 Danio tinwini | reverse complement strand
ATTTACTATAAATTAATATAGTGGTTTTCCAATGGGTGTAGTAAAAAGTACTACAGTATGTATTACAGTTGATCAATTCATTATAGTTAAAACTACAGTATGCTGTTTAGTATTCAATAATGCAATATATATATATATATATATATATATATATATATATATATATATATACCATAATACACGTTACTATAGTATTTAAAGTATTTACTATAAACAACTATAGTGTTTTTTTCATATGGGTGTAGTAAAAATTCTAGTACTACAGTATATTATTACAGTTTATCAATTCACTGTAGTTAATACTACAGTATGGTATGCTGTAGCATTCAATAATAAAGAGTCATAAGTACTATAATACAGTATATACCCCATAATACACTTTACTATAGTATTTACTATAAATTACTATAAATTATAAAAGTGTTTTTTTTTCCAGTGGGTGTAGTAAAAATGAAAGTACTACATTATTTATTATGGTTTATCAATTCACTATAATGTGTAGCATTCAGTAATAAAGAGTCATAAACACTATAATATCTACAGTATAATACACTTCCCAGCAGGCACAGGATGTCAACTTAACGTCAGATTGACGTTGTACCCCAGCGTCGTGGGGAAGTTGCATTTTGTTTGGAAATGAAAATCCAACCTAAAATCAACCAATGTCCAACCTAAAATCAACCAAATATCAACGTCTAATGATGTTCCAGCTTGACGTTGTGTGGACGTTATTACTATGACATCAATCAGACGTTGGATTTTGATAGCCATACCTCAAGAATAAATATCAGTATTTTACATCAATATGACGTTGGTTTACGATGTTGGCTTGACGTTGGATTTTGGTCACTTTCGAACACAATCTAAAATCAACCAAATCTAATGATGTTACAGCTTGACGTTGTGTGGACGTTACCACTATGACGTCTATCAGATGTTGGACTTTGGCCATACCTGACAAATAAATGTCATTATTTGATGTCAATATGACGTTGGCTTAAGATGTTGACTCAACATTTTGGTCACTTTCCAACACAACCTAAAATCAACCAAATGTCGTTATTAGATGTCAAAATAACGTTGTCCTTAGACGCTGACGTCACAACCTAAATCTAATATTAACGTCTTATGACATTGTGTGCCTGCTGGGTTTACTGTAGTATTGTTTAAAAACACTAAATTTACCTCTATAATGTTTTTTTTTTCATGTGCGTAATGCTACAGTTACATCGAAATCAGTTCTGAGAAGTGAGGCATGAGAGCAGTGTTCTGAGATTTAACTATCCTGAAATTGCAATGTAAAAAATTAATAACAAAAAAACCAAGACAACTGTCACAGAAGGGTCGAGACGATGATGATTAGTACGAACAGTTTATTAAAGAGGATGGCAGTATATAACAGATAACCAGATATAAATTAAAGCTTGATGGCGATGACTGGAGAATGGCATACAGTGTAGACAGGAACGGAGGAGACCAGACAAAGGGGAGACTACGACACAGACTATAAAATACACAAGATGTATTTAAAATACGTTTTGAATAGGGAAAAGTGTAACGTCAATATGTCGAATGAAGCCCCGCCTTCTAGTGCAGGAGACAATCATCAATCACTATAGGCTGACGTTTCTCCAGAACCAAGCGTGTGCTTTTACAACAGTTTGTGTTGTCAACAGGCTCTATGGAATCTCAGCGAATACTTGCTCCACAGACATAAGAAATATATCCGCATAAAGCTTGAAATCTGTACTTTTAAATGAACCAACAAAAGTTTTCCGGTTTTGTAATCGTTATGGAATGAACGTGAGGTACAGTCCGTCCTGTCAAATGCACATCACATGACAGCAGCTACTCAAATGCCTACAAACAAAATTCGCTGTCATTCACCATCAAGATCAAATTGTGAATTTCTTCAGAAGAATTAATCGTGAATTAGCACGATCAGACGATCATTATCCACAGGATAATAATATGAAGAACGGCCATACATTTAAGGTTGGTGTCGTGATCTCGTTCTTTTCTAGTGCACTTGCGCATTAGCTTGGGCAACCTGAGAATTGGCTGATTTTGTTTCATTTGGAGGTTTAGAAAAGAAACCTATGAGCCAGTTGTTGTTTAAGTGTATTGGTGGTTCCAAACATGTAATGAAATCGTAAGCTTGGCAAACAGTGTTGAAGAATTTTGTTTCCCCATTCACACAGAATGCCCAAGTATACTGCCTGAGAGGCATTTCAAAGATGGCTGCCGAGTGAAATGACTTGCCTTAAAGGGACTTTGACTACAATGACCAGACACGGAACCAGGAGAAGCCACTCAAGGGAGGAGATCACAGGAGAACAAATAGGTAAGTAAAGCAACTAGTAATGATACACTGACCGTGAGGAGAGTGCAGTTCTTTCGTGACACTGAGTGAAGCGGGTTGACTGGTTTTATGGAGCAGAGGGAATGATCAGAAGACTGTTGATGGGGATTGGCGTGATTGTGATGATTAGGAGTGGGGAGAACCTGGCTCTGGCACAGGAGTGGCCTGGCTGTGACAAACAAATATTTCATTGTTGCTTTAACTTATTTTAATAATACATGTGTATTATTTTCTATAATATTATAGACTGTACATATACCCTGTATTGATTGTGCTTGTGTTTAAGATATGTGTATCTTATGTTTATATGGAGGTATATAACTTCTGTTAGTTATTTGTCTTGATTGCAATGCTATTTGTGGGATGGCATGGACTTTGGCACCGCTGGAGGGAGGGGTGGGTGTTTTTCTGGGTGGGCTGGGGGGTTGAGGAGTGGATCTTGTTTTGTCTATTGGAAAGAAAACTGTAAAGATGCTGTGACCACTCACATGTAAAGTCAATAAAAATGGAATCACAAAAAAAAAACTTATTTTAATAAGTTTATCAGGTTTTAACTACATTTTTTAAGTTATCTAAAGTTATATAATGTTTAACTTAATATTTTAGTCAGTTTAGTTGATGTAACAGTTTAATTGTCTAAAACAATAAATATTGTGAAAAGCTCTATAAAAATAAACTTGAATGTAAGTTGAGATGACTAGAAAAGGTCACTTGATTCAACTAAAAAATTTAAGGCAGCGAGAATTTTTTGTAATGTGGTTTTCCTTTTTGGACGGGATGTTTGAATGACAGCGAAGTGTTTTTGGAGCTTTAAACTGCAGATTGCATTATCACCGCAGGCTGGAGCGTTTATGATTCTGTGAAACTCGACTCTCCCTCCTTTTTTTTCCCCAACCTCTCTCACAGTCGCACACAGACAAACAGCTATATATCCTCGTCTGGAATATTCTTCATTGCTCTGATGAGAATAAAACCGACATGATCCGTAGAGAGTCAGAGGTCATTGTCTCACGCAGGGAGAAATCCAAACAACAGCTCTGTTAGAAAGAGGGGAACCAACGACATGTGCTCTAGGCCCACAAAAAAACACAGCCAGAATCTGTAGATGTCCTGTTTACAGTGCTGACAGATCATCTTTATTGTTTCATTTATTTTCCTTCAGCTTAGTCCCTTATTTGTCAGAGGTTGCCACAGTGGAAAGAACCACCAACTATTCTAGTAAATGTTTACACAGTGAAACACCCACACACACTCATTCACACACACACACACTCATACACTACGGCCAATTTTGTTTACCTAATTCACCTATTGGGTAATGTCTTTAAATGTGTTTGGACTGTGGGGGAAATCGGAGCGCCCGGAGGAAACCCACGCCAACACAGGAAGAAACATGGAAACAAACTCCACAAAGAAATGACTACTGGCCCAGCCAGGTCTCAAACCAGCAACCTTCTTGCTGTGAGGCAACAATGATACCCACTGACCACCGGGTAGCAGTCCAAACATGCGCTATAGGTAAATTGAATAAACTTAATTGGCTGTAGTGTATGCCTGTGAATGAGTGTATGGATGTTTCCCAGTACTGGGTTGTGGCTGGAAGGGCATATGCTGCATAAAACATATGGTGGAATAGTTTGCAGTTCATTCTGCTGTGCCAACCCCTAATAAATAAGGGACTAAGCCGAAGGAAAATAAATAAATGAATAAAAATTATAAATTTGGTGTCAACAGCATGAAAGCATGAATCCATCCTGCCTTGTATCGACGTTTCAGGCTGCTGGTGGTGGTGTAATGGTGTGGGGGATATTTTCTTGGCACACTTTGGACCCATTAGTATCAATTGAGCATCATGTCAACGCCACAGCCTACCTGAGTATTGTTGCTGTCTATGTCCATCAATTAAATACCATAGTGTACCCATCTTCTGATGGCTACTTCCAGCAGGACAACACGCTATGTCATAAAGCACGAGTCATCTCAGTTTCTTGAACATGACAATGAGTTCACTGTACTCAAATGGCCTCCACAGTCAGCAGACCTTAATCCAATAGATCACCTTTGAGATGTGGTGGAATGGGAGTATTGCATCATGGATGTGCAGCCGAAAAATCTGCAGAAACTGATGCTATCATGTCAATATGGACAAAAATCTCTGAGGAATATTTTCAGTACCTTGTTGAATCTATTCCATGAAGGATTAAGGCAGTTCTGTAGGCAAAAGAGGGTCCAACTCAGTCCTAGTAAGGTGTACCTAATAAAGTGGCCAGTGAATGTATAAATCCATGTGAGGTCCTGAATATTGCCAAAACTTCAATAACTCATTTTCGGTCAAAAACAAAGTTACTGCCTTTTGCCTTTGCACTGCAGTATTTTAAAATGCAAGCCAGGACAGTCAAGGAAACATGTTGTAATACAATATGTACTTTTGGAAAGGAACACAATACAAGGCGCACAATCCCTTTCTTGTATTATTGTGGTGGTGTCAAACCTCAAGGTAATACTGTTCAGGTATCACTAAAGTTCCACTATTAGACGTTTTCAACTATTAACTTTCATACACTGTGCAATGTAGCTGTTTGTTAATGCAAAATGTCTGCAAAATTTTAAAGATCATCATAAAAGTGCATGATAAGCTATATTGTCTCTCAATTTTTAACTGCTTAAAGGAGCTGTCAGGAATTCAACTTTAATTTTTGTAACCAGTCTATTGCAGATTGATAACACATCGGCATAACGCATTCCTATCCTCTTCATCAGCTTTCCATTTTCATTTAAAGTGAAATTTAACCATTATGCCCGTTCATTTAACCTGTTATGCCTGTTTTTACAAGATGATGTGTCTAAAATGTGTATGTGAAGTTTCAGCTCAAAATACACCACAAATAATGTTTCAGAACTCTTTGAATCTGCCCCTTTAAGGTTTTGATTCTAATTGTGCCGTTTTGGTGACTGTCGCTTTAAATTCAAATGAGATTGTGCTCTTTTCAAAAGAGGGCGGAGCTACAAATGTCTATGTGTCAGCATAGTGGCAGATTCAAATCAAGACTAAAAGCCTATGCTAATGAGGGAGAGATCATCACTAGTGGGCGGGGCTTTCCCCCTCTGATGACAAGTACAAAGGGAGAATGTCAATCTCCAAAGTTCTGCAGACAGTCTTGTTTATATCAAGTGTGATTATAAAGAGCAACAACCTATTTTTACAGCTAGAAGCCGGTTATATTCATAAACTGCTGCAACAAAACTTTGTTTAAACGCCTTTTAAAAGTGATTTTTGCATAATAGGTCCTCTTTAAAAATATTTTTTGCAGCAGTCTCAGGAGTGAACTCTAGAACTGCCCTGACACTTCCTCTAGCTTCTCCGGGGGGATCCCGAGATGTTCCCAGCAGGGCTTGACATTAACTTTTTTGATCACCAGCCACAGTGGCTAGTAGTTTTCCAACGTTACTAGCCACTCTGCATTTTCACTAGCCACAATTTTGTTGTTGGGAAAATATTTTTATATGCATAAATATGACTTTGACATTCTAAAATTACTTGATTTAGATTTTGTGTTTTGTCCACATGCCTCCTCATTCGTTTCACGTTTTGTGTGTCGAGTATGAGCAAATGGGTCATGGTTTCATAGTGTTATACTGCAAACAGTTTTTATTTTACATGACTATTCAGAGCTCAAAATTAAGGATTTACCAAATTTATCTCTGACCACACCAAACAATAATTATTTTTATTCAAAACAAGCTGAATATAGCTCTATACTATACCTTTTTATTAATACTTTTTATTTAACAAAACATTTCTTTAAAAAAAATTATTGTTATTCTTAATAATAATTATTGTCATGTATCAAACATATGCACAGTAATCTGTCCTTACTAAAGGTCTCTCAGATCACCAGTTAACTACACATACATGGAGAGTTAATCTCATATTAAAGCAATGTTGTTGTAAAAATTACCGTAGGCAAAAGAAAGCAGGTGAAAAACATACTGTGTGTGATAATGAAAGGATAATCACACAGTTAAGGCCAATTAATAATCTGTTCAAAGCGAAAGCATCCGGTGCTGCTTACAAAAAGACATATTTGGAGCTCTTGAAAGCAGCAAGACGGTGGGTGCATTAGCATAAATTTTTGTCTGGTCTATATGAAAGAGAACCGATCACAGTTGCGTTTCAGGCACAGTTGCTTCAAGCTAGAAAACAAGAGCGCACGCATTTTAGTCGAGCGCATCACATCAGCTGTTAGTGCCACTGATCATTCTCTCATTCGTTATTCACCTGCTTTCTATTGCCCGTGTGAACGCTATTATTTTTGTTAGTCGGGCTGTTTCTCGATTCTAAGATCACATTTGTACGCATATTGGGTCATCCTTATAGTCGAACGCTGCTTTTAAGAAAACCACAATTTAAAATAATGTTCAACCAGCCAAAGTGGCTAGTGGCAGTGTCTGTCTTACCCGCCAAAGCTGAAATCTACCCCCATTTGGCGAGTTGGCGGGTGTTAATGTTAAGCCCTGGTTTCCAGGCCAGCTGAGAGATATAGTCCCTCCAGTGTGTTCTGGGCAGAGATGGAAAGAGTAATAAAATCTTCTACTCAATTAAAAGTACTGTTACTTTCAAAAACATTTTACTTAAGTAAAAGTAAACCCACATAGCAAATGGACTTGGCCCAAATGTGGCCTCATTATGGCACTGCTGGCGTGTTGCCGGTACTGGCATACATAATGTGAGCCAAATGTGGGCCATGCATGGCAATGATGGCACTGCATGCATGGCGGCAAACTACATTTTGGCCAGTTGTGGATGGGAGGTGTGTGTCCCAGATCAGTGTAGTGATTGTTCACATTGTTTAGGTAACATTATGCTGGGTTATGGCTCAGTTGTTGGGTTTTCTGGTTAAAGGGTGGTGTTGATATGGTTAACTTATAGCTGAGAATTGGTATCAATAATAAACCTGTTTTGGCCCAGTTCAGGGTAATAAAGGGTAATAAATTGGCTGAGATTCGGTCAAGTTATGGCCCATGTGTGGTCCTTGTCTTTAATCACTTTAATCAAGTGGGCCACTTTAGGACCGTCATTCGTTGCAGTACTTGGGCTGAGAGAAAAGTTATTGAGTAGCCTGGAGCTGGGCCAGAAAACATTTCCTATGTGGGAAATTACATGTCTATAAATCTAATCAAGTAAAAGTACAAATTAACTCATGAGTAAAGAGCCATCTTAAAGCCATCAAGTCACAAATGAAAGGAGAAAAGCACCAACGGTACATTGCAGCAACTAGTGGGTCCAGGTTAATCCTTGCATTGTTTGCAGCTCGACCTAACAATGTTACTAGTTCAGACACCACCTCACAGTCTGCTATAGCAAGTTTCCCATTGACTTTCATAGTATGACAAAACAAATACTATTGAAGTCAATAGTTACAGGTTTCCAACTTTCTTCAAAATATCTTCTTTTGTGTTTAACAGAAGAAAGAAGTTCATAAATGTTTGAAACAAGTAAAGGGCGAGTATAACTTCCATTTTTGAGTGAACTATCTCTTTAAGGCACAATATACTTCAATGAAAATCAGAGAACGAACTTAAATGAAGATCATTTTGTGTTTGATTCAGCGGCTCAAAACATCTCTCTAAAGCAAGCTTTTTGGAGAAGTTCATTTTGGCTTCTTGACTCCTTTAAGCTACGATTGGTTTATGTGACTTATGCAATTGGTGGGTGTGTTGTGAAACTCTGTCTTCTTTATCGTGCGATTCATAGTTCGTATCTCATATGTCACACAGGAACAACATCCAAAGCAACACTAAAACTAAAGTATAGAGTGTTTACCACAATTTATCAGTTCACTATAGTTAATACTACATTATGCTGTAGCATGTATTAGCAAAGTGTTGTAAATAATACATTTTGCTGGTTCACTGTAGTATTTAATATAGTGCGGATTTAGGCTTTACAACATATTTCAAGATGGCTTGAGCTCTCATTTAACGTTAAATATCAAGAACACAGTTTCTATGTGCTTCTCCATAAGAAATAGGCCTGCAAGGGATAAATGTGAGGTGCTGATTAAAAACAAAGTTATTGAAGAAGTGAACAAATTCATCTTCGTATCTTGGCATAACTCTAGACATAATTTTAAAATTTGATGGTCATGTTAAAAGTATGTGTAAGAAGGTCAAATCTAAACTGTTTTTGTTTTATTAGATGATTTTTAACATTAAACTGCTAAATTATACATGCACACAATGATATTCTCACACTTGTCGTTTTGCGTTACATCATGGTCACAAGCCTCTTTAACCACATTGAGCCTATACGCTTATTTCACGCGGCCGCCATTTTAAAGAACCAAATCGTGGCTGCGGTGGGAAGAAACCCGGAAGTAGAATCAGCACTATAAACATTGCAACAACATGCTGTGGACTATAAACCTCCAGCTGTTGCTGCGACTTCAAAATGCAGATATAGTGTAAACATCACTTTAATATCATTCAGTTCAGTTTAATTCAAACAATGAAAAGCATATTAGGCATCAAACAACATCACAATCTCTCCTCCTGGGCTTCAGTTCATGGCAGCAGATAAACACAGTGGAGGCTTCCCTGCTTGCTTCAGCCTATGTTACCCGGTGAGCGATAAAACAACGCAGTCCTCTGTAGCACACCCTAGTGTTGTCTGTAATAGTGTTGTCCCGGTACTAAAAAAAAAAAAACGTCCATCTCCTGCTAACATTTAAGCACTGCTGAGCGCATTCTCATGCAGCTGATTGGCCATATTTACCAGTGCTCAACAGAAATGACTGTGATTGGCCGTAAACCCTGCTGAAAAAAACAGCTTAAACCAGCCTAAGCTAGTTGACTGGTTTTAGCTGGTCGACCAGCCTGGTTTTAGAGGGGTTTTGGCCATTTCCAGGCTGGTTTCCAGCCATTTCCAGCCTGGTCTTACCCTCTAAAACCAGGCTGGCCAACCAGCTAAAGCAAGCCAACCATTTTAGGCTGATTTAAGCTGGATTTTTCAGCTGGGAAGGTAATCAGTTCACTGCACTTTACTGAGTGCAAACACAGATGCACAAACAGTGGAGGGTTTTAAAGTCGCAAAGATCAGCCGAGTCATCAGCGGATCGCTAGTCTGTGTTTTCACTGGGTAAACAGCGGTGAAGTGTGGTGAACTGATGACCTCTATGGCCAATCACAATCCTTTCTGTTGAGTGTGTGAGCACCATGGCAAATCAGCGCTGTTGCTTTCAACAGTGCTTATGTTAGTGGGAAATTTACGTTTTTTATAAATTTCAGTAACAAAATTCAGTATCTTGACAGGTCTAATATAGTAAAAGAATCAGTTCATTAACTTGAGTTTGATAAATGACAGCTAAAACGTTTGTTTGGGAAAGAAAACATTAGCTAACTAGTGGCATTTCCCTTAACTTAGCTGAAAATGAGGTCTGATATCCCGTTTTATTTTCACTTTCCCTTCAGAACGGACCTTCAGGTCACTCGGAAGACAGTGAAATTATATATTTGTGTCGCATACACAACATTCCTGTGTGACTCAGGCTATACTTCCGGGTTTCTTCTCACCGCAGCCTCTATTTCGATTTTTTAATTGCGGCCGCGTGAAATCAGTCTATTGATTTGATATATAAACGAGCTGTTAAAATTGTGTACTTAAAGCTGCAGTATGTAAATTTGACACCCAGTGGCTGAAATAGGTATTACATTCCTAGATCAAAACAAACGCAGGTTGTCAGATTGAGGAGTGAGTCTGACTTAAGTCGTGTTCTAAATTAAAGCAACGGCATGCGATAGAGGAAATATTTTCCATATTAAAAGGAATTTTTGTTCTAACCAACACCTCAAATAAATATATTAGAAACGACTTTTATTTCTTGCGGCTGAACTACAGGATAAACTGTGATCACCTCAGGTACACCTCATGTGTGGTAAATGCTATCAAGATGAGTTTGAATGCCATTTCACATGACATTTATTGCCATATACTGAAAGCAGCAGCAGATAGTGCACCTCAAAATAAAATAAACCATCTTAAATTGTACTTTAGAACTGTGACTCAGGGCAAACCAACACAAAAATTATTCAGCATCTACATTTAATAATGTTAAAGAGCTTTAATATGTATTGATTAGATTATAAAGCTTAACATTTTGTGAGTGAGTGCACTATTCTGTGCTTCTGAATGGCTGCATTTAAATTTCATGTTTCGTCTTATGCAAACAGCCGAATTGCTTATGACTGCAAATCTCATTACGTAAAGTATTGTTAGGACACAGGGTTACAATGTAACCTACTCACCTAATGTTTACAATTGTAATATTTATATTATTTGCCAAATAAAAACCATTTCGTGTGGAACTCTGAATCTGCATCTCATTTCAGAGTCTGCTACTGTCCACCGAAGGTCGCATTTCAGTCATGGAGGCATGCTTTAAGAGCCTTTCTGACTGAATGAATGACATATGCTGTTTTCCACCAAGGCAAACTGGGGTACTGAAATATAATTGGCTAAAATGGTGTAAGACTTGAGATAAAACAAATACTTTGATGTCTTTGACAATTCAAACATGAGCTGGAAACACAGAGACAATCGGCTCATAAAACCCTCCAGGTGGGAATGCGGGAAAGTCAGCTCATTACTTTCCTTCATTTACATTTGAAGCACCCACTCCCTCTTTCTCCTAACTCACACAGAATGGTCATTTCAAAGTATAAATGTTCTATATCAATGCAAGTGACTTCATCATATATGTCTGATATCATTTGAAATGTCTCAGTGCGACTGGTACAATGGTCTCATTCCCTCAGAAATAGACATAATCTAAACAATATATATATAACTTCAGATATCTTTTGAACCACTGCTAAGGGTGTGCCCTTACCTAGGGGACCTTTATTCAAATGACCATTTGTTTCCTATAGGCAGTAAATGCAAATGCCTTTTGTTGTTCAACACACCCCTTTCTTCGAGGAGTTTTCTTGGTTTGACTACTTAAGGGAAAGTTTCTAAATGTTCGGCGCGATTCTGTACCCAGATTAGCCCGTAGCATGGAGCTCTCATGCTCCACGCTATGTATATTTTGATGTCAGGTATGCATCTTTTGATCTTGGATTTATCTTTGAGAATTTGATGTCTTGTATTGATTGTTTATGAATTGACTAAATCAATTGGCATAATCCACATTTACCTGACTAATAAATTGTTATGTTTTGAATTACTCTAACAGATCTCGTTACTATCTCTAGTAGATTAAGTTAAGTCCATAACACTGCAAACCCCTGTATAGGTTAGTAACGGCCTAAGACACGATAGACGGAGCAGCGTGGCATGCTATACGATGATCTTAGAGTATAATTCAAGTATACTTAGACTGTAAAAGGCCAATAATGGGTTTTCTATTTAGAACAACAAAGGATTGTTGAGACTAATCTAAATGTGATAAGGCCTTCATCTACAAACTTATAATACTATTTAAATCATATGGTGATTATTCAAAGTTATTAATAATTTAAGCAAATTGGTCTGCCCAATTCTATAGTAATGATCATGGTAAGATTAAATGGTTTTGTCTTGATTTAGTAGATAGCAGCTCTATGGGGACCACACAACAGATATTCTAAACTGAGTAAGTAGGGTTCTGCCTTTTAGAATAGTGGTTAACCGCCTCTGTTTAATGACCAAGACTAACAAGTTTGTGTATAAGAGATCGTATACTCGGCCGGTACAAGACTCAGGATGTTATAGGAATCCGAATGAACGAGAATAACATGCAATAACAAATCGAAGAGAGTATTCAATCATAACCTAAAGTAGCCTAATATTAAAAGGAACTAAATAATCTTATCAATGTTTTATAATTGGAGTCAGATAAAACGAGAATGAATATAGGCTATTAATATTCTAAACCACCTCATACTAAAAATGGAGTCAGATATGAGTTAAATTTAAAGTAAATCAACATTGTGCACTGGAAAGACCGAACATGCAATAAACCTTCATCCACCAGTAGATACCGTCGTTGGACTAACTGGTTGGACCCTACAATGGCATTGGGGGTTAAAAGAAAAAGACAGCTTTTCGGCACATAACTCACATTTTCAAAGCAGAATATCTGACTTCAGCATTGTTTTTCAGTTAAACGTTCACTTATCATGTTTCTTAAATATCTGCAAACATATTATGGTATTTTTATGCTTTAGAAGAGTCAAAAACTTACATACAGCACCTTTAAAGCCTATGTGATGGCATCATTGTGAGTTTTAAGTAAACATAACCTTTTTAGTTTTAATAGTTTTATTAAATTTAATCATCCTAAATAGTTTTTAAATGTTTAAATAATCATGTTCCACTGCTGTTTTCTGATCTAATCAGTAGGCATCAAACCACTCACAGAGTAACACGAGCAACTGCTAATGATGACTGCCTTATTCCAAAGTGTAAGACCTCTTTTGGTCAGTTTGTTTTCTCTTTTAAGGGAACCAAGTTGTGGAATGATTTACCTGTTAGCCTAAAATTAGACAGTAATATAAATGTTTTTAATTGTAAAAGAGGTTAAAAACAAAACAGCAGTGTTTGCACAAATAGTCTGCTATTATTTTGTTTGATTGTGCCGCTTTTACTTTTGCCTTAAAGCTGTTTTATGTAAATAATTAAGCAAACAACTCAAGCTTTCAGTTAAGATAAACAGTTTTCATAATTATACATTAAAGATAAAGGTCTATGGCTCTGCATACAATGACTTTAGCTTGCTGAAGTTTATAGCCATTACACTTTACTTCAGGACGCATTAATGCCGCTCTGTAGGTCTATTGGAGACATTCATAAACATTCATTCATTTATTTACTCATTTTCTTTTCGGCTTAGTCCCTTTATTAATCCGAGGTCGCCACAGCGGTATGAACCGCTAATTTATCCAGCACGATTTTACGCAGCGAATGCCCTTTCAGCCACAACCCATCTCTGGGAAACATCCGCACACACTCATTCACACTCATACACTACGGACAATTTAGCCTACCCAATTCACCTGTACCACAAGTCTTTGGACTGTGGGGGAAATGGAGCACCCGGAGGAAACCCACGCGAACGCAGAAAGAACATGCAAACTCCACATAGAAACACCAACTGACCCAGCCGAGGCTCCAACCAGTGACCTTCTTGTTGTAAGGGGACAGCACTACCTACTGCATCACTGTGTCGCATTCGTAAATATTCCTAGCAAATCTAATAAATGTTGGAGACATACTTGTTACATAAACACAAAGTTGATTTGAGCAGCATATATTTTAGAGAAAAGAGATTTGCATGCTCGTATTATATAACTGTGATCTCGACTTGTAATACTGTATTTACCACATTTGTCATTGAAATAATGCCATAGGTAGTTGGTAGATCTATGTAAAAGGCCTGCCTTGCTGACCAGCCTGGTTTTAGAGGGGTTTTAACCATTTCCAGGCTGGTTTCCAGCCATTTCCAGCCTGCTCTTAGCTGGTCAGGCTGGAAAATGACCAGCTAAAACCAACTTGACCAGTCTGGTTTAAGCTGGACATAGCTGGTTTTGGCTGGGCTCCCAGCCTGGCTAGGCAGGTCAAGCTGGTTTTATCTGGTCATTTCCCAGCCTGACCAGCTAAGACCAGGCTGGAAATGGCCAAAACCCATGTAAAACCAGGCTGGCCGACCAGCTTAAACCAGCCTAAAACCCCTCTAAAACCAGGCTGGCCGACCAGCTTAAACCAGCCAACCATCCTAGGCTGGTTTAAGATGGATTTTTCAACAGGGATGCCAAAGTGAATAAATAAATAAAAGTTGTCAGAAGCAAATGGTGATCAGTTAAAATTGATAAAATTGTGACCAGGTTGAATGTTTAGCTTTTTAATGAAAAAACAAACAAATATTTTACTTTTTTTGTTATTAATGCCAAACGTTGATTGCATTAATTCAATGGTTGATTTGTGGTTACCATAATTTAACTAGAATCACAAATATCCATGATTCTGGGTTATTTATTTGTAGTAAATCTGTATAAAACATTACAGTATGAATTTTTGTCACAATCCAAATGCCAGAACAATACTCAAAGTATACACACTATAGCTAAATTAATACCATGATGGCAAAATCTACATTGTTTGTAACAATGCATTGCTATTCTATTAATACAGGAAAATACACAGTAGGAGAGTGTATTAAGTTAATTAATGTTCTTAACTTAATGTCCACGCGTTTTTAATGTTCACAGGGCCAAAAAGAAGTCATAAATGAAGAAACCCTATATATTTCTTTCATTTCTGCACTGTAATTCTCCAGAGGAATGAACAAAGAAAAAATTTAATTGTACTTGTACACATGACAATAGCTCTAGAACTTGATATTTGACAATCTAAACCCAGTGACACAAGCTTGTGACATCTGGATGAAACCCGGAGCAAGTTCTAGGCTGTGAGTGCAAAAACTAGTCCTGTAAAACCCATCAATCAAGCATCTCTGATTCGGCATGCGCTATCTTCGCCAGCACAATTCAACAATATGCATTTGGGCCTTGTAACCTCTACAGATGGCTTTGATGGAAATCAATGTATCATCTATTGTAGCATTGCTAAACAGCTGAAGTATTTTTTCACGGCTCGTTTAGGATGCAGTGTGTCATTTCTGTCACAAGGAGGCGCTCCAGATTGAGCAAAAGCACACGGTGGGAATGTTGGTTTTAATTCTCTCAAAATAGAAGTGTTAGTTCATGTTTTGTTTTTTTTGTCTTGGGAAGGAATCGCTTAGCATAGGGAACTGCGTACAAATGATGCAAATCAGTGAGTAAAAACAGACCGTCAGATTAATTAGCATGTCACATGATTAGCTTGAGGCTAGGTCAGTGTGCAAATGGTTCAAGATAGTAGGGCTAGCTTTTGTTTGCTGTGTCTTAAGTCATGAAAAGTGAAATGAAGAATTATTTTTAGCCACATAAAAATACTATAGTAAATACTGTGGTGTACAATAGTACTTAAACTGTTGTGGTAATTTTACAGTTGCTATGGTAACACAACAACTACTGTAATGTAAACAAAAGACACAATACTAGATAAATCATACCACATCACACACTGTAGTAAAACCTAAAGTGTACTCCAGTATTTATTACAGTTTGTCTCATTTTAGCTGGAGTACTACTGGTTTAGCATTTATTAACAAAGAGTTTTAAATACTATAATTATATGATACACTTCCCTGCTGAAAAAAATACAGCTTAAACCAGCTTAAGCTTGTTGGCTGGTTTTAGCTGGTCGACCAGCCTGGTTTTAGAGGGGTTTTGGCCATTTCCAGCCTGGTCCTAGCTGGTCAGGCTAAAAAATTACCAGCTTTAACATAGCTGGTTTTGGCTGGTTAAGCTGGTTTTAGCTGGTCAACTTTCAGCATGACCAGCTAAGACCAGGCTGGAAAATGGCTGGAAACCAGCCTGGTTTTAGAGGGGTTTTGGCCATTTCCAGGCTGGTTTCCAGCCATTTTCAGCCTAGCTTAGGCTGGTTTAAGCTGGATTTCAGCAGGGTTTACAATTGTATAGTTCGAAAACACCATATTATCTATAAATTTATAGGCTAAGTTATGTTTTTTTTCATATGGGGTGCATTACCGATGGGCATTGCATTTTACAGTAGGCTATACATAGGCTTTAATTTTAAATACAACTGTTCATTGTCATAATGACAACAGATTCAACTTTTGTTTTTATTGTATTATATTCTGAAAATGAATGCTTTATGCATTTATCATTGTTAGATTATGTCAAACTAACTAAAGAAGTTAATGTTAGAAAAAAGAAACTTGCACTCCTAAAAATAAATGTTCCTAAATGGCAAAAGTGGTTTCATCAAGAACTTTTAAAATCATTAAACCTTGTTTTACAAAAGATAATGGAGATATTAAAATGTTCTTTACACTATGAAATAAAACGTTCACTCGCTGCCCACTTTATTAGGTACATCTATTGGGTTAGCCTTCAGAACTACCTTAATCCCTGGTGGCATAGATTTAACAAGGTACAGGAAATATTCCTTAGAGATTTTGGTTCATAGTAACATGATAGCATCAGTTGCTGCAGATTTGTGGGCTGCACATTCCTGATTCGAATTTCCCGTTCCACCACATCCCAAAGGTGCTCTATTGGATTGAAATCTGGTGACTGTGGAGGCCATTTGAATACAGTGAACTCATTATCATCTTCAAGAAACCAGTCTGAGATGATTTACGCTTTATGACAGTTGTGTTATCCTGCTGGAAGTAGCCATCAGAAGATGGGCACACTGGTCATAAAAGAATGAACATGGTCAGCAACAATACTCAGGTAGGCTGTGGCGTTGACACAATGCTCAATTGGTACTAATGGGTCCAAAGTGTTTCAAGAAAATATCGAGACTCATCAGACCTGGCAACGTTTCTTCTATTGTCCAATTTTGGTGAACCTGTGTGAATTGTAGCCTTAGTTTCCTGTTCTTAGCTGACAGGAGGGGCACCCTGTGGTCTTCTGCTGCTGTAGCTCATCCGCCTCAAGGTTGGACGTGTTGCACGTTCAGAGATTCTCTTCTGCATACCTCAGTTGTAACAAGTGGTTATTTGAGTTACTGTTGCCTTTCTATCAGCTGGAACCAGTCTGGCAATTCTCCTCTGACCTCTGGCATCAACAAGGCATTTGCGCCCACAGAACTGCCGCTCATTGATTATTTTCTCTTTTTCGGACCATTCTCTGTAAACCTTAGAGATGGTTGTGCATAAAAATCCCAGTAGATCAGCAGTTTCTAAAATACTCAGACCAGCCCGTCTGGCAGCAACAACCATGCCACGTTCAAAGTCACTGATTCAAAGTCACAAGGTCACCTCGGTTTGAACTGCAGCAGATCGTCTTGACCATGTCTACATGCCTAAATGCATTGAGTTGCTGCCATGTGATTGGCTGATTTGCGTTAACAAGCAGTCGGACAGGTGTACCTATTAAAGTGGCCGGCGGGTGTAGATTGCTGAAGAATGTTTCTCTAAAATGTTCTTATATGCATGGCATACTGTGAAAACCTCACTTTCAGTTTCAATAGTGTATTGTAAAGTTCCATATACAAATACTATAGTAATAGTTATACTGTAGTATATACAATAAAAAGTTATATTATATATTTTTGAATAATACTATAGATATAATTGTATTACCCTTTATTTTAATTCAATACACCACTTGCATGAGGAGTATTAATTAACAAACTGTTAGTAAATACTATAATATATACCGTATAATACACTTTACTGCATGGTTCGAAAGCAGTATTTACGATAAATAACTGAAGTGGTACCAACTTCTTACCTTTACCAACTTTGAGTTATAATTTTCTTACTCATTTTTATACCTACAACTTTTCAAACTACTTTTAATAAAAATTCAGGGCACACTGACCCAACAATCTTAATCTCAACAGTAAGGGAGGGCGCTCTCTCTCTCTCTCTCTCTTTCTCTCTCTCTCTCACCCGGGCGTATGTGTTACAGTACAATACTCCTAAACCCAAGGGCTGTAACTACCCTAGACTGTTGAGCACATGGCTATTAAGCATTTAATCAGATTAGGGGAGATGGGTTAATATCCCTCTCATGGAGCGCTAAATATAGTATATTCAAAGTGCCGCTTAACGAGAGGATAACGTTAGCCCTGCCCAGACCCTTACGGTAACACGCCCTCAGACCCAATTTCTCATCCAGTCAGACCTGGAGGCCAAGCTACTGTAAGCTAGTGCACGTACACCAGAGAAGCTACTATTAGATAAGTTACCATCCATTGCTACGTAGCTCTGCTTACTTGAATTAGGGCTGCATGATGTTGGAAGAAACTGACATTATAATATTTAGTTTTGTTTGATATGAATATAATTGCACGTAGATGACTCTATCTGGAAAGAATTCACAATTTTGCATTGATTAGGATGTTTTTTTTTTCAGAATGTACAAAATGATATAAAATATACAAAATAAAGTAAATTAAAGGAGATCTAATATTCAAAATCACTTTTATAAGGGGATTAAACACAGTTGTGTGGCATCAGTATGTTAATTTTCCAGTCTCTAATGGTAAAAATGAATTGATTCTGATTCTATTGTCTGCAGAAACACTATGATTGCCATTCTCCCTTTGTACGTGTCATCAGAGAGGGAAATCCCCGCCCACTAGTGACCATCTCTCCCTCATTAGCATAGACAGCGCTAAGTGAGAAGCAGCCGTCCGCCATTAGTTTTTACACCGAAACTGCTGAAGATAATGTCAGCAACTAAGAGTTATACATGTTAAATGACAGAAATAACTTTGGTACTGTTTTGAATCTGCCACTATGCTGACACATAGGCGTTTGTAACTCCGCCCTCTATCGAAAAGAGCACAATCTCATTTGAATTTACCAAAATGGCACAATTTGTATCAAAGCCTAAAAGGGTCAGTGTCAAAGAGTTATAAAACATTATTTGTGGGGTATTTTGAGCTTAAACTTCACACACACACACACACACTCTAGCGACATCACATCAGAGACTTATTTTATGTCTTGTGAAAAATAAAAAATAAACATTATAGGTCCTCTTTAAAACACAGACGGAAATAATAGAAAAAATATAAAAATGAAATAAACATTGCTTTATGGTTTTCTAAAGATAATCTTACAGTATTGAGGTACAGAAATTCAATAATCAAATGTAAAATAACACAATATACTCTTCATTGTATAAATAATTAAATGCATTTAATCTTTGTTAAGGTGGAAACTTTGTCATTTCTTGTGTCCAATTGGTTTACATTCACTTGAAATTCAGGGTTCATACACATTTTCATTCATTCATTTTCCTTCGGCTTAGTCCCTTTATTTACCAGGGGTTGCCACAGCGGAATAAACCGTCAACTAATCCGGTATGTTCTTTACGCAGCGGATGCCCTTCTAGCCGCAAACCAGTACTAGGAAACACCCATACACACTCATTCACACACACACACACTCATACACTACGGCCAATTTAGTTTATTCAATTCACCTATAGCGCATGTGTTTGGACTGTGGGGGAAACCAGAGCACCTGGAGGAATCCCACACCAACACAAGAAGAACATGCAAAGTCCACACAGAAACGCCAACTGGCTCAGCCAGGACTTGAACAAGCAACCTTCTTGCTGTGAGGCGACAGTGCTAACCACTAAGCCACCATGTCGCCCCATAAATTTTAATGACTTTCCAAAACGTTTTGGGTTTTGTTTGTTTTTTCCAAACATTTGCAATTCGCAAATGCCTTGTTGATGCCAGAGGTCAGAGGAGAATGGCCAAACTGGTTCCAGCTGATAGAAAGGCAACAGTAACTCAAATAACCTTTTCATAACTCGTTACAGCCGAGGTATGCAGAAGAGCATCTCTGAATGCACAACACATCCAACCTTGAGGTGGATGGGCTACAGCAGCAGAAGACACTGGGTGCCACTACAATTCACACAGGCTCACCAAAATTGGACAATAGAAGATTGGAAAAACGTTGCCTGGTCTGATGAGTCTCGATTTCTGCTGCGACATTCAGATGGTAGGGTCAGAATTTGGCAACAGCAACATGAGAGCATGGATCCATCCTGCCCTGTATCAACAATTCAGGCTGGTGGTGGTGGTGTAATGGTGTGGAGGAAATTTTCTTGGCACACTTTGGGCTCATTAGTACCAATTTAGCATCATGTCAACGCCACAGCCTACCTGAGTATTGTTGCCGACCATGTCCATCCCTTTATGACCCTAGTGTTTCCATCTTTTGATGGCTACTTCCAGCAGGATAACACAACGTGTCATAAAGCGTGAATCATCTCAGACTGGTTTCTTGAACATGACAATGAGTTCACTGTACTCAAATGGCCTCCACAGTCACCAGTACTCGATCCAATAGATCACCTTTGGGATGTGGTGGAATGGGAGATTCCCATCATGGATGTGCAGCTGAACTGCGTGACGCTATCATGTCAATATGGAGCAAAATCTCTGAAGAGTGTTAGGTTATGTGTATACTTTTAAGTATTTATAAAACCTGTTTGATTATCACTCCATTATGTTAGTTATGTCTAGGTTTAAAATAGCTGTTACATTTAGTGTTGTGTTCATATTTATGATTATGTTTATTTATGTATGTGGTCCTGCAAGACATGACATTTCATTCCATTGTTTGTCCACACAAATAGCAGAATGACAATAAAGCTTAACTTGACTTGAAAGGATATATTGTGCAGTCCTAATTTGAATGCACAGAAACGATCATCAAATTCAGGATTTTATGTTTGTGCAAGTTTTCAACCTCATGACCTTATGATTGGTTGCGCCATAGTTGACCATTTAAGTTACAGGAACTCAACAGTGAGCAACATTTGTTTGACAAATGAGTCATCCTCAGGCTTTTTGAGCAAGAAGCATATTTTGCAGTGTTAGAGTGCAGAAATAAATGCAGGCATCATATTACTATATTGTCTGAACAAGGTCATACCATGCCAAAAGAATTAGCATAATTTTTCTGTGCATCTTCCAGTGTAGTTTTAAATTAAAGCTGTAAAAATTGATGCAAGTTTAAATGGAGCATACAGTAGAATTCAACAACAACAACAGCAGAAACAACAAATGCAAATAAATGTATAAAACTGTTTGTTTAAATTTTGCAAGGCCATATGATTATCAGCGAAGCGACTAAGGCTGGTTATTTTTTTTTTCACTAAGTAGGGATCCTGTAAGAAGTATGGACGGTTGGAGCAAGATGGAAACAGAAACTCAACCTGAAGATAGAGGTGCAAAGGTAGAAAATACATATTTACAAAAAGAGTGTTATAGCCACAATCCCTTATAATCTTCAGAAATCTGCAGATTTTAAGCCTGTCTTTGAGTCTAGTAATGTAAATGTGTGTGAACGTCTATTTAATCAATTATTATATTAATTATTATAGTAATATTATTTAATAATGTGCAAATGTTTAGTGTTATTTACAATACAGTTTATACTGTAAAGTATTTTTTATGGATGTGCCGTTCGATTGGCCGGAGATCGTATCAGTCGATAATCACTTTTCATGACTCGATTGGTACTCGCTAATCTGGCCAATCTCATAAACCATTCACAAGTGTGTTTATGAGTGTACTTGTGTGTATTTAGGCCTTTTTACATATAAGAACCGAAAGTTCTGTGTTTCTGAGAGTATTGCAAGTTCACCAAATCCTGACTGGAAATATCAGAGAAATAAAGAACTTAAATGAAATCTTTAATATTTAATGATATAGCTTGTTGTAATATACGTATTCCAATAAACAGTAGTTTATATGCCTATTTCCTTTTTAGTAAAGAAGTAATGGATATAGGTGTGCATTTTAACTGTAAATATGGACTCCAAACATGTTCTTGATTGAGACATGTTGAATTCTTCTTCCATCGTTTGCAATGTTTACATATTGCCTTGTTAGTCATTTTTCTTACCATTTTTTAATCTGATTTATATATTATTTTGATCATGACATATGCACACTAAATGGTTAAAAAAGACATGTTTAAGGGATTATATGCAGCATTCTTAATTTATTTATTAAAGTAAGTATCATATTTAAGGGAAAATGTGCTTTATGCAGTATAAAGCTTAAAGCTTCAGAATTGGTACTTGGTATCAGTCGATCAGCCCATGTAAATTGTTTGCAACCACTTAAGTAAAAAAAAAATAGTAAATCCAATGAATCATTTTTATTGTATACCTTAAATAAAAGTTAAAAAGTTACTATTTTTATTTCATGTCTTAATTTTTTTATTACTATGCTACTATACGCAGTAGGTAGTTCTGTCGCCTCACAGCAAGAAGGTCGCTGGTTTGAGCCTCGGCTGGGTCAGTTGACATTTCTGTGTAGAGTTTGCATGTTCTCCCCGTGCTCGCGTGGGAGTTGGCGGTTCATTCCGCTGTCGTGACCTCGGATTAATAAAGGGACTAAGCCGAAAAGAAAATGAATTAATTAATTAATTAGTTTCTATTATTTTCTTGACAAAATTCTGTGCAAAAATATCAAATCATCCTGTCTGGATCTGCTAATCAGAAAGCACGAAGGGGAGAAAGTAAATGATGGAGAGTTGTGGACAGCTGGAGCGATTTTACATCTACGCCAACATGACGCAGGCTGAAATAAATCTGCTTGCACTGTACGCTGCTTAGCCAACAGTTACAGGTCTGCTGAGAGAAGTAAAGTTGCCAAAGTACATTAAACACACAAGATTACGCATAGAAATCATTAAACAGGTAGATCGGTGCATCCTTTAGCCAACAAACTGACCATCTGCTACTGTAAAGAGACTTAAAAGGACAGTTCACCCAAAAATGAACCCCATTACCTCATCATTTCTATTTGTAAAAGTATTTACTCAATTTAAAAGAAGTAGTTATCTACTTGCTTTGACTCAGTTAAGTTTGATTTACTTAATTCTCTAAGTATTTTCAACGTAAAACATTTAGTTGAGTTTTTTACCATCACAGCCATTTTTTACAGTGTAGCAGGTTATCTCAATTAGCAATAGCACAGACAACCAAATACATTACACAATTTATCTAAAGGATTTTGCTTCGAATTTACCAATTACACACATATAATTAACAGAAATAGGGGCTCATCCGGGTCTTACCTCAGATTATGTTTCTAGTTAAGTCAACTTACAGACTAGTAGAAACAGTGAAAACTTATCATGTTAAGTTCAATTAACAAATTCAGGAACGTCTCGGGTAACAATTGTAACCCGTTATTTCCCCAATCTGTTGTTTAAATGACTGAAGGGGAACTGCAATTTGTTTAAACATATGAAAATATCATAAAAATTTCATCTTAATTCATTTAATTATCCTGCCTGAGTCACATTCTAATGAGATACCTATGTCTTACTACAGTGGTACCAAATTGTACAAAACAGATTGTAATTCATGATTAATTGAGCTTAAAAAGCAGAGAATAGGGTTTTTGACTCTAGTGTTTTTTTATTTTACTAAACCCCTTTCTAAATAAGCACTTTAAATCTGGGGTTTGTAATAGAAATGGGGGCTCACCCGGGATTAAAATAACATTTAATAATTGTTATGTTTTTTTTTCCTGAGAGTTACTACTTTGTTGTGGTGAACAGATTTTGTTTGCATGATGCCTCAGGTCTCACCTCAGATTATGTTTCTAGTTAAGTGAAGTGAAGGACAATTGCAAGTTGTTTAAACTTATAAAATATCATACAAATTCATCCTAATTAAATAATTCATAAAATATTTATCTTGCCTGTGTCACATTCTAATAGGACTCCTGATTCTTACTACAGTGATACCAAATTGTAAGAAACAGATTGTAATTCATGATTAGTTTAGCTTAAAAAATTGAGAACTTTTTAATGGAGGTTTTTGACTGTATTGTTCTTTTTAATTTACCAAACTCCTCTCTAAACCAGAACTTTAAATCTGGGGTCAAAATAGAAATGGGGGCTCGTCCGGGATCAAACTTTTAATAATTGTTTTTGTTTCCTGAGAGTTACTACTTTGTTGTGGTGAGCAGACTTTGTCTCCCCTCAAATTATGTTTCTAGTTAAGTCAACTGACAGACTATTAGAAACAGTGAAAACTTATGTTAAGTTCAGTTAACAAATTCAGAAACGTCTCGGGTTACGGTTTTAATACATTATGTTACCAATGTGTCATTTCAGCATAAATGACTGAAGAGGAACTGCAAGTTGTTTTAACTTACAAAATTATATAAAAAAACTCAAATGTGGAATGATTTCATACTTGGAAAAACTAAATACTTCAATACTGGGAAAACTAACTATAATCACTTTAGAAGTCAGCTACTGTAGCATAATTTTTCATAATATCCTCTTTTGTGTTCAATAAAAGACAAGTGAAAGGTGAGAAAATGATGACAGGATTTAAATTTTTGGGTTAACTATCCCTTAAACTTTTTCGATAGTGAATAATTCCAACAACAAATGCTTGTTATTTAGGTTTAGTCAAGGTTTGTTAAGTCTTGCTTTCAACCAGCAAAAATGTTTAAGTAGTACAACAAATGTATGTCCTTTTTAACGGGGAATAAATTGACCTGCTCATTGTGGCCTTGTTATTATTATTCTCTATATTGGTTTTGTTAAAACCACACAAAAGGAGGAGATAACCTATAGTTTAACAAGAATCCAGGGTCATGTAGTGCTGTTTTTTTAATGAAAATCTTTTTTTTTTTTTGCTAACAAACCTCACTGAGTCAGTGTCATTTTTTAAAATCATCATTTAATGACTCAATCATGTTTGCAAATACATGATGCATCGCAATATTGACAGTCGTGAACTCCGAATGTCACGTCTGACTTCACATACATGTTTATTTAGAAGTTAAAACACACAATCACTGAGACATTCATACTTCTGTAGCCACCCAACCGTAATGACTTAATATGAAACGTACACCAACACTTGTTGACAATTCGCTGCACTAATGTTAGGTCTGGCTTTTCTTTCGCCTCATTAAACACAACATTACTCTTCACAGCATTAGAACAAGGTCCTACATGAGACCTCAGCACAAACTTCACAATGTACAAAAATAGAAGATTCAGTAGAAAAATAAGAGATATGATTATATATAGATATATGAGTGAGCATATGGAAAGGAAATGTCCATTTCTGCATGATCAGTTTGGGTGAATTTAGCCATTTAGTAAATCTCAGGCCTTGACCCAGCTTGCAGTCAGACTTGGGACAGCCATTCCGTGCATGTGACCATTGAGTGTCCCATTTTTGGACTTTGAAGAGTGCACATCATTTATAATGAATGCATTTCCAACACAATCTCACGGCAATTCGTAACTTTTTGATTTGGTGGCTAGGTCGTATGAATTTGTACGATCTCATTCATACAATTTAGTATGATCTGCTTATCCCCCAATGATAGCTTGGTTTATCGGTTGGGTTTGGTGCCATGCCTCCTTTTTAAAATCATATTTTTGTAAGATGAACTCATATGAATTAGCCACTAAACTGATAAAACATAAAATAGTTACATTTCCTCGTGAGATCAGGCTGGATTTTCCCAAATGGATTACTAACAGGCAGTCTATGCAACACTACACAATGTGTAGATGCAAAGGTACTGGCTTTAGGAAAGCAACTGGGACAAGGCCTTGAAGGGATAGTTCACGCAAAAAAAAACACACAAAATATTCTTCTCCTGAAGATATTTTGAAGAAAGCTTGAAACTGTTAACCTTAGACTTTGATACAAAGCGAAACCTTCGGTATTAAATGCAGTGTTATATATTCTTACTGAGTGTTAAAACAACACTGCCATCAGAATGAGGATTATATAACACTGTCAGTGTTAATTTAACACTGAATAATTTGCTGTGTAGTGTTTGTTTTTCCTACTAAGGATGTCAGTGGTTATCAGTTTACAGCTTTCTCCAAAATATCTCAGAAGAAAAAGTATCTGATAAAGGTTTGAGGGTTAATAAATGTGAGTAAATTAAAGGTGTTGAGTGAACTATCCCTTTAGGAAATATCAGAGCTCTAGATTCAGACTTGCAATGTTAATTAAGTATGGACTGCATGTTCTTTCGTCAAGCATTGTTGTTTCACAATCTTGAGGAACCTCACAAATATCTTTGGTATATGTTCTTCTTCGTCTTCTTCCCTTGTATATGCATTTCCGCTTTGCACTGCTGCATCTCTTCTGGTCTTAATCCTCCAGGTTATGCAGGTCAGATGTGTCAAAGGTATAATCTCTGGATTTGGTGGCTGTGTGATAATTAGGCCCGAAGAAAGACGCCAGGTAACCTGGATATAACAACAACAATTTGGTCTTAAACAACTTTCGTTAATTCTCTTCCTGTTCAGCCTCGACCTGTTTTACCTCTGTGCCTTAGATGTAATGGCATTGCCCCGGACGGTTTAATCTGAGCTAAGCCAGCGCTGAGCCAACAGTACATTAAGGTCAGTTCAAATGAGACAAGAAGCTGTGAAAAAACTCTGTCTCGTACCCTGATATACAAATATCTTGCCTGTGTCGCTTTCTAGTAGACACCACAATTCTTACTGTAGTGGTGGCAAATCGACAGGAGATGGTAAGGATAAGATCAGATCAGATTCATCATCATCAGATTCATCATCATTCGATCATTCGTTTACACTGCTATTGTACACTACCCACAGTAATACAGTTGAAGTCAAAATGATTAGCCCTCCTGTGATTATTTTTTTTCTTTTTCAAATATTTCCCAAACAATGTTGAACAGAGCAAGGAATTTTTCACAGTACTTCCTATAATATTTTTTTCTTCTAGAGAAAGTATTGTTTGTTTTATTTCAGCTAGAATAAAAGCAGTTTTACATTTTTTTTAAAATCATTTTAAGGTCAGTATTATTAGCCCCTTTAAGCAATATTTTTTCGCATTGTCTACAGAACAAACCACTGTTATACAATTATTTACAATTACCCTAATAATTCTGACTTCAACTGTATGCTACCAGCCTGATTTCATGAGGAAATTTTTCGCATTGTCAAAATAGTGGCTAATTCATACAATTTCATTCGTATGAAAACATATGATTATTAAAAGGAGGCTCACCCCCAAACCTCATCCCTAATCCTACCCCTCATTGGGTTATGACCAAATCGTACTAAAATGTACGAATGAGATCATACACATTAATTAGCCTCTAAATCTAAACTGCATTGAGATTGTGTTGAATGTTACTGCAAAAAGACATCTTGACCGACATACTTTGGGATCATTCACAGAGTGACTTTGATTTTCAGTTTAAGGCACTTAAATGATAATCTATTTCAGCAAGGGTGTCCAATCTTCCTCCTGAAGGGTTACTGGACTACTGATTTTTGCTCAGACCAGCTCAAATACCAGTCTTTTAGCCAGTCATGAGCATGACCAGTACTTGTTAAGAATCCTCATGTGCATCCTACTGTGTGCTGCTGCCTTGAGAATGAAAGTTCTGTGCGCGCCTTGTCTAATGTTGGTTACGCTGTTGAGTTCTTTCTTGTTTGTTGATCTATTTGCTTTTACTAAATAAATTTGATTTACTTGTTATGAGTTTGGTTGAGTTCTTAATTAAATTTTTATTTTGTTAAGACATGATTTTTTGCTTCTCAATAAATTGAGGATTTTTGACTTGTGCGTCCTTTTGGTTGTTCAACCCCTGCCTAAATGAGTACTTTAAAACTGGGGCTTGTTACTTAAATGGGGCTGTGAAAAACTCTTGTATCCTAATATATGAATCTTGCCAGTGGCACCTTCTAATAAGACTCCTAATTCTCATTACAACACTACCAAATTGTCACCTTATAAGAAACAGATGGTAGTTCATGATTAGATGTCCTTAATAAATAAAAAATAGAATTTTTGACCACAGTGCTAAACGAGCACTTTAAATATGGGGTTTGTAACATAAATGGGGGCTCGTCCGGGATCAAAATGACTTTTAATAATTGTTATAATTGCTTTCTGAGAGTTACTACTTTGTTGCAGTGAGCAGATTTCGTTCTGGCTACGGTTTACTGTTTATTGTTTTTGTTTATCATTTTAGTTAGTTGTTTTTTGAGGGGGGTAGAGGGTAATCTCATAATTAGTAACCACTGATGAAATTCTTAATTAGTGCTTCATTCAAGTTACTCTGCAGGAAAGTAGCCCTCCAGGAACAAGTATGGACACCGCTAATTTTGGGTATCTGTTTTCTACAAGAAAATCCTTGGCTTGAGAAAAATGTGCATTGATTTCAATGCTTTATATCTGAGCAATGAGAATCAAAATACTTCCCTTGTGAAACTGCAATTTCAACACAATTTGCAGGATCTCTTTGATTCTTAAAGTACGTCTATCACACAAAGATGCAAAAGATAGTCCCTTTTGTGTCCATGCTACTCTCAGTAAAGTCTCCATTCTGTTTCCTCTAAGCCAGTGTTGTGCTTTTTTGTAGTCCTGGCACTTAGCCATGGAAAGCCTAGGTAAAAGTGCTGCCCGATGGGAACAGATCCAAGTTACCTCACTCTCCCTCCCTTTCCCTCTTCCCGCACGCTCGAAGCTTCTCCTTGCAACAAGCTGCCAATTGGGAAAGTCTCACGCTGTGGAGCACACAAATACAGACTCATTGGACAAGTGCTGTAATTGGACATGCTGCGGTAAGGTTAACAGTTGGTCAGTTGCAGGGCAGCCATGGGCAGAATGTGTGCATGGGTTGGCAGGCGTACATCGGCTGCACCTGAGCAATGTAATAATTGCTAAAGTTGCCATCAGCAATGTACGGCGCAGGCTGATAATAGCAAGTGACGTTCGCCACATTGGGAATTACATTCTGCTCCGCTAGAACGCGTACCGCCAACATGGTGATGAGGCTCAGAGTCTGTCGCCGCTCATGTCCCATGAGACATACAGTACTTTCATTGACTACGCTATGCAGGGTGGTCAGGTACTCGTACTTCCGGTCCTCCAATCCCACAAAGTGATTCTGCAGATAGGACTCCAGTTTTCGTCTTTGCTCCGCCACGTCTGAGAAATCGATGAAGAATCGAGAGCACATGTAGCGTTCGAGAAGCTTCATCTCGGCTTCGGAAGCGGCGCGGAAACCTCGAACCAGTAGGTGGCAGTATTTCAGCAGGCCACCTCCACGGATCTCCTCCGGATTTCGCGTGCATATCAGTTTTCGCTGCAGGTGGTCCAAGGCTATGTTGAAGTCTCCGTAAACGCTTTCTCCCACGATGGAGGGGTGGAACGTCTCGGCCATGGGGTTTTCAGAGCACTCGTAGAAGAGGAGGAGGGAATCCAGGCGGATCTGAAAGGAGTCGACGCTGAACTCAAACTGACGCCGCAGGGAATCCACAAACTTCAGTTCAACATTCTTTCCGCTATTGTTGGAGAGGGAGATTAGACTCCATCGGTCTGAATCATTACACACTTTCACCATCTTCTGCACATAAGCCTCCTGAGGAAAGAGGGTTTGGAGAAAGACAATGTTAATCACAGTGTAAAAGCCAATGTAAAGATTTGATCAATAAAAATATGTTGTTGAATTTACAGTTGGGCGACGCGGTGGTGCAGTGGGTAGCTGTCGTCTCACAGCAAGAAGGTCGCTGGTTTGAGCCTCGGCTGGGTCAGTTGGAATTGTTGTGTGGAGTTTGCATGTTCTCCCCGAGTTCATGTGGGTTTCCTCCTGGTGCTCTGGTTTCCCCCACAGTCCAAAGACATGTGGTAATGAATTGCGTAAGCTAAATTGGCCGTAGTGTATGAGTGTGAATGGATGTGTATGGATGTTTCACAGTGATGGGTTGCAGCTGGAAGGGCATCCGCTGCATAAAACATATGCTGGATAAGTTGGCGGTTCATTCCACTGTGGCAACCCCAGTTTAATAAAGGGACTAAGCCGAAAACAAAATGAATGAATTTACAGTTGTCAACATTTGAAGTGGGTCAAAAGAACCTTTCGTCAAAGTTGTCCTGTAAATTATTGAACAACACCCGTTCTTGTCTCAGGATTCATTCAATCATTTTCCTTCAGCTTAGTCCCCGAGCACCCGGAGAAAACCAACGAGAACACAGGGAGAACATGCAAACTCTACACAATTATGGCAACTCAGTGACATCTTAATGAACTCAAACCAGCGACCTTTTTGCTGTGAGGCAATCATGCTACCCACTGCGTCACCGTGTCACCTTGTCTCAGGATAATTTCGAATAACTTTCTTGATCCACTTCAATTTCAGTGTTTACTATTGTGCATGTGCAGATGAACATGAATAATTCTTTAATTTATTTCCATTGGTTTCCTGTATTATTGGAACATGTGCAACAAATGCATTAAAGGTATAGTTCATGCTAAAACGAAATTTCTGTCATCATTTACTTGTTTCAAACCAGTTTAAGTTTCTTTCTTGCGAAGAAGACATTCATGATTTGTTTTTTTTTCCTACTATTGAAGTCAATGGTTACAGGTTTTCAGCTTACTTCAAAATATCTTCTTTTGTGCTCAACAGAAAAAAAAACAAATTTAGGTTTGTAACCACTTGGAGAGTGAGAAAATGAGTAAATTTTCATTTTTGGGTGAACTATCGCTTTAAGTGAAGTAGTGAACATAAATTGAAACGTGCAAGCATCAATAACAAGCATCTTGTTAAACTGAAAAATTAAACCTTTGTCAATTTGTATGACAATGTTTAAAATAAAAGTTGTTGTTAAAAATGCATCTGGTTAATAACAAGACTACAATGATATTTCCAACTGTGAAGTCACTTTGCATATATTCACCAAAGACACTCCATTTAATTAGATAGTGCCATATCAGCTTCATTTGCATACATGAAAATCCACTCTTCCTTTGCATACACCCACTAGAGAGAGGTGAAAGCAGATCCGTCGTAAATTGGTTTAGAGAAATCCTCTTTGTAGTGGAAACCAGCGTTTTTACTACCAGCGCCCTCATCTTCTTGCAGCTTAAAACTAATACAACACTCTCTAGGGCATGTCTAGGTCCAGTCAATGTCAAATTACAGCATGCCCTGCACTTCCCCTTTATTTAACCCATGCAGCATATGAAATTATATCACTTACTAAGTAGTCATTTAGCTGAATCTCTCTTATCCGAAGTGGCAGTGCACTTAAATTAAGGGCAGTCTCGATGGAGTAACATAAGGTTAAGTACCATGCTCGAGGGTGTATTGGCGATGAATCAAACCCAGGAGAGTTTTCAATTACTATCCAGGAGTTTTCTTAAAAAATGCATTTTAAAGGGACACCTACACTTTGAATAATGCTGGGTTCCACACAATTCCTTCATGTTGTTCCAACACAAATCGATTAAGTTAAGTTATTTTACATATTTAAGTGGATTGAACATAAAACAATTAAGTTGTCTCAAAAAATCATAATTTACTCTCGTTTTAAACTTTGTCTGGATGTCTTTCTTCTACACAAAATAAGATATTCTGAAGAATGTTGTAAACAAGCATACATTGACATCCATAGTAGGAACAAAAGTACTATGGAAGTCAATGGCTGCTGCTTTCCAACATTCTTCCAAATATCTTCTTATGTATACTCAACAGAAGAAAGAAACTCAAAAACATTTGGAACAAGTGAAGAGCAAGTAAATAGTGATAAAAGTAAAAAAAAAAAATTTGTGTGTGAACTATCCCTTTAACCCCAATCTAAGCAGTTTTCTGGATCTGGTTTAGCACAGATCAGCTAAAAGTGAGCGATAAACTAGTTTAAGCACAATTAACCCATTTTGTGTCTATTTTTATGATTTCATGCATCTAGTAATGTTAATAGTGTCCTATATGAACAAGTTTAGCATTCAGTTTTTCAACATTTCCTTGAGAATCATATTTAAATGTGCTTGAAATGGGCTTACACCTAATAAAACGTCCCATTAACGCATACCTTTAATGTCACCGGGGTAATTTTCTCTTTATTCACTCCCTCAGGCAGGAAGTCCAGGAGGGAGTCCAGAACGATATCCTTGACAGTCTGAAACTCCACTTCTCCTTTTAGATCGGCGCAAAATATGAGATCCAGGTCCTTGTAGCCCAAACCGCTGTCCTCATGGAGAACGTGACTGGCCGCGGAGCCGTTCAGCCGGACCTCCCGGACGTGGATCTTGCGCTCCTTCATGCGACACCGCACCACTTTCACGATGTCTCTGGGTTTCATCTCCAGGGTAGGGAAGTTCCACTTGCCGTGAATGGGGATGGACTCGGTCAGGATGGCATCCAGACGCTTCACCTGCTCCCAGTTCAGCACGCACAGGTTATTTAGAGTCTCCTCCATTGTGTTTGCAAATGTGTTTAGTGTGTGTATATAGTACTAGAATATTTTATCCCACTGTTTCCATGTCACGCGTGCGAAAAGAGGTTGCAGTGAAAATAATGCAGCTATAGAAATGAGTGCATTCGCGTTGCATCCAGCTGCGTTTACCCCTGCGCGTAAAAGCTCGCCAGATGTCCCGTTTGCGCCTTTGCTCACAGCGCCGAACTCCGGTGGGTTCTCACGGCTCTCCAGGGGCCGTGAGGATCAGAGTGATTGCTGCATGATTTCGATCCCAAAATATATAGAAAGTCAATGTTAAATAGTAAGAGAATAGTTCCCTGTCTTCAACTGAAGCGGACGCTTTGAGTCTTTACATGTTGCTTCATTCTGTAAAGATAAAATATGTTTAAGTAAATCAGTATGCAACTGTTCAAATCTGAAATACTAATAAAAAACATTAAAATATTATGCGCAAAAGTCTGTGATATAATGCATATACCTACCTGTGTGTGTGATCACATTGTCAGCTGTTGCTCTGTGTAAACTGCTGGCTGCTCATGTCTTCTCGATAGCACCCAGTGAGGATGCATAGCGATTAACCCGTAAACTAAAGCAGGAGTGACGGTGAGATTGAGTGACAGCTGCGCGCACCAACCCTGACGCGCCCTGCATACTATAAGACATTTACGCGCTTCACATTTACGTCCTGTCGAAGTTGTTTAATAGATGTTTGTACATATATTTTAAAATAATATATTGATAATCCTCAAATTTAAACAAAAGTTAAATATGTTTTATGTTTATTTGATCTGTGTAGCTTGTTTTGAAGAGTGACAGCTGCGCGCACCAATCATGACGCGCCCTGCTCTACTGTAATACTATAGGCATTTGCGTACTTCATATCCACGTCTTCTCAAAGCTATTTATAATAGATATAGAAGTAAACTTTAAAAGAATATCTTGATAATCGTCACATTTAATCAAAAATAAAGTATTTTTATATTTATTTGATGTTTTTAGCTTGTTTTGTAGCACCCAAAAACATGAAATACAGGTCTAGAAAACGATTCCATGATTTCTAAAGAGATTTGTGTGAAGAGCTATGTGATTAAAACAAATTAATCGATTAAAACTAATTTAAAGGCCTTTTTTCTGTCTTTATAGAAATAAAGAAATGTCAATGCTGCCCTCTAGAGAAAATCATCAGGAAATTTGAGTTTGCACCTTTATACAGGTGAGTAACAATTCACTGAAGCATATTTGAACAATGAAAAGGGTTAATATAATATATGAATAATAATATGTAATAATATAATAATTTAAAACCATGCAACTTTGGCAAAATAAAAAAATTCTAATGCAAAAATGTCTTAATATCTACTAAATATCTGGCAACCCTCCATCCGCGAATGGAAAATTGTGTATAATGTCTTTATTCGATTCTAAAAGTGCTGCAGGTTTTATTTTAGGCTTCGGGTTAGGCCGTAGTAATTATAATTAGCTTAATTTAAGGGCAGATGAAGACTAGGGGAAGTACCTGTTTAGCTGGCTGTGTGTTTGGGAGGGAGAGAGCGCGAGAGACTAGCTGGTAAGTGTGTGTGTATAAATGACTGAGCGTAATGTCAGGTCAGGCTAGATGTCACCCAGAATCTATCAGGGGGAGCAGACCTGCGTCACAGCACTAACAGCCAATAAAGCAGGATTATTCTAGATTACCCCTTACACCATGACTCTTGGACGCACAGTTGTGAGAGAGAGAGAGAGAGAGAGAGAGAGAGAGAGAGAGAGAGAGAAAGAGAGAGAGGGAGAGAGAGAGAGAGAGAGAGAGAGAGAGAGAGAGAGAGAGAGAGAGAGAGAGAGAGAGAGAGAGAGAGAGAGAGAGAGAGAGAGAGAGAGAGAGTGTGTGTGTGTGTGTGTGTGTGTGTGTGTGTGTGTGTGTGTGTGTG
>CAIGQZ010001345.1:26805942-26816737 GCA_903798205.1 Danio tinwini | reverse complement strand
AAGGTGCAGTATGTAAGTTTGACACCCAGTGGTTGAACTAGGTATTGAACTCCTGGATCAAAACAAGGTTGCCAGATTGAGGACAGAATGCAAGTGATTTAAACCGTGTTGTAAATAAAAGCAACGGCACCTGATAGAAGGAATATTCTTCATATTAAAAGTTGGTTCTAACCAACACCTCGAATTGATGTATAAGGAACTACTTCTATTTTTTACAGCTGAACAAAAAAAAAACTGACAAAGATCACCTCAGGTACACCTCATGTGCTTTATTCAGTGATAAATGCTAACAATGTGAGTTTGAATGCCATTTTTAAGAACATTTATTGCCATATACTGAAAGCAGCAGCAGATATTTCACCTCAGACCTTGAAAATACAATAAACCGTTTGAAATTGAACTTTAGAACTAAACACATATGAGTGATTCAGTATCTACATTTAATAATGTTAAAGAGTGTTAACATGTAATAAATAGATTATAAACCTTATCATTTCATGTGTGCAATATTCTGTGCTTCTGAATGCTGTATTTAAATTTATGTCATGTTTCGTGTGGTGCAAACAGCCAAATTGCTTATCCCTGCAAATCTGGTCATGTAGTTGGGACACGTGGTTACAATGTAACCTCCTCACCTAATGTTTACGCTTGTAACATTTATATCATTTGCTAATTAATAACCTCATGTGGAACTCTGAATCTGCGACTCATTTTGGAGTCTGCTACTGTCCACCGGAGGTCGCATTTCGGTCACGGAGGCATGCTTTAAGAGCCTTTCTCAATGAATGAAATATGTGGTTTTCCACCAAAGCAACCCAGGGTGCTGAAATATAATTGGCTAAACTGGCATTGGGCAGGTTAAAATGACTAAAACAAAGACAGCGTTCCGGCACGGAAAACACATTTTCATATCTTTTCATATCTGACTTTAGTATGTTTTTCAGATAAACATGTTCACTTGACATGTTTCTTAAACATCTGCAAATTGGACAAACTAAATTGGCCATAGTATATGACTGTGTGTGTGTGAATGCGAGAGCGTATGGGTGTTTGTGGCTGGAAGAGCATCCACTACATAAAACACATATCTGCCAACACTCCCGTTTTTCCCGGGAGTCTCCCGTATTTCAGACCCGTCTCCCGTATTGTTCTGTCTCCTGAAAAACTCCCTGAATTTCCCCCCCCCCCCCCCCCTTCCTCAGCATTTTGGTACAGTCCGGCTGAAACCTGGTGCTTGTGAGCGTGCTCTTCCAGTCGCGCGCAAATGCCCCATCTCCCCAAACCTCTCACCCTTCCCCGGTCTTCAGTTCGCGCACACCTCACCTTTCCCCCCTGCTCTTCAGTTCCAACCCCCCACCCTTACTCTTCAGTGCGTGTACATGCATGCTTCTATCTGAGTATATATTTGTTGTTTATTTTGCTTTATTTGTCTATACCTTCTATATCTTGTTATTTGTTGATTTTAATGCTTGTTTGTTGTTTGTGAAGTGCTTTGAGTTGCATGCATGTAGGAAAAGTGCTATACAAATAATATGTATTATTATTATTAAATGCAAACCTCACTTTTTTGTTCAATTATTGCTGCTTAGATAAGAAAATCCACATTTTAGATGTTAGTATATTTGTACTAGAAGACAAGACAAATTCATTCATTCATTTCCTTTTCGGCTTAGTCCCTTTATTAATCTTGGGTCGCCACAGCGGAATGAACCACCAACTTATCCAGCATATGTTTTACACAGAGGATAACCTTCCAGCTGCAACTGATCACTGAGAAACACCCATACATTCTCATTCACACACATACACTATGGACAGTTTAGCCTACCCAATTCACCTATAGGGCATGTGTTTGGACTGTGGGGGAAACCGGAGCACCCAGAAGAAACCCACGCAAATACAGGGAGAACATGCCAACTCCACACAGAAATGCCAACTGACCCAGCCAAGGCTCGAACCAGCGACTTTCTTGCTACCCACTGCACCACCACCCCGACCCAACAAGACAAATTATTTTAATAAAACAATATGAAGTTAGTTAAAAGGAGCACAGTGTATTAAAATGAAAGGGCGATGAACTTGAAAAAACTTATTTTGTTTACACGACTCAGTTTAATATAGCCTTATATCTTGATTATCCAAAAAATTCGGAAACAAAGAGGTGTGTCCCTCCAAACTGCTGTTGTATAATTATCATAAAGCTTAAACATGTTTATTTGCAACTTCATTTACAACCAATTATCAGAGCAATTATACTAAGCACCATATTAGTCTGTGTGATTCATTTCAAATCCTTCCCTCCCTTTCATTAGACGCGGAACACTGTAGTACTTGTGTTACTCATGTGGATGGGCAGGGAATGGAGAAGTGAATATATACTGGGCTTCAGCAGACAGTGCGGTCACAGGTCACAGCCAGACTTGCTTTGCTTTGGTCATTTTTATTCGATAAGAACTTTTTTTATCTCTTCGGAGCAAGAACTGCAAACATGTAAGTAATCAGTCTGCTTTATATGCTCTCCTCTGACTTTTCTGAAATATACCTAAAATTACACTTACAGCTGAAGACACAATGATTAGGCTTCTTGTTAAATTTGTATTGTTTTTTTTTATATTTCATGTTTAACAGAGCAATTTTGACAGTATTTCCTATTTTCTAAATCCGAATTATTAGAATTATTAGCCCCCCTGAATTATTAGCCCCTTGATAAATTTCTGTTTAACGGAGAGCAGATTTTTTTTCAACACATTTCTAAACATAATAGTTTTAATAACTCATTTCTAATAACTGATTTATTTTATCTTTGCCATTGTGACAGTACATAATATTGGTAGCACTTTACAATAAGGTTCATTAGTTAATGCATTTACTAACATGAACTAATCATGAACAACACTTGTACAGCATTTATTAATCATATATCAACATTCACTAATGCATTAATAACATCCAAGTTCATGCTTGTTAACATTAGTTAATGCACCTTGAATTAACATGAACTAACAATGAACAACTGTATTTTCATTAACTGACGTTAACTAACATGAACAAATGCTGTAGTAAATGTATTGCTCAGTGTTTGTGCATGTTAGTAAATGCATTAACCAATGAACCTTATTGTAAAGTGTGACCATAATATTGACTAGATATTTTTCAAGACACTTCTATACAGCTTAAAGAGACATTTAAAGGGTTAATTAGGTCAACTAAGCAGGTTAGGGTAATTATGCAAGTTATTGTATAATGATGGTTCGTTCTGTAGACCGCTTAAAGGGGCTAATAATTTTGACCTCAAAATGGCTTTTAAAAAATTTAAAACTGCTTTTATTCTAGCCAAAATAAAACAAATAAGACTTTCTCCAGAAGAAAAAAAATTATCAGACATACCGTGAAAATGTCCTTGCTCTGTTAAACATAATTTGGGAAAAAAGAAAAAAAATTCAAAGGGGGGCTAATAATTCTGACTTTAACTGTATATACAGCGCTCAGCATAAATGAGTACACCCCGTTTTAAAAATTAATATTTTTATTAATTTCTCAGTGAATATTGGTAATATATGTTGGTGCATTTAAACAAGACAGGTGTAACAAACGGATATATTTATTAAAATAACATTTTAGTCACCGAAAAACCTTAGAAATATAAAGATAATACATTTAAATTCCTGCAACATTAATTATTGCAACAACAAAAAACTACAATATTTCAACAAAAATTAATTTATTATTTGTTTCTCATGATTTTTCCACTTTTATTAAATTTTATACACTGTAAAAAATAAATCCGTAAAATTTACGGTAAAAAAAAAATACGGCAGCTGTGGTTGCCAGTATTTCAATATTTAAAGTACGGTACAAACCGTAAATTAATTTCTAATTGTTTACAGTAAACTACCGTATTTCATTCATTTATAGAGGTCATATGTCAGTATTTTGAATTACCAATATATTACACCTACCTACACATATTACTACCTACATTACCTACACATCTTTTGTTACACATAGACACGTTAACACAGCCATATGCAGGTGGTGATGAGAAAGTTACATAAAAAAACAATGATCATCACAAACAACTTGTCCCACAAGCAGAAAAGTATATCAGTGTAGAGAAGGTGCTCAGTGTCGTTCACACAGCTACTAAACACCAGTATGGTAACATGCATAAAATTAAAGTCAAGAAATAAACATGTTTATCAACGTTATATGTAACATAAATCTCTAATGTACATAACTGATAGGGAAACAACTAAAAAGATCCATAGTAATGTCAACAAAACGCATAAAAAATGGTGTGCCATGCCAATTCTGGGAAAATCAATTTACGGTTATTCATCGTATATATTAAGGAAACATACTGTTAAACAGGTTACGGATTTTTACTGTAGCATTTTTACAGTTTTTTATAGTTTTGATAAGCTATTTTGTTAGATTAGCTCCAGATTTGGCTTCAGCACAGGCTAATCTAATATATATGCACAAATATCGTAAAGCATCCTATAGAAAATATTAATTTAAACGAGATATTTGTCAGAGGGGGTTTCTTTTACATTAAAACAGTGAATACATTTTGGAGGGAAAACATTATACGCAAATATTTTACATGTATTATTACTTTATAGGGCTGCACAATCGATATTGCAATGTGATTATTCGCAATAGTCACATCTCAGGATATGCAGTGATCATTTACTTTAGGGATCACCAAACTTGTTCCTTGAGGCCCAGTGTCCTGCAGATTTTAGCTCCAACCCTAATCAAACACACCTGAACAAGCTAATCAAGGTCTTACTAGGTATACTTGAAACATCCAGGCAGGTGTGTTGACGCAAGTTGGAGCTAAACCCTGCAGGGACACCGACCCTCCAGGACCGAGATTGGTGACCCCTGATTTACACGTTCACGGGTTTTTGAGGTCTGTGACTGTATAATGATAAACAAAATTTCAGTTTGTAACTTTAATTATGATTCATTTATTGAATTATTTTTATTATTCAGTTACTGTACCTGAATGCCGTTAGACTCGGAGAAAACGATAAAGCAATTGTATTTTTTTCTTTATTTATCTATGCTTCTAGCTTGTTATAAGATTTTATTCAGATGCACTTCTCTAAAGAATCATCCCAATCTAAAACTTTTTTTTCTCCCCCAAATAGAGCCATTCAAGCTATCTGGTAAAATATTGCAACATATATCCTATTTCAAACTGTGCTTATATATTTATTTTCTTCATTTCACAGCATGCCTATCGTAAACAGTGGTCTGAACAACTTCTGCAACATCGGCCGTTTTCCCACCGTCAAACTGCAGGACTGTTTCTGGAAAGGATCAGGCCACGTGCCGGTTTACATCAACCCTTGCGTGAAGCCTTGCGTCGACCCTTGCTGGAGTCCGTGCGTTAAACCTGTTGTTGACCCATGTGGGAATCTGTGTGTGAAGCCCATTGTCGACCCTTGCGGCAAACCTGTCATTAGTCCTTGTGTGAAACCCATTGTCGACCATTGCAGTAAACCGGTGATCGACCCTTGTGGGAAACCTATTTTTGACCCTTGTGGTAAACCGGTTGTTGACCCTTGCGGTAAACCAGTTGTTAGTCCTTGCTTGGTTCCTCTGCCGAAGCCTTGCGTGAACCCGTGCGATGTGAGAACGCGATGTGATTACGACTGCAAGCAAGTTTTCCTGAAAGATTGTGCAGATGACTGCAATGCTGCACGGTGCTGTGAAGGTAAGACATTTCATCTGTCTGAAATGCATTCACCCAAAGGATTGGTTCACATTGGAAATCATCCCCCTTTACATTCAGAATACTAATTTCTTTCTTTCTGCGGTCAAAATTAAAAAAGGTTTTTGAGGACAAAACATGCAGGGGTTTTTTTTCCTCCATATCCGCTTGTTAAGTGGTGACGTGTTGGTGACTTATGTAATACTGTTTCCGGGTCCAAGCCGCCACTCATTTGAATTGACAAAATATTTGTTTATGATCTCTTTTTATTCATATCACACATTAAAGGGAATTTTATATAAAGTCATAGTGTACACAACAATCACTGGGCTTGCTGCATCACAAATACAAAAATTTAAACAATTTATAAAAAAATTAATCACTTTCTGACCATCAGATATTAGGCATGGACATATATATTGCGATTGTGATTTTCGAAAGTATTACATCGCTTTGTTAACGTTTATTATTAGCATTTGATGAGTCTCCTTATTCAGTTTCACAGAGCGCTTGGACCCGGAAGCCCCTTCGCGTGACGTCACACTTAACAAGAGGATAGGCCTAGTGGACAGACTTGTATAGGGGAGAGCATGGCACTTCAAGAGTTCACACTTAGCTGATGATTGATAATAAAGCTTGTTTGGCATGCTGTCCCGGAAGAGAGCCCTGAGCTTGTAAGATCCTCGAGCCCTGGGCTCCCTCCCGTTTGACGGGTGAGAGGGGAGTTTGAGCTCAGGTAGATCTCGATAAACTCCCCCGGCTTATTCTAGCTGAATGGTGGAAATGAATGACTGAGGAGAGGAGTGCTTGCGCTGAGCTTGACTATGGTATTAATTTTGAGTGTTCAATTTACTTAGGGTGCGTGTTATTTGGACTGTGGGAGGAAACTGGGGAACCCGGGGAAAACCCACATGAGCACGGGGAGAACAAGCGAAAACTCCGCACAGAAATGCCGACTGATTTAGTAGGGACTTAAACCAGCAGCATTCTTGCTGTGAGGCAACAGTGCTAATCACTGGGCCACCGTGTTGCCTATCTAAAAAGGAGGGAAAGTAGAGGTGGATGGGGGGGGGTTCTTCAAGACGAAGATATTGAGATAAGAAAACTCTGGTTATTTATAGTAAGTTAGGAGTCCTCTGATTGGATAATCGATCATGTGTTGATGCAGGACAGCTGAGAACAATCATAAGCACGTGATCCTCTCGAAATTTGTTTATACATAAACTTCACAAAGTAACGCGGGGTTAAATGCAACAGAGTTTTAAAGTATTTGCTCAGGGTTAACCATGGCATGCTTACGAGGTTTTCACCACAGTGTCGGCAGACGTCTTCCTGCCAATTATTGAATATTTTCGGTGAAATTTGGATGAGAAACACAGGAGAAACCATTTTTGCAGCATAAAAGTATTTTTTATTACAGTCGATATTTTTTATAAAAATAAAATCAGTGAAAGTATGAACGTAAAATCATATATTTTATTGTGATCACCGTCTTCTAGGCTAAAAGATGAAACCATTTTGAAAGATGTATAAAACACACAGTGACTGCTAGCCAGTTTTGAGGAAAACATGACACAGCGGGGTTAGTTGTAACAGGGTGTCACAATCAAGCCACACACTGCTGGACACCAATTAAACCAACAAAATATATATATTTTTTATTTTGAGTGTAGTGTTGAGAACTTTTTAAATAAAAATGTTTTTTTTAATAGAAAATATTGTTTTAATAGAAAATAATATTTTATTGCTAATGATGCACATATATGCATTATATAATAATGGATAGTAATGCAAATAGATTTAAATGTGTTTATCCAATAAACAAAACAATAAATAAATATACTGTGCTGTGTAGAATCAAAAAGAAATGAGAGGAAATATAGCTACTATTTAAAGTAAACTGAATTTAAATTAATAGTGTGAAATCTACCTTTATAAGCATGTGTTACAACTACCCCCCTGTCTGTTACAACTTGCCCCGCAGGTGGGGTAAATAGTAACATTTTTACCCCTGGCACTTTTGGCAATACTGCACAGAAACCATAGGTCCGGCAATCATAATTCCAGTGCTCATTTGTAGGAGTGGCTTGTGTGTTGTTGGTAAAAAAAAATATGGTTTGTCTAACCCCATTACTTTGTTCATTATTTGACCCAAACCAAAAAGTGTTACTTTGTGCCCCGCTCTCCCCTATGGTGCTCAGTGGTTTGAACCATGAAAGATTGTCTGGCACTATAGCTTCAGGAACCAAGCTTTGTCTTTCATGTAGTTTTTCATTTTAACAATAAAAGAGGCATAGATGCTAAAATATATATCAAATATGGTGTATTTTATTGTGCAGTCAGCTTAGACATAATGCGTTTAATTTTGCCAACCACAATGATTTTTGCCACTAAAATTACACAAATTGTTTATTGAGTTTGTGGTGAGTTTATTTAAAATTTGCAACAATATTTTTTGCCATTTCCTTTGTTATTTTGCTGTGATAATATACAAATTTATTCTAATACTCTATTACTGTTTTGAACATTTCTGTTATTTATATAAAGGTAACACTCAGAAACATAGATAGCTACGAACTACGGGGAAGCTAGGCTCCCCTAAATAAGGCATGGACTCCCCGGAAAACATGACGTTTTGGGGGGTTTAAAAAAATATTGACAAAGTGTTATTTTGACGTGCACTTACAGTATTATGTAATGTAATCATAGATTATTATGTGTAAAAGTGTAAAAATATCATTCATCCATGCTTGACGGCGATTTATACCACTTAAAAAAGATAACTACACATGCTATTCTTGTCATGAGCATCAAAGTGTGGGGACGCTGAGGAGCAAAGTCCAGTCATGTCAGACTGACAGCCAGATGCTTTCATATAGACATCGAGGGTCAGTGTATCTTTTGGTCATCGGATTTTGATTTAAAAACGAGCAGTTTTTTTTTTTTTTTTTTCAAAAACGAAAATTGAAATGCAATGTGTTTTTAGATTTAAATTTTGGAATAAAAAAAAAAAATTAAATAAAAAAAACGGCTTGTTTTTTTTTTCATGGTGAAAAACGGAAAAGCAAAATTCTAAAATTATTTGTTTTTCATTTTTCATTTTGAATAGCAAAAAATAAAATCACCAGAAAACAAAAAAACTAATAATTAAATTTTTGTTTTAAAATTCAAAAATGAAAATCAAAAAGCACATTGTATTTCAATTTTCATTTTTAAATTTGAAAACTAAAATCAAAAAAACATCTTGTTTTTCAATTTTCAATATACGTTTCTAAAATTAAAATACAATGACCAAAAGATACACTGACCGTTGGGACACTGCTTGTTTTGTTTTATTTGCTACTGCATACAGTAGGCCAATACAATGTTCTTTTTTTAAAAAACACTGTGACTGCTGTAGTAAACACAATTCAGCTGAAAGCAGGGTGAACTTAACAAAACGGAACCCCTTTCAATGGTGCTTCTTTCATTTTCCAATTTGCGATTATGTTTTACCGGAGTGACAAGATCCCATGACCAAAGGCCTATGTAAAATTAAAAAGCATATGCTGTCCTTAATGCCATCATCTTGATCTTATAGAGCGAATAGAAAAATGATAAGGTTATTTATTTTGTTAAGTGAACCGTGTTTTTTGATTATATATAAATGCATGTATTCCTCTCACAGAAGCACTGCAGGTTAAATTAGACAACGATGTTCTGTTGTTTAGGCTGTTGTTGTTCGTTCATGTAAAAAAAATCCCTCAAAAAATATTTTCCAAAGTCAAAGAAAGTTATTGATAGGAAAACAAGCGCTTTTAGCCAGAAAGTAAACCAAATCTGTCTCTGTGTTTTGTTCATTTAGCCTATTTTGTAAAATTAGTCCCAATTATATAAATATTTGTTTTGTATTCATAGACTTTTTGTTCATACATTGCTGTTTAAGGACAGGGATTCTGTGTGTTTTATAGCCTATATGTGACAAGGGACTCTTCAAGGTCAAGTGGGCTCCCCCAAAGGCCACGGTATAGTTCGAACACTGGATAGAAACTTAATAAAAGTATATAAACGATTGACCTCTTAACCCTGTAAAGTGTATTCTATTTTCTTGAAAATATCTTCAGCAATGCATTAGAAAAATCATGCTAAAATATATTTTTCAATAATGGTGTAGGTTATTTACCTGTGCAATCACTCTACAGTAAACCTAATGCATTTGATTTTCCCCACAATAATTAATATGACAGTTTAAAACTCATCTGTTTAGTCAGGTGAGACCCTTATTCTTTTGCTGGGATCATTTGCATTGAATCTGAAATTTCTCTGAGAACTGTATGACTCCAAATATGAAGAGAAAGCCTGTCAAGTTTTCCTCAAAACCTTCATTTCTTTTTGACTTACTAAAGAAATTGATCACTCGAATGCTTTATTCTACGTTCCTTTTCTGTTTGTCTTATTGTAAAATTCTCTGTGATCTTAATCTTGCTGGTTATTAGTATTGTTTATTTTTTATATTCACTTTTGTGCCTTATATGTGAGGGATCCATATCCCCAACAGTACAACACTTCAGATTTTTCTTCGAAGTTGCAATATACTGTAAAAATTGGTTGCCAAATGGGGTGATTAAATAAATTATTAGGAATTGTTTGTTCTGGAATTGCTCAGTAATGTCTTAATGTTTGTGTCAGATCTGGTCCTGCAGGTCAGATGTGTTGACCTGATGAAGTGCTGGAAGAGTCAGAATCGGCAGGAGCATCACACCAACGGATTCCGCGGCGATCACATGATCGTCCGCAGAGGGCAGTGTTTCCACATGTGGGTCGAGCTGTCCAGACCTTTCAATCCCAAATGTGATCAACTTCACCTGGAGCTGAAACTCGGTCAGTTAAGTTCCCCTGATCAGTGCAGTTGATAATCAATACTGTGGTTCCCGATTCATTGTTTTCGGATTATTGTATGTTTTTTTAATTAATATTTTATCATATTTTAATATTTGTAAGTAAAAAAATTTTGTAAGTAAAAAAGTTTTTGTATTTTGTTACTTCATTAAATGCCTGAATTAGTTTTTAATTATTTATATATATATATAT
>CAIGQZ010001345.1:26788107-26801970 GCA_903798205.1 Danio tinwini | reverse complement strand
ACTGCATCATTTTTTTAACCAACTCCTCTCATAATACAAAAAATATATATATAAAAAATTTGAAAATAAATATTATAATATTATATAATAATATAATAATAAATAAATTATAATTATAATCAGGCCCGGCGCCAGGATGTCATAACTGAGGGGGCATTTTAATCCCATAGGGGGCCACTAGAACTGGTGACTGATTTTGGTCCCTCTTGTTCCTTTCATTTAGGCTATTTATTCACTTATTTGCTATTACTTTGCATTACTGCCTAAGTTACTGACTTAAGGCAGTAGTATACTTTTTATAGTAATAATAATATGCACAGTTTTACTATTACTGATTTTATCAATGAAGGTTATGCAACGATACCGTATACATAAACGCAGACGGATCATGGCTTCAGCGCCAAACGTGTGCTCTAAATCATATTTTATTCTCCTTATTTCTTTACGTTTTATTTAAAATAATATAAATAATTAACGTTTAAGATAAAGACGTAAATTATGCCCACACATGCAAGCTAACCCACGGTTAGACTATTCTATAAAAGGTAAATAAATAAAAAGAATCAGCATAACCGAGTCATCACGCTTCACGTTGCCTATTACCCAACTAGTCATCTATCAGAGTTAGGAAAAAAATAAATGTTATCTATTGTCATTTAAAAAAATAGCTAAATGTGTTACTTAGTTACATTTTAAGGCATTAGTGTAGCCAGACAAACACCTTATTATTGTTATTACTGTGAAAATTGGTTAAAATTTGGCATGGATAACGCGCAACTCATTAGGCTATATAACTTTTTTCATAATTTTACAGGTAAAAATAAAGATTTATGTTAGGCTATCATAAGTGAGTTTTTTTAAGCTACAAGTCAAAAAGTCGATATGCTAACTGTATTGCACACTTTGCATGAGCAAATAGCAGTATAGCCTAAATTAGGAAATGGGATGTTTCTTTACACAACGGTAAAAGTGCACGTTAGCGATGTCAAAATGAAAGCAAACATTCAAAAGGGTTCTGCGTTTTGTCAATTTTAGCTTAATTTTTATAATATTAATAATAATAATTAATATAATAAATAAAAATAATAATTATAGTGTAGCCTACTGTGTAAACATTTTTATTAGGCTACATATCCCCTAACTGAAAAATGAATGGCAGTTGAGTTGCATCTCTGCTAAAATTAACTTAACGGCAAATTTCTTCTGCGTTTTTTCCCTTTAAAGCTCAAGAGAGTTGTATTTAAAGAATTAGTTAACCAAAACATGTAATGAATTATGCTGCTCGCCTTCATCTTATCCACTAGTTTCTCCCGTGTGAGTTTAGAGTGTGCCTCCGCTGCCGCATGCCTGCTTTAAAGGCTATATACGAGCGCACCTGACCTGATGTGCAATCAGATATCTGGACTATAGTTTTAATTTCACAATTTTCATAATTTAATTGCAATTTCATATTATATAATTTCTAAATGTGTGTTCTGAAGGTTGGAATGACGGGAGTATAAGTAATAATGACAGAAAGAATTTTTAATTTTGAGTGAACAATCCTTTATAAAAACTGGGGGGGGGGTAAACTGGGAAAGGTCTTCGGTCACTTTTGACCGTATAAAGTACAAGTGTAATTCTGATTTCTGGAGACCCAGAGGGTTAAAATAGTGCAAACATGTTTCCTTAATTAAATACTCTTAACTTTATTATATAAAGAGTCTTATGTGCTAATATAATAAATGATTCCTGATATATTTTGAGTCAAATTTAGGGATAGTTCACCTAAAATGAAAATTTACTCAGCCTCAAGTGTTCAAGCCTAAACCTGTGGGTTTTTTTCTTCTTCTGTTAAGCATAAACTTATTTTGAAGAAAGCTGAAACTCGTTGACACCCATAGTAGAAAAAACAAATACTACGTAAGTCAATGGTTACAGGTTTCCAGCATTCTTCAAAATATCTTCTTTTTTTGTTCAAGAGAATGAAACGTCTCTATTAAGTACAGTTAGCTTTCATTAATATTTGAGTGAAAGGAACTCATTTCACTTAATTGATTTCACTGCTTGATTTTTTTTGTGATTTTTAGTTTGACGAAGGAGTCTTGGCCGCGTGTTTGTTTGTACTGGAGAAGTGTGGTGGAGCATGCAGCGGATGGGGAGACCCTGTTAATGTGGCCAGAGTCTTGTCTGCCATGGTGAGTCTTTGATTTCTTATTACCGACATGTCATGAAGCAGGCCTGTGCAATATGATGATACAGACGTGGCCAAAATTGTTGGCACCCTTCCGTTGAAGAAAGAAAAACTGCAGTGGCCACCAAAATAATTAGAAAGTAATGGCCAATCAAAAATGACTGAAAATAACCTAATGGAAATCAGATATTGCGTTCAAATTGTGCTTCAACAGAAACATTAAAAAGGCAAACTAATGAAACTGGCCTGGACAAAATTAAAGGCTAGCAACTAGCAACACTGTTGTCCACATCTGTAGGTATGTATGTGGGAAAAAAAAGTCTATAGTTTCATATTATGATATATTGTTTATTTAATTATGTCAAAAAGTACATTGTTTACTGTAATACTTCATATGAGAGAAATATCACAGGCCATTACGGGGATGCAGACAGAAACACAAATAACAGCATCGTGAGAAAGTTACGATCTCGAAAGTTTACATTTTGCACTTTATTTATTATATATGTGGGCGGCGCAGTGGGTAGCGATGTCGCCTCACAGCAATAAGGTCGCTGGCTCGAGCCTCGGCTCGGTCAGTTGGCATTTCTGTGTGGAGTTTGCATGTTCTCCCGTGTTTGCGTCGGTTTCCTCCAGGTGCTCCAGTTTCCCACACAGTCCAAAACACACAGGTGAATCGGGTAAGCTAAATTGTCTGTATGTCTGTGAATGAGTTTGTATGGGTGTTTCCCAGTGATTGGTTTAGCTAGAAGGTTCAACATGAATGAATTGTGTGGCTATACAAATGACTATACAAAACTTTGCATTTTAAGCAACAGTAGACCTACACATATGCCTAGTATTATTATTGTTGTTTTACTATACACTGTAAAAAAAAATGCAGGGTTCCACACAATTCATTCATGTTGACCCAACACAAATCAATTAAGTTAACTTAACACTTTTAACAAATTTATGTGGATTGAAAATAAAAATTAAGTTGTTCCAATGAAATCTCAATAATTGTGTTGATTCAGCTCATTTTAAATAAGTAGTTTGAAAAAGTAAAAATATATATTTTTTGGAGTGTATGTTTGAGAATTAACATTAATAATAGCCTACTAATACTAACCTTTATTTTACATCTACAGAATCGTGAGAAAATTCTGATCTTGATTTTAAGTAAAAAAAAAAAATGTATTTCATATTTTTGCCAGAATCGTGCAGCCCTAGATCCCTCTAGGGAGGATTTTTTTTGTGTGTGTTTCTACAGTTAGTTTGCAATGTAATTTTATATAGATATGGAATAATAGGTGCATAATTGTCGGAAAGTGCCAGTTAAAGTGTCAGAGAGATGAACGAATGTGTTTTCTACAGGTGGTTTGTCAAACCCACTCACTTGTGTGAGGCACAACCAGAATTACATGTTGCATGTTAATGCTTTGAGATTGTTGTGTGGTGTGGTGGGGGGACAAAAGGTTTTGTTATACTAATAATTGATTGAATTTAAATTCATTCATTTATTTATTCATTTTCTGCCACTTTTCCGGGGCCGGGTCACGGGGGTAGCAGTCTTAGGAGAGAACCCCAGACTTCCCTCTCCCCAGACACTTCCTCCAGCTCCTCCGGGGGGATCCCGAGGCGTTCCCAGGCCAGCCAGGAGACATAGTCCCTCCAGCGTGTCCTTGGTCTTCCCCGAGGCCTCTTTCTGGTGGGACATGCCTGGAACACTTCCCTAGGTAGGCATCCAGGAGGCATCCGAAACAGATGCCCGAGCCACCTCAGCTGTGTTCTCTCGATGTGGAGGACCAGCGGCTCTACTCCGAGCTCCTTCCGAGTGTCAGAGCTCCTCATTCTATCTATAAGAGTGTGCCCTGCCACCCTTCGAAGGAAACTCATTTCGGCCACTTGTATCCGAGATCTTGTCCTTTCGGTCATGACCCAAAGCTCATGAACATAGCTGAGAGTAGGAACGTAGATTGACCGGTAAATCGAAAGCTTTGCCTTTCGGCTCAGCTCCTTCTTTACCACAACGGACCGATACACTGTCCACATTACTGCTGCCGCTGGACCAATCCGCCTGTCAATCTCACATTTCATCCTTCCCTCACTCATGAACAAAACCCCAAGATTCTTGAACTCCTCCACCTGGGGTAAGGACTCTCCTCCAACCTGGAGATAGCAAACCACCTTTTTCCGGTGGAACACCATGGCCTTGGACTTGGAGGTGCTGAATTTAAATGAGATTACATATTTTGTCACATAACCCAGTCTTATCATGAAACCTAATGAACATCCATTGTGCTGATATTTGGTAAGAGAACTGATAAAAATGCAGCACTCTCAACCATCTCTCACAGGTTAATGCCAATGATGACTCTGGTGTGTTGATGGGAAACTGGTCGAACTGCTATGCGGACGGGACTGCTCCAACCTCCTGGTGCAGCAGCAGCGCCATCTTAAAGCAATACCACAAATGTGGAGGAGTACCTGTCAGATATGGACAGAGCTTGGCCTTTGCTGGAGTCACCAACACACGTAAGACATCTTTCAAAATGGACAAGGAGAAAAGAATGTCATTGTAGTTGTGATGCACTTCTATTCTTTTTTTTCCTCTTAGTGTTGAGGTGTTTTGGTATTCCTGCTCGTCCGGTCACAAACTTCTGCTCTGCTCACGACACTGATGTGTCCATGACTGTAGACATTTATCTTGACGAGAACTATGACCTGATCGACAGCCTAAACCGGGACTCAATCTGGTGAGATTCTGTGCAAACCTTTTTCATTGTGTACTGTAGCATCAACAATATATATTAATATTGTCTGCTATGGGGTTATTACATTTTACATTTTTACATTATTATCAGGGCTTTACATTAACAGACACCCCCACTAACCACTTTGACTGGTTGAAAATAATTGTAAAATTTTCAACGCTGCCTCGTCCCTAAAGATTAGAATTTTAGTTTAAGACTGTTTGTCAATATGTGTGCAAATGTGATCTTAAAACCGAGAAGCAGCACGATTGATAACTGTTCGCGCAACCAAAAGAAAGCATTTGAATACTGAATGAGAGGATGATTAGGCGCACAGTGAGACACAGGTGATCCTCGCTCACTGAAGTTGTGACACTTATACAGGTAGATAAAGGCACAGCTGATGTGATGCGCACGAGTGCCTAAAAGCTCACCTTTCCTTGCTTAAACAACCGTGCCTGGAAATGCAACTGGTGCAATCGTTTCTCTTTGAAATAGATTTTAAAAAGTGGCACTCATGCACCCACAGTCCTGCTGCTTTCAAGAGAGCTCCAGATTTTTTGTATGCAGCAGCAGTTGCCGCTTTCGCTTTTACCATTCTTTGAACAGATTATTACTGGGCCTAAGGTTAACTGTGCACACGAGATCATCCTTTCACTATATCACACAGAATATTTTTCACCAGCTTTCTTTTGCTTGCAGTTATTTTTGTTAATATGGTTTACTTATCATCCTTTACAATAACATTGATTTAATAGGAGATGACTCTCCATTTATCTATAGTAACCTGATGATCTGGGACCTTTAGCCTGGACAAACTACTGTGTAACGTTTTAGATAAATGAGAATAATTTTTAAATGTCAATTGTTTTTGTTTTTTATGCTGAATAAAACGTATATGTGTACAGCTATATTTAGCTTGTTTTGACACATTTTTTAATATGTGACAAGGAAATAATTAGTTTGGTGTGGTCAGAGAAAAAAATTGAAAATCCTTAGTGTTAAGCTCTAAAAATCTGTGAAAAGTGAAAAAAAAAAAAAAAACTTGATTTAAATTGTGTTATGTCCACATGCCTGGATAGAACACATAATTTAAATCAAAATGTCCAGTACTACCAAATCTACATTTTGGAGACACTATTATATTTGTTTTTATTATTTGTTTGATTTTTTTGTAGAATTTTTTAATTCAATTTGAATAGAATATTCATTCATTCATTCATTCATTCATTCATTTTACTTATGGTAAGCCTGTCTTAATGAATTTTGAGATTGGGAAAGATGGGATTTCTTTTCCAAAGCATTTTTTCAAATCATAGTTTCTGAGTTGAGTTGAAGCCGTGTCTTTTTGGAGATTGATAAAACATACATCCTGGGTGGGGAGATGAATGATGTGTGGGGGCATGTGTGATGACTGCGCTCGCGTCACAGCATCTAAAATACATACAGATGAAGTGTGACCTCTGTTTATTCAGTTTATTGGTGCGAATCACACGAGTGATATATTGTATATCGTATATCCAGTGTTTGGAGTTCATAGTACATCCATTTGTAAATATCACCATAATTTTTCTATAACTGCACTTTATAACTTATACCTGTATCCTGCACTTGCTGCTATTGCACTCCTGGTTAGACCTAAACTGCATTTCGTTTCCTTGTACTTGTACATGTGTGATGACAATAAAGTTGAATCTAATCTAATCTAATCTAATCTTGGAGCTGCAGTGACGCAAGCAGAGCGATCGCCCCTATCTAGTGTTTCATCCAACCGTATGAGCTCTTTCAGAAGCTCAGCGAGTCTCCCGCATATTCATACCAGCTCCGTGATGGCTGCGAATTAGTGAAAGTACCTGACAAGAGTGAATGAAAATGGGTTATGTGCATTATAAAGTTTGAAGCATCAGAATTGGTTCTCTGTATCGGTCGATGACTATGACAAGGAATCGGTACTCGGTATCGGCTGCAAAAATTCTAAACGGAGCAACCCTATTTGTTAGTAGATTGAATTTATCCAATGTACAGCTACCATTTTCTATATCAAATGTTGAATCTGATATATCTTCTGTTTAGGAGCTACCATGTGTGGAATGAGGCCTGGATGGCTCGTCCAGATCTGCCTGCAGGTTTTGGAGGTTGGCAGGTTATTGATGCAACTCCTCAGGAAACCAGTCAGGGGGTTTTCCGCTGTGGCCCGACCTCTGTTGCTGCCATCCACAGCGGGCAGGTCTTCCTTAAATATGACGCTCCTTTCATTTTTGCTGAGGTATGATAGATAAAGCCTTCTAATTTAAGTGCTATTTCCCTCAAAATTATAATTCTGTCATAATTCTGTTATTCTGTTCTCTAGATTTACGATTTTCATATTTCCCTTCTGAAAAATCCACCTTAAACCAGCCTAAGATGATTGGTTGGTTTTAGCTGGTCGACTAGCCTGGTTTTAGAGGGGTTTTGGCCATTTTCATGCTGGTTTCCAGCCATTTTTAAATTTTTAAAGGGTTAAAGTTTTAAATCTTTTTTTGGTGGAATAACCCTGATTTTCACAACAAATGAAAGCATTTGTTATATGTGAGGGCGTCACGGTGGCGCAGTGGGTAGCACGATCGCCTCACATCAAGAAGGTTGCTGGTTCGAGCCTCGGCTGGGTCAGTTGGCATTTCTGTGTGGAGTTAGCATGTTCTCCCCGTGTTGGCGTGGGTTTCCTCCGGGTGCTCCGGTTTCCCCCACCAGTCCAATGACATGTGCTATAGGTGAACTGAATAAGCTAAATTGGCCGTAGTGTATGTGTGTGAATGAGTGTATGGGTGTTTCACAGTGTTGAGTTGTGGCTGGAAGGGCATCCGCTGCGAAAAACATATGCTGGATAAGTTGGCGGTTCATTCCGCTGTGGCGACCCCTGATAAATAATGGGACTAAGCCGAAAAGAAAATAAATGAATGAATGTATGCTAATGTTTTAACTTCAGCAAAACTATTAAATCAGTTTTTGGTGGAATAATTTTGGCGGATTTTTTTTACAACAAATGAAAACATTTGTTATTACAAAGAATTGTAATAAAAAAATCTTGGAAACAATTTAGAAAAAAAATCATTGATATTTAATGAATGAATGTAAATTGAGTTTCCAAGCGGCTTTTTTCCCCATAGCTATATATATATATGAAAACAGAGATTTATTTCAAAACATTTTAGTTTAGATATTTATTATTGATTTTTTGTTTTTCAAATCAGAAAAAACAACAGTACAAACCCCTGACCCATACAATCCAACAGCGGGGTAGCGCTCACATTAGCTGAAGATTACAATTGTACATGTAGGTCCAAATACAAATATAGAAGAAGAAAAAATAATAATAACAAATAAGAATAAAAACTAATAAAAAAAAATAGATATAAATATAGATAAAATGTAAAAAAAAATACAAACATATAACCATACAAACCATCTGTACATCAAAAATCAATAAAAGGTTGCCGCATCTTAAAAAATGTTTCCTCCGACCCTCTTAATGAAAACCTGATTTTTCCAAATAGAGAAAAGACATAGCTTCTCTAATCCACTGAGCACGAGTGAGAGGACGAGAATTCTTCAATTTTAGCAAAATAGCTCTGCGTGCCAATAAAGTCGAAAAAGCTATGATTTTACACTTTGATTAAGACAACTGTATTTCCTCTGAAGTAACCCCAAACAGTGCCATTTCAAAACATGTTGATAATGTTTATAATAAATAATAACTTTGTCATGATGACTACTTAATATTTCTATTTTAAATTTTGCAAGATACTAGTATTTAGCTTAAAATGCAATTTAAAGGCTTGACTAGGTTAACTAAGTTAGGATATTTCAGCATTGGATAACAGTGGTTTGGTCTGTCTGCAGTCAAAAATAATAATAATATTATTAAATAATAATAATGTATATATTAACTTTAAATATTGTTTTAACATTTTTAAAAGCTGTTTTTATTCCAACCAAACTAAAAAATAAGACTTTCTTCAGAAGACAAAAAAAATATTATAAGAAATACTGTGAACATTCCCTTGCTCTTATAAATATCATCTGGGAAATATTTGAAAAAGAAAAAACTATTGTATCCCTTTCCCATATTCTCCCTTTCTAACATATTTAAGTGTTATTGTATCTTACTTAACAGTTGTCTGTTCCTGTTCTAGGTGAACAGTGATGTGGTGTTCTGGCAGAGGAAAGCATGTGGAACCTTTGCTGTGGTCCACGTTGACAAGAATGCAATCGGTCACTGCATCAGCACTAAGGCTGTGGGCTCGGACAAACGTGTGGACATCACCAACCACTACAAACATCCAGAAGGTGAAAAATCACACACATCACTTAAAAGTGCAGTATGACGGATTAAAACTTAGTGGTTGAAATAGGTATTGTAGTGCAAATTTAAAATATTAGACAGGTTTAGTTTTTTTTTAAGTAGCCACTCTGATGACTACGTGACAAGTTGCCAGATTGATGACACCAACATGAGCGAGTCTTACACTAAGCTACTTAACTAATGTTTACTTTTGTAATATATTTATATATGTAATTAAAAAACACCACGTATTATAACTTTTTTTCTCATTTCGGACTCTGCTACTGTCCTCTTAAAATCACAATTTTGGCCGCGTCCATATACATTAAGGCAGCCTTCATGACTGAAATTAAATAAGCAGTTTTTTCCACCAAGGCAACAGGAGGTGCTGAAATATAATTGGGTAAATTGGCAGAGGTGGGTTATAGAGACCAAAGCAAAGACAGACATTCTGACTTAGAATGCACATTTTCTAAGGAGAATAACTGACTTTAGCAATGCTTTTGAGGTAGACAAGTGTGTTCATATCTGCAATCGCATTATGGTATTTATATGTTTTAGAAGAGTCAAACATTTACATACAGCATTTTTACAGTGATAGTTCACCAAAAAATGAAAATGTATCCTTTACTTGTTCCAAAGCTGTCTGAGGGTGCTTTCACATCTATAGTTCACTTTATTTGGTCCGGACCAAGGGCAATAAATGATACATTGTAGCATTTTCCGCTTTCACACCACACTGATTGCTTTGGTCCGAACCAGTTGAAAAGAACCAAAATGCATTCATGTGACAAAACCCACATCACTCATTGGCCAGATGTTGTTGAACATATTTCCTAAACATGCCAATGGAACTACCTCAAATAAACAAACCGGCAAAAAGCTGCTTTTCACTAAGGAGGGACGACTGCGCTGACTGATTGTATCCCTGCTCATAGTATACTACAAAGTTTGTATACATCACTTAGGCAAACTATACATTTTGAGAATGAAGCACAGCTGTGGTTGGAAAGCAATGTTTTAAGGCATTGCAAATGGCGAAGGTGCATTGTACGTCACTTCAGGAGGAGGCGTGAATTAATTTAGCTAAACTGCAACATGGTCATCTTCCGGAAATATTACCAACAATCCATTAGGTGATGTTTTCCCCCTCTCTCTGTCTCTCTCTCTCTCTTTTGGTAAAGCGCTGTCAACAAATACTTTTCCTCAACATTCCATAATGCACAGTGCATCGGCCTACGGCAGCTGGATTAGTCTAAAAAGGCACTGTACTTTTTGCGGTTGGGTCTGTTTTAGTTCGGATCATGTTCTCACCACAAACGATCTGCTCCAGGGTTCGTTTGAAAGCGTACCAAGACCACCTCTTCAAGGAGGTCTCTGTACGCTTTTTTGGTCCGCTTTTGGTGCACGATCGAGTACGATTGCTACATTCACACCTGCCCAAACAAACCATACCAAAAGGGAAAACGAACTCTAGTGCGATTCAACCGAACCAAATAAGGCAGGTGTGAAAGCACCCTGAGATTCTTTCTTGTGCTGAACACAAAAGAAGATATTTTTAAAAAACATTTTGAACATTTTTCAAAATACCTTCTTTTAATGTTCATGTTTAATGTTATTTTAATGCTTGGAACCACTTGAGAGCATTTTCTTTATTTTTATTTTTTGAACAATCTCTGTGTTACGAGCCCGAATTTGTAGTTTTGCTTTTGTTTCTCTTTTTCTGTTGCTATTGGCTGGTGTAACTGTATGACATTGTTATGTGGGGGCTCGTCCGGGATCTATCTATTTTTATATCTAGGAGAGATATTTATTAATATATGTATACAGTTGATTTTTTTTTTTTTTACTCTTTTTTTAAATATTTACCAAATGATGTTTAACAGAGCAAGGGATTTTTCACAGTATTTCCATTCATCTTTTTTCTTCTGGAGAAAGTCTTATTTGTTTTATTTCGGCTTGAATAAATTTTATTATTTTTTTAAATACATTTTAAGGTCAATATTATTAGCCTCTTAAGCAATACTTGTTCCCAACTGTCTTCAGAACAAACGAGTACAGATAGTTCACAATTACTTGTCTACTTACCCTAACTTGCCTAGTTAACCTAATTAACCTAGTTAAGCCTTTAAATGTCACTTTAAGCTGTATAGAAGTCTCCCAAAAATATCTAGTAAAATATTATGCACTTATTATGAAATACATGTCATTGTGGCAAAGGTAATAACCTGGAATTTGAATTCCTTGCCACTCCTCCTGCCACTCCTATAATTTCTTCAGAGACATAACATATGCGGGGGCTCGTTTGGGATTTCTCAATTTTTAGAGATTAACAGTTTTATTGATTCTCAGGCAAATTTTTAGAATGGAATACAGAAAACAACTCAGTAAAGAATCAACATTTTACCCTATTAACAAACCCAACCCAATCTAATTCCTAACTATGACTTTAAGGTCCCGGCTTGGTTATCATTAAATACTGTTAAAGCCTCCATCTTTATATAATAAAGAGAAAATTAAAATAAAATACCAAAAAAAATGAATAGGTAAGTTTAGTCAATAACATATCACATTTACGCTGTCACAATCAGTATATTTCTCACACATTTATTATTGTTCCATTTCCAAACAGGTTAAGTACTTGGACCATTTTTTATAGTATAGGTTTAGCTTGTCCCTTTGCTCATAAGTAGGCCCACACGGAATCTGCACACACAGAATTCCGCAGATTTCTAGCCCATCATTGATTCTGTTTATTTATTTGTGTAAATTTATATTTATTTTTATTAATTTTGGTATTATTGTTGCATACTTGAAAATATGTATATGATTTATTTACAATACAGTGTGTAAAGTATATTTTTCTGTCTTTTAGCAGATATATTATATGAGACTTACTTTTTTTTTTACCAAATAAAGTGGATCTAATTGGATTTGCATTGTAAACATTAAATAAAAGTTTAAAAGGTATTATTTTTTATTTCATATATTAAGTTTTTAGTTGATACCCCCAAAATCATTCCGCATAAATTCACAGATTTTTTACAAAATTCTCTGCAGAAATAACAAAAAATGTCCGCAGATTCCGTCTGCCCCTACTTATAAGACATTTTGTCAAATACGGCCACTCTAGCAAGTTCTACTGCCCATTCTTGAAGGGAAGGGGCATCTTCTCATTTCCAGCTTCTAAGAATTATTTGTCTGTCAATCAGTAAACTGGTTTGGACCCAGGATTTTATGTTCTTATCTTTTATTTTATTGTCTGTCCAACCACCTAGTATAAACAGTCTAAGACATAGTGAAATATGAAAATCTAAAATCAAGCAAATGTGTTCATGAACTCTTTTCCAGAAATCCTGAATTTTTGTACAAGACCATGAAGCATGAACTAAATCGGATTTCTCAATTTTTATATCAAGAAGAGATATTTAAATCCTTGTTTTAGTGTTTTATTTTTAATTTTTTACATTGCTTGTCAATTTTCCCCTCATTTTAAATTAATATATTTCCTTTATTTGAACTTTCTTTCTCGTAATATCAGGGTTTGTAAATAATAACCTGAATTCCTATGCCTCTGCCATACCCCTATAACATCTCTGGAGACATAACACTCTGTAAAGTCTCTGTTTCTAGAAAGCCTAGTAAGAGCTTGATTACAGACATCCCAAGTTGGGGATATGCGCACAACATATGTGAAGACCGGGGAGGGGAGGCGGAGTGCGCTCACTGTGTTGAGGACTGGGAGGGAAACGCTCGATTTCCGGGAGATTATTATTCGAAATAAAACCCTTAAAATGATAGGGAAGCATGAAACTGGATTGTGTGAGGGCTGTAGTGAAGAGGAGTCAGTAGAACATGTGATTCTAAAATGCAACAGGTATGAAAAACAGAGGGAGGACATGAGAAAGGATCTAAAGGAGATAGGGATTCAGGAAATAACATTAAAAGGTTTACTGAGTAATAAGGACAGGGTTCAGACCAGAATTATTATGAAGTTCTTGAGAGAAACTGGTGTTTATGATAGGATATAAATAAACTATTTAAATTATAATAGAAAGCAAGGGGAAAAGAGTTAAATATAAGTATAAGAAGTAATGTAGTAGAAGTAAGAGTAGGTGTATGAGTATTGTGGTGGTAATTATCATTATTATTAATATGAGTATTATGATTATGGTGATGATTAATATTACATAGGGGTGAAGGGTGTGTTTGTAAGTATGTATGTATGTGTGTGTGTGTATGAGGAAGGTGGGGGGAAAATGATTAGTCTGTAAACCTAACCTCTGGTCCACACTCCGGAGCTGAAGGTGGCGGTAATGCACCAAAAATGCTGGATGCCAACCGCCGTAAAACTATAAGAAGAAGAAGAAGAAGATTATTATTCGTTTGCGGGCATCCGGGAGTCTCTGTGCATTTGCGGGAGACTCCCGGAACTTCCGGGAGATTTGGGATGTCTGTGATTAGCTAGCCCAGGTGTGTCTAATTGGGGTTGGAACTAAACTTTGCAGGACACCACCCCTCCAGGGCTAAGTTTAAAACCCCTGGTTTATAACATTAATATTAATGAACATGTAGCAGCATTTAGATGAATATATTTGCTGCATGCTTTCTTCTCAACCACAAAATAAAGATTT
>CAIGQZ010001345.1:26753273-26778107 GCA_903798205.1 Danio tinwini | reverse complement strand
AAAGAACTGAGAACCAGGTTCCTGTGCGCTATTAAACCTCTAGAGGTGTCAAAAGAGGGTTACACAATAATACCGAAATGTAGATGACAAAAATCATCCAAACTAAAGTAAAAAATTAAGTGTGAAAAATAAAAACATAAAAAGAAATTACTATAAAAACAAATATTGTCTATGGCAAGCTATATGATCCAAACAAATTAAACATTTTTAAGACTTTTTTTGTTTTCATTTTAGCCAGGGCATCCGAAAAGATTTTAAGTTCTTTTATGAAGACATTGTGTAGTGGAGGGGTTTATAATATCTGCATTTATGAATAAAATATTTGGCTAATATAATGATCATATTTATTAAATCTTGCAAAACAAATCAAATCAAATCCCTTTTATTGTCACATCATCAGCAGCACGTGTGCTATGATGAGTGAAAAGCTTAGGTGCTGGCTCCAGACAGTGAAAAATACAGATAGTGCAAATACAACAACAGTGCAAAAAAAAAAAAACAGACAGTGCAAATACAACAACAGTGCAAAATACAGACAGTGCAAATACAGCGACAGTGTAAAATACAGACAGTGCAAAATACAACAACATACTCACAAAAAAGAAACAAAACAGTGTAAATTTGGCAATGTGACAGTGATGCGTACGATGGATAGGTGTACACATAGTTGTAGGCAGTATTGTTTAAGTATGGAAACAGAACGATCTTTAGTAATTCCATATAGTACATCTTGCAATGTGAAAGTCAAACCTTCAGCATACATTTTTTATTATCAACCAATCTTGCACTTTTTTCCAAAATGATTGTACGGCGCAGCAAGTAAAAAATATGTGTTCTGTGTCTTCAATTATGTGTTTACATAAATGGCATGGTGAATTTTCAAAACTAAACTAAGTGTAAAAACCTATTAAAAGGGTATATATCATTTAATATTTAAATTGTACTTCTTTTGCTTTGGGGAGAATTGGAAATTTAAGATACGTTCTAAAATGTTTAACAGTATTTTTATCCAATGAATTAAATAATTTATTTCTTAATACTTGATAGGGGAAGCAAGATTGGATAATAACTTGTCTTAAGTGTTTATTAGTGCAATTTTTATTATCGATTTCAGTTTCACCTATATATAATAAGGGAAGGCTTGGAGTAATTTTTGGATAAGATAGGAAACTTTTCGTTAACATTTTTATACCTGAGGGTATTGCATTAATAACAGTGAAAAACTGCTTTGGATGACAAGCAAATCCATGTTTTAGAGTGCAAGTATTATAATCTAAAATATTGCCCCTGCCATCCATTATGTCTGTTACTGACCAAATATTTTTATTTAACCATTCCTCATAAAAAATAGATTTGTTCCTATGTAGAATATACTTGTTATTCCAGATAGGGGTATTGTGGGGTGTAAAATTGTGTGTGTGTGTGCTAGTTTCCAAAACAACAAGACTTGTTGGTGGAATGCTGAAAGCTTCACTGGGAGTTTGGGCAAGTCAAAGTCACATCTTAGAAGAAATTGGATGCCACCCAGTTTATTAAACAAGGCACGGGGAACTGTGTACCAAAAACTATCAGTATTACTCAAAAACCTTTGAAGCCATTTAAGTTTTAACATAGTATTCATACTTTCAAACTCAATAATATTCAGACCTCCTTCTTCATACGATTTGATAATATCAGATTTTTTAATATAATGAGTTTTGTGTCTCCAAATAAAGTCATACATTTTTTGGTTACTTGTTTTTTATGATTGCTGAAGAGGGAGCTAACGCTTGAGCAGGATAAATCAGTTTTGAAAGATGTTCAACCTTGGCTAAAATAATACGTCCAATAACTGAAATATCTCTTTGCAGCCAGCAATTAGGGATACTATTAGCTTTATGTACTTTATTTTCAAAATTTTCTTTGACAATAATTTTTGAATCCTTGGAAATTGAAATACTTAAATATTTCACAGTTTCTTTTACTGGGATGTTATACAGGGATCGATCTTGACTGGGGTGTAGACCTAAGGATTCACATTTGTTTAAATTTAATTGGATTGCAGATGCTTTACAGAAAGAATTAATTAAAGAAATAGCCGGAGGGATTTGGTCCTTATTTCCTAAAAATAACGTGGTGTCATCTGCTAACTGACTAATTCCTATTGTTTTTCCAAAAATATTTAATTTCTCCACGGAATTATCATATTTATCCTGTGTGGCTAACATGTCTACTGCTAAAATAAATTAAAAAGGGGTGCAAAGGGCACCCCTGCCTTATACCACGGCCAATCTGAAATCTATGTGTGGTGCCAGAAGGGAGAGATACTGAGCTATTCATATTTTCATAAATCATTTTTATAATATTAACAATTTTATCACCAAAGCCAAAGAATTCTAAGGACTTAAAAATAAAAGTGTGCTCTATCATATCAAAGGCTTTCTTAAAGTCTTAAAATAGGATAAAACCATTATCCTCTATTAAGTCACTATACTCTACCAAGTCCATCACCAACCTTATATTATTATGAATCGACCTCATTATTTATTATATTAATAAGACGACCTGTCTCGTCTTATTCTATCTCTGAGGCTCTCCGTGCCCTGCTATCCAAACGAATAAGGAATTATGGATTTGATCAACTGGTCTCTGAACGCGATTGACACCATCTTCTCAACGAGAAGTTTGGGCTCGGGAGAGCCCACTTGTCCTGCTGGGACGTTTGCAGCTGGATACGTGATGGACGGGTGGAAGAAGTGGCGTGTCGTGTGCCTGGCTGCTCTGTCCCTGGAGGATATTGAAGATATCTACCTATTCGGAACTTTGATAACAGGGTTTCTGCTGATGGGCTTATGCGGGGCCCTGGGGTATCGACGATTGATAAAAGCGGTCAGTGCTGCTCAAAACCCCACCAAGCTGGCCGGCTTAATTGAAACTATAATGGGCAGGTATGCTGCTAATCAGACTTCTGTATTAGACCGCAAATTTGAAAACATCGGGGTGAAATTAGCGGCTTTGCAACAAGATTTGGCCAGGACTGGAGACCAGTGACGGACATTAAATATCTGTAAAATTGGCAGATATTGACCTAAATTTGAAATACTTTCTTCTCTTTCGGCTCCCAGTGTTTTCCCAGCCAGACGGCCTCGGCTGGAGAAAAACTACTTCTCCCGGATAGCAAGATAAGGAGACGCTCTGAAATTCCTGCTCCCTGTCAAGGACACCTGTTGGACTCTACAGGTTTACACACACACATACACAGCTACAGATAAGACTTTTATTACCGAGCCCTTATCCAACGCCTTCGTGTGCTTTCACCCACTGGAGGGGGTAGGCGGGTCTGTGACCAGCGCTTCTCACAGCTGCAGGACGGATGGCTACCCGCCCTTACCGGACTATATCCACATCCCCTGTTCCAATTCACTGTTGCGATGTTTTGTCTTGTTTATGTGCTACTGCCAAGGCTTTTTTAATTCCCTGGTCACACTCTGCCCTAATTTAAGAGCAGGGTGAGAGGGAGTTTTTTTTTTGCCTATCTTTCCTTAGGGGGGGTCCAATTTCACTATATGTCAGTGTATGTGAATACATGGAGGTATATGTGACAAATAAAGGCTTGATTGACCTACCTTTTAAAAAGCCTGATTGTGATTCATTAATTAGATTATGAATTCCTTTTTTTTAATCTATTAACATGTGTGTGTGTGTGTGTGTGTGTGTAAAAATGTTATAATCATTGTTGAGTAAAGTAATTGGGCGATAATTATCAATCAATTTTAAGTCTTTATCAGGTTTTAGAATTAGTGTGATTAAACCCTGGTTCATAGTTGGACCTAAAGAGCCATCTTCAATAGATTCACAGAAAGAGTTAAATAGTAATGATCTAATATCATTCTAGAAAAATTTGTAAAAATTAGCTGTTAGACCATCAGGGCCAGGAGATTTATTTAATTTAAGCTTTTGCACAGCAGAGTCAAGTTCTTCAATTTGTAAATCAGCCTCACAGCATTCTCGCAACTCGTTATTAATACAGGGAATATTTGGTTATATTTTATCAAAGAAATCCTTTAAATCAGATTGGGAGAAGTTGGAAGAATACAGGTCACTGTAGAATTTATATACGTCCTCCCTGATCAGAGTGGGGTCTGAGCATTCCATGCCATTTATCCTCAGAGAGAGTATAGAGTTATTCCGTTGTCGTCTCTTCTCTAATCTACAAAAATAAGAACTTTTTTCACCTTCTATCCATTTAGCCTTAGAACGTATATAGGCACCCTTGGCTTTTTTAATGTAGAGGTTGTCAAGTTCTAATTGTAAAGAAATGATTTTTAGCCTTTTCTAACTCATTCAGTGTACTATCATTGCAATATTTATTAATTTCATAAATAATATTATGTTCCTGTTGTTTCCTGACTTTAGCAAATATATTACTGTAATTAATAGAGAATTCACAAATTTTATATTTAAGAAACTCCCATCTGGCTTTATTAGAACTAAAATTGTTACTTTTCTTAAATTCTAGAATTAGCTCCTTTATTTTTAAACAAAAATTATTTCATTATTAATTAAATCAGAGTTAAATTTCCAAATATCCCTTAGTTTTTGACGAGGTATGATCAGGTTGTATTATTAAAGAAATGGAACAATGATCTGTTAAAGGTGCTGCAGACATTGTGCAGTCTTTAGCAACTAACAGTAAGCTATCTGATAATAGCCTATAATCAATTCGTGATTTGATGGCGGCATTCGGCCTAAACCAAGAAAATTGTCTAAGGTTAGGATGAAGATATCTCCAGACATCAATTATTTTGAGGTTAGAACAGAACTTGGAGACCAAAGGATTTAGCAAGACGTGCTTTTAGAAGGATATCTATCATACGTTTCATCCAGTACCACATTAAAATCTCCACCCACAACAATATTCTCTGTAGGGTATGATCTCTTTAAATCCAAAATTACTGAAGATATTTCCTGAAATAGATTTTGATTCAGTTTAGAATTATTGTAACCATATACGTTTACCAGAATAAATTAAAAAAAGTGCTCAATATCTAACACCACTGCTAGCCAATGTCCATTAGGGTCAGATTTAGAAGAAATCATTTTCCCTGGACAGTTATTAAATAAAATTGCAGTACCAGCCGAGTGGGAGGAGCCATGGCTAAGTAAAACTTTATCTCTCCATTGACTAGACTAAAACGAAGTCTCTGAAACAGTTGAGCGTGTCTCTTGTAAAAAGATGCATTGAGAACCATTACTTTTACAGAATAAGAACATTGCTTTACGTTTAACTTTATCTTGTTTCCCCCTAACGTTCAGTGACGAGAGAAATTTTGAACTTAACTGGAAACAACAATAACAAAAAAATTAATAAAATAACAGAAAATTGTTCAGAAAAGAGGAAAGCTCAGAAAAGGTGATATAAACACCAAACAGTTATAACCACAACAGAGCGTACCTCCAAGCGTAGCGTTTTTTAACAGTCATTTTCAAATTGTCCTACCATAAAAGGACAAATACACACTCATGCGGTGTCAATGACGCTCACGCTCCCCTTCAATATACCCGAACGGTCCTCGGTAGTACGATATCTTCCCTGCTTTGCGCGCCTTGTCCATCAAAGGCCACAGCGCAGCACGGGCCAGTCGGTCCTCCATCGTCAGATCCTCCACGAAACGTACTCCGTAGTCGCGGCACAAAGACAAATTTTTTGTAGACCTCCAAATTTCCTCCCTGTATTTCCGCATTGTGAACTGCACAATCAACTTGCCTGGGTTTACCTGGCTCCTTCTTGCCAACTCTGTGCACTGTGTCAACAATATCTTCTAATTTATGAATTAAATGCGGCGCAATTTCAGCGATCATGGCGATCGTATCTTTACGAGCATCCTCTTCGGGCTTCTCTTTCATCCTGTTGATCCGGAGATTCCATCTCCTTTTTTATCGCTCTAGCTCTGATGTTCTGCTCGTCGGGTCTTTGTGTGATGTTAGATATAGGAGTGATTTGCTCATTTCTTCACATTTTTCTTTGCAATCTTTAATTTCAGCAGCATTGAATTCAACAGCCTTGGAAATCTCTGCCACCATGATACTGTTCTTTCGCATCTGATTCGCCATTTCTTCTAACTGTTCATCTTGTGCATCAAAACGAGCTGTCAGAGATGTTATGGCTTGCAAGAGGGGTTGCATTAACGGATGTTTTAGCTTTTTATTATCGTTGGCTTTGGACGGGGTGAAATGTGATGCATCACGCCGTTTGTCTGTTTTTGCCGTCTGTACTTCCATTTCTGAATCTGGGGCCGCGTCATTCACTGAAGGGATGTATATCTTTGGGTGGGTAGTCTGCTGCGATGATTTCCGCATTTTGCTAAGGTAAAACACCTCTAAGGTGTTTTAAATATTATTTTAGGTAGGTGAAAATGAGAAATGTTTAGATTCTAAAGCTAAACTAGAAGATTCGCTAGGCTGCTCGGTGAAACGCATGTGTTCAGCCCGCCATCTTGCCTCCGCCTCATGGTGGACACATCTTGTACCACTGTTCAGATTAGTACACGATCATCTATCATCTGATCGATTCACCTCTATATTTCTTCTCTCAGCGTTGTAACTTACTTAGAATAGCGGACACGAGTTGCGCATGCACAACAGCGCCTTTTTCGAAGAGGTGGCATTTTGGGACAGTTTCAATGTTACATCTTAAGCAGGTTAACAAATACAAAAAGTAATGTTTATTTTTGTGACACAAGGAAGTTTCCTTCGAATTATATCAAGCGGTTTCTCTACAAAATCTTTTACTTCAAAAAAACTTTCAGTCAGCAGTGCAAGATGGGAAGAAACCTGAAGAGATGTAAGAAAAGATATTTCATATTTGTTGTCAGTGTGTTATGCTAATGCTAAATATGGTTATTGCTTGTTATTTAATAATTAAATGCGTTTGTCTTATTGTTTGTTGCAAAATGTCTATATTGTAACAGAAACCAAACTGTTAAACATATTCCTGTGGAATCCCCTTTTTTATGTTATCAGACAATTTTTATTTAAAGAGACTTTAAATTAAATATTTTTAAATGTGAACCCTTTTAAAATTGTACAATTTATATCAAAAGGAAACCTTAAAAAACAGTTTTAGATTTTTACCTTATTATTATTGTTGTTGTTATTATTATTATTATTATTATTTGTATTTGTATTATTATTAGTATTATTATTATTTGTATTATTATTATTATTATTTATATATTTTACCTTGTATATTATTTATTGCTGTTGATGACTTTTAATTGTTAAAATATTTTTATAATTATAGGAAAGTGGTAAAATTGATCTGTTTTTTGTTTTTTTTTGCCATGACATAGCCGTAGAAGATGAAATGGCAATAAAACTAAAACTCTCTGTCTATAGTTTGTTGCAGTATTTAAAAATGGGACAAGTAGCAAGAGCTGTAATTGAACTTGAAATTTGTTGTAAAGAAGTTCAGAGGGTCTTCAAATGTTTTAGTCTGCCCTTACAATTACAATTATAAATACAATTATAAGGTGTTTTAGTTCACCTAAAAATGATTATTTTGTCAGTATTTACTCACCCTTCACTTGTTCCAAACCTTTTTGTATCATACTAAATATTGATATACAAAAGTAGATTTTTTTTTTTTAAGTTGCGAGTACCAATAGCCATTAACTTGCATAGTATTTGTGTTTCGTACTATAAATGTCAGTGGTTACAAGTTTCCAACATTATTCAAATTGTATTATTTTGTGTTCAACAGAAGAAGAAAAAAACCTTATTAAGCGTTGGAACCATCCGAAGGTGAGTAAATAGTATTTTGTCTTTTCAGCTGAACTCTGATCTCTCCAATTGTTGCATGCACTGCACACACAAAAAAGTGTACCCTAAACATCCTTGGATCAAGATACATTTACTTTATTTCCTAAAATGAAGAAATTGTTGTTGTTTTTTGTGTGTGCAGTATGAAAATTATGGCTCAGTTTGAATCAATAGATATTTGAGTCCATCATTGGAAGATTTTGTGAATAGATATTTGTGAATTCACTTTATTTAGTTAGATTTCACAGAATACAAGATTTATTCATTATTATATGTTTTTAAAATCTTTAGAAGTTATTGGGAAGTTATAAAACCTGCACAAACCCTGTTGGAATAAAATCCTAATTTCTCATCATAAACAGACATGATTCAGTGTAATTGATTTTTTTTATTATTGATGCTGAAGGTGTACAGACAAGAGTAAATAAACATCATAAAGTTTTAAAGACCCCAGAAAAAAATGATTTAAAATTTGCAATTTCTATGAATAATAAAACCAATCGTTGCAAGAATCACTCAACAAATTAGCTATCAAACTATATCGTCATTTCATTAGCAATCCATGATCATAATCTGCACTCAAATGAATCACCAATTTTCAAATGCACGCTTAAATCAAGCACGTATAGAAAGAAAATTATTAATTAACAGAATGAAATTAAACCACAGTATTTGGAAGAAAAATTCCCCAGAACAAAATCAAACCATAGCATTCGTGTTTTTTTAAGTTGGAGATCAGTGTTAATTCAGTTTGCAAATCAATCATAGGAAATTTGCATTGGAAGCATTGGAAATTTTTACTGAAACATTTAGTCAGCAGCACTTTCTTTCCAATGAAACCATCTTCTTTTTTTGATATTTGATGGGTTTATCAGTGCTGTTTGACAACCATGTTGGTGAATCCGTGCACCTGAGTAAGTTGTGGACAGTCGAATGATGCCAGCAGTTTTTGTGGGCCGTGACACATGGGAATGAATTTCTCTGTCAGGGACACGGTGGCATGTCCAGCGATGTCACTAAAGAAAGAAAGAAAAAAGAATTGGATTAAATTATTTAAAAAAATGTAAGGTAACATAATGAGTATAGCATTGAGATGACTAGATATTGAATTTTAATGTTGTTATTTTTAAAGGGGGGATGGCACGGTGGCGCAGTGGGTAGCGATGTCGCCTCACAGCAAGAAGGTCGCTGGTTTGAGCCCTGGCTGGGTCAGTTGGCATTTCTGTGTGGAGTTTGCATGTTCTCCCTGTGTTCACGTGGGTTTTCCTCCGGTTTCCACCACAAGTCAAAAGACATGCGCTATAGGTATTTTGGAAAAGCTAAATTGTCCATAAGGCATGTGTGTATTCCCTGGTCTTCTAGGTTGTGGGACCCAGCTCGTAAAAGAATTAGATGTTACGAAACACCAACATGGTGCGGCTAAACATCAACTTTGATATAAACAGTCATGTAAGTAAGTATTTTTAAAGGGGTAATTCACCCAAAAATTCTGTCATCACTAGCAGATTCAATCCAGTTATTTTTATGCACATATATATCACATAAAAAATGCTTGATGTAAACTGAAAGATGCACATAAATTAAGAGAACATTAGCATAAACTGATGGAAACACATTTACCGAATCCTAGCATGCGCATCAAAATGTCATGAGATGCCATGGGATGGCATTTATAGACAAACCCAGCTGAATGACCATATTATAAAACATCTGAAATGTTGTTTTGGTCTTTCTAAAATCCCTCAGCCAAAGTCCATCATCACAGTGGTTTAGTATATTCTTCTGAGCATCTCGCTCTTTATATATCACAATATCATTTTAGAACCACTTGAGTGTTACTAAATTGTGAGGAAATGTCCATTTTTGGCTGAACTATGCCTTTAAATTAAAGGTGCTGTATGCAAGTTTTTGACTCTTCTAAAGCATAAAAATACCATAATATGTTTGCAGATATTTAAGAAACATGCCAAGTGAACATAATTGTGTATCTGAAAAACAATGCTGAAGTCAGATATTCTGCTTTGAAAATGTGTTTTCCATGCTGTGCTGTCTTGGTTTTGGTTTTTTTAACCCGCCCAATGCCAGTTTAACCAATTTTATTTCAGCACCCTGAGTTGCCTTGGTGGGAAAACTGCGTATTTCATTCATTCATTCAGAAAGGCTCTGAAAGCATGCGTCCATGATCAAAATGCGATCTCCGGTGGACATAGCAGACTCCGAAATGTGTTAGGACAAAAACCTCTTTTAAAATGGAAAATATTCCCTCGTGTGTCGTTGCTTTTATTTAGAACACAGTTTAAATCACTCGCTCCTGCCCTCAATCTGGCAACCTGAGCTTGTGTTTGTTTTGATCCAGGAGTGCAATACCTAGTTCAACCATTGGGTGTTAAACTTACTTACTGCACCTTTAATAATTTACTGTGGGATTAATCAAATAATTTTACCCGTAGTTAATAACTCTGGCTTGCTTCAGTCCGAGTCCCACAAAGCGGAATACACTGTTCTTCAGGACGCAAGACAGTGGATTCTGGAAGGTGACTTTGACGGCCACTTCTTGACCCACAACAGCATCACATACAGGCTAAAAAACACAAATAAGCCATATTTTAGCATTGAAACATTTCAAATTATCAAAGGATATTAAAGGTCCTGTGAAGTGCTTTAAAATGTGTATTTTGTTCGATGTGTGACATAATTATATTGTAGCCCCACTCCTTTTTAAAAAACAGCCAATAGAGTTTCGTTTCATTACTGATCTGCAAGTGAGAGTGGTTGAGCTCAAGTGCATATAGCATTAGCATTGCAAAGGGGGTGAGGCATGTCAGAATCTAGAGAGCATTAAATTGGTCAGATTATTTGATGAGAAACTCCAGTATGAGGTCATGTCAAATAATCGTTGATCCATTTAGCAGGAAATGACAAACTGCAAGTATTGATGTTTATTCCTTCTTAATTTGAGGCTTAAGGCCAACATACTGATGCTAACATCTAAAAATATATATATATTTTGAGTTCACACAAATTTTAAGTAGTTAAACAGTAACTTCAGACTCACAGCGAGAACCAGGTCAGGAGTGCGCAGTCTAAAGTTGTACTGGGTGGCCAGAATCTGCTTGGTTTGAGCCACGTGTCCGAAGAGGTTGAGCCTCAGTGGAGCGTGATCCACCAGGTGCTCCTTATACTCATCATAACTCAGGGTCCATTCCAGAGGTTTGCCTATAGTGGAGAACAAAACAGACAAATCAGGGTTTCCTTGCTTCTTAAAAGTACTTAAAAATACTTGGATTTCAGACATATGGATTCAAGGCCTGGAAAGAACTTTAAGACAAACACGGGTCCTTGAAAGTGCTTGAATTAAATTTAATTGTTAAAACTGCTTGGTTTTATTTTTAACAATTGTACTTAATTTTCAAAAAGAATTTAAAAAAATTCTAATCTTAAAATAAATGTTTGAACAATAACACTTACAAATTATGCACATTTTACCAATATTTCAGAAACTGCATTTTAATATCACCAGCAGTGAATTCAGCTAATTTTATTAAAGTTCTTTGAACATGACTTTTTAAAACGGTCAATTTTTGATGTAAATATTAAATGTGTGTGAAATGTCATGTTCATTAAGGACTCATGGTTCTGTATTTGCTGGGGTATCAATTACAAAGGTGCTTGATTTAAAATTAATAGTGCTTTAAAAAGTTCTTGGTAGTCTTTGAATTTGCTGTTCATGAAAGCACGCAAATATGAATTAAATATTTGTGCTTTCTTTACAAGTCTTCATTTAAAATAGTTAATTGATTTACTGTATGTTATTGTATTGGTCCCTGACATTGGCTACAACTTTACTCATAAGCTGCACTACGTTAAGTGAAGTTTATTTATAAACTAATTTCGAGAGGATCACATGCTTATGATTGTCCACGTCTGGTCCTGCATTAGCCTACGATTGATTCACCAATCAGATGTTTCTTAACTCGCTATAAATAACCAGAGTTTCTTATCTCAGTATCTTCCTCTTGAAGAATCCACCACACCCACCCCTACTCCTTTCTAGATGGCCGACACGGCGGCCCAGTGATTAGCACTGTTGCCTCACAGCAAGAATGTCTCTGGTTAAAGTCCCTTCTAAACCAGTCGACATTTCTGAGTTTGCTCGTTCTCCCTGTGCTCGTGTGGGTTTTCCCTGGGTTTTCCAAAGTCCAAAAAAACGCAACCTAAGTAAATTGAACATACCAAATTGGCATCATAGTCAAACTCCTAGCAAGCCGTATATCTCTCCTTAGCCATCCTTTATCTGTCATTAGTCAGAAATAAGTCAGGGGAGTTTGAGATTTACATGAGCTCAAACTCCCCTCTCGCCCTGCTAATGGGAGGGAGCGTATAGGGCTCAAGGATCTTATAAGCTAAGGGCTCTTTTCCGGGATAGCATGCCAAACATGCCTGTTACCAATCATCAGTTCAACTCTTGAACTGTGGCATCTCATTTATTTCAACTTGATTTTTTTTTCTCACTTTCAGAGGGCTTGAGCTCAATGCATGTCTGGTCTCTCTTCAGGTAGGTCCTCCTGACTCCGGTGTAGTACATGGCTGCAGCATGGCTGTAGAGGGTGACGCTACGAGGCTGATTGCATTTGTTTTTTAGATTGATGGAAAGCACGGCATCCTTTCCCACCAACGGCCCATCACCCTTTAGATTGACTTCACAGACGACGTCCTCTGGGATGGGCAGTGGGTGTGTGAGTCTCTTGCAGCCGTGGCGAAGAGCAGTTTCCAGAGCAGTGGACCGATCCTCAGAACCTAAACAATGGAGGCAGAAGGAAAAGGTGAGACTCACAAGGGTTTGCCAAAAAGTGTAGGCACAGTTTTAAAGAATAGCCATGTTAAAAAAAAGCTTTTAAATATTTTTTCCACATTTTTCGATTGCCTTGTACTAATTTTTGCTGTTTATTCTGATGAATCCCTTACCCAAAGAAGCACCAACATATTATTTAAGCTACCCCTGAACATTTTTGTTTGATTTTGGGCTCTTAAGTCTATTGCATTCATAGTGAGTCACAGGTATGTCAGCTAGTTCACCTTTTTCGTCACAACAAGAAGGGATATCTTACTATTTTCTAATGGATGAGGTGCATTTGGAGTAGAGCTGAGGTGAAAAATCATGTGAGAAATAAATTTTTAAACACTCTGCTATACTCTCTTGGTTTATTTTTAACAGCACATGGCTCTGTATGCTTTACAAAGCCCTTACAAATACCACTTGAACCTAAAATAATCATTAATACAGTTAGGAAAGATTTTACCGATTTACAAATGTTCATAATGAGCTGTGCAAATAAATTTTGTGACTTAAAAAAACATGGATCAGTTAAACTCACAAACTCCTCTTTGTGAGCATTTGAGTGTAAGGTTAAAACTAGCCTAGAGCGCTGTCTGCTTTTTAAAACTTTGCTCAGAATTGATTCAAGAAAAAATAGAGATGTATTTTGAAAATCTCAGAATCCATTTCTCATGCATTTTTTCACTAAAGCTCCACTTTGGAGGGAAGATCTCTGTTAAATTTATACCTGTCTCGAGTTATGTAACAGGCACCTACAAGCCAGTCAAAAGTATGTTTGAAATTGCATAATTCTTTTTGCAAGCAAGTTCATTTTTAGTGTCTACTCAATAAGTGGAAGTTTAACCAATGAACATGCAAAGTTACACATTCTTTTTTATTTTTAGCATTTTGATCTCTTATAATTTCTTGCTTATGATCCCTGTGATCAAAGATAGGGAGAGTTGATATTGGTGAATATAGCCAAATATGTGCTAAATATTGATGCAGTCAAAAACCCTCAAACTACTATGCAACTAGTAGTTTTTGTTTGGACCACCTGAAACTAAAGAAAGTGTTCAAGCCTAACTCAGCAAAGTACTAGAAATTAGTAAGTACAGTTGCAATCAGAATTATTCACCCCCCTGATTTATTAGCCCCCCTGTTTATTTTTTCCCCAATTTATGTTTAACGGAGAGAAGATTTTTTTCAATACATTTCTAAACATAATAGTTTTAATAACTCATCTCTAATAACTGATTTATTTTATCTTTGACATGATGACAGTAAATAATAATTTACTAGATATTTTTCAAGACACTTCTATACAGCTTAAAGTAACATTTAAAGGCTTAACTCGGTTAATTAGGTTAACTAGGCAGGTTAGGGTAATTAGGCAAGTTATTGTATAATGATGGTTTGTTTGACTATGGAAAAAATAAATAGCTTAAAGGGGTTAATAATTTTGACCTTAAAATGGGTTTTAAACATTAAAAACTGCTTTTATTCTAGCCAAAATAAAACAAATAAGACTTTCTTCAAAAGAAAAAAATATTATCAGACATACTGTAAAAATTTCCTTGTTCTGTTAAACATCATTTGGGAAATATTTAAAAAAAGAAAAAAAATCTAAGGGGGTTTAATAATTCTGATTGCAACAGTAAGTAAAGTTTATGTAAAAAGCACATTTAACTTCAGTATGGCACTGACCAAAGTGCTGAACAAAAGCATAGCACACATTCTAAAACAGTAAAATAACAATAAAAGTAATAATAAGAATAAAAGTATTACAGTAACAATGCACAATAAAGATTAAAAGCCTGGGAAGGCAATAGAATAAAAATGTATCTTAAGTCTAGACTTAAAAAGAGAGAGAAGAAGCACTCGTAATGTCCAGTGGCAGCTGGTAGTTTAAGTTATTTCAAATTCTGCTGTATTAACCTTTTTTCGGCTATGAAAGGTCGGAGATGCTCCAATCAGAGTTAGAGTTAGTAATTTCAGCCAATACAACTGTCAATTTTTTATGATCATGATGGGCAGATAAAGACCACAATCATTCAGACTTTTGAAGACTCTCAGAAATAAAGATCAGAGAGCTGTCACTGCGGCACTACCTATTTAGATGGTACAAACTTGTACCTAAGAGATCCACATTGGTGCCTAAAAATTTCCAAGTGGTTTAAGTACTAATATGTGGAGTTTTATAGACTAATTCTGAGAGGATCACATCCTATTATTGATTGTGGATGGTCCTGTATCACAGTCATTGTTAAACCAATCAGATGAAACCTAGCCCTCAATAAATAGCCCAGTTTGTGTTTTTTCCAGTGTCGTCGTTTTTGAAAAATCCCACCATCCTGATCTCGAACCCCCTTCTATGCTATACGGACCGGCTAGAGCCCAGGCTTAAGTATTTTCGAGCTCAGGGTTCTTCTCCAGGACAACATGCCAAACCTGCAATCAGTATCAAGTAATAGTTAAGTGTGAACTCTTGAAGTACCGTTAAAGTACCCTCGACAGCTCTTGTACCTAGTAATCTTTTAAAAAAAAGCTGTGTGGGACCGTTGCTGCAAATATTTGAGCTCTCTTAACAAATGTTATCATGCTTTAATCTTTTAAAACAATATTGAGAGCACCGCTTCATTCAGAGTTAACCAGATCTGAGACATGAATGTGTTTTTACCACATGGGTGCTTGTAGAGGTTTGTGATGTCAACACGTTGATCTGATCCAACAGCCTTGGTGCTGATGCAGTGACCGACTACATCCTTCTCAACATGGACAACACCAAACGTTCCATTACTTTTCCTCTGCCAGTACACCTTATCACTGTTCACCTATAACACAAACAGGAATCATAAGTGATTATGCAAATCTCTGCATAACCGAATGCTGTACATTCAGGTAATTAGCGCACTTCTGCAAAGAGGAAGGGCACGTCATGCTTTAGGAAGGTCTGCCCGCTGCGGATTGCTGCTACTGAGGTTGGGCCGCAGCGGAAGAAGCCCTGGTGGGTCAGCTGAGGAGTGGAGTCAATGGCCTGCCAACCTCCAAAACCAGTGGGCAGATCTGGACGGGTCATCCAGGCCTCATTCCACACATGGTAGTTCCTATATGGAAAAAAAAAGGTGATTTGACTTCCTGCTCATTCAACCCTTAGTACTAAATCCTTATGATGCTCACCAGATTGAATCACGGTTCATCTGATCAATCAGCTGAAACTTCTCATCCAGATAGACATCAGTGGTCAAACTAACATCAGTGTCGTGAGCAGAACAGAAGTTTGTGATCGGACGAGCAGGAATACCCAAACACCTCAACACTAAAAGTAGAAAAAGAGGAATATAATGGGAATTACGTCTACCACCACTTTCTTGAATCTCTTTTCTCCATGCATGAGTTTTTACTTGTGTTAGTGACTCCAGCAAAGGCCAAGCTCTGTCCATATTTGACTGGTACACCTCCACATTTGTGGTATTGTTTCAAGATGGCGCTGCTGCTGGACCAGAGTGTTGGAGCAGTTCCATCTGCATAATAGTTTGACCAGTTAGCCATCAGCACACCATGGTCTTTGTTGGCATTAACCTGTAAAGAAGAGATGATTGAGATTTTTTTTGGTGTTTTAAACGTCTTGCAGTATGTTTATCAATATAAAGTTTTGTAATTATCTGCCAGATCATTTGTCATCTTATGTGGGTTTTACCAACAGCAAGAGAAGAAAATAGAGACTCACCATCTCAGAAACCACTCTGGAGATGTTAATAGGATTTCCCCATCCTGAGCAAGGGGTACCACTCTTCTCCAACACATAAAAACATGCGGGCAGAATTCCCTCCTCAAACTAAAAGTCAGAGAAGAAAATTTACATTATTTATATATTATATATATATATATATATATATATATATAAATACTGTTTGAGATGCATCAAATGAAATGAAAAATAAGATTGACTCTCACTTGACCAAAGTTCCATGTTTTGCATCCAATCTGCTGTTTTGTTCCATAGTAGATTTTACCCATATCATTCAGCACATACTCCGTCCTCTCTGCCTGATCACTCAGGTACACGCAGTCCTCTGATGAAGATAACATTATAAACTTTAAATGGAAAAGCTTCAGCAAGTTTTATTAGTGTTTTCTTGATTCTACATTCAATATAATTGTCATATATTCCAATGTTCTTTAAATGCGTACCTTTGCACCAGGGGTTAAACAGCATGTAAATGTCATGTTCAGGCACATATGGTAAAGTGAATTTTCCTGCTGTGCACTGAGTCACAACGCTGAGTTGGTATCGTCCAACACAAGCGGTTGAGAGAGAGCTCACACACAGTTTGATTCTGTTTTGTCCATGCTCAACAATCTTTGCACCCCAGCAGTCTTTCTTGAATTCCTCCACAATTGGGACGATCACGTATGTGCCGTCACGGATTGATGGGATGTGGCCTGTAAAACACACAAGGACAAAACAATTCCACTGAGGATTCGAAAACTGCTGCAGATCATTCACATTTACTTTAGTCGTAACTAACCAAGTTTGAGCTCCAGGTGAAGTTTGTCAGAGGTGGGATTGAAAGGACGGCACAGGTCAACCCACATATTGAAAGACTGTCCTCTACGGACAATGAGTTGTTCATCATGAAAAAAGTGTGTGTGGTGCTCCTGACGATTCGGTCCAGTCTTGCATTTCAAAAGGTCAATTTTGATCACTCTGAGGAGATCTACTTGGAAAACCGAAAAAAATAATAAATCAGGGAACAAGTCAATAATTATCAGCCGGATCATTTGACATGAATAAAAATAACATGTTTTATTATGTGTTGAAGGACAAAGATCTTACCATTGCCTCCAGAAACTTGCTTGCTTATACTTTCATCCTTGTAGTCCTTGATGACGACTTCCTTGGTCTTATAATCATGGCATGGAGTGACAAAGCTGCAAGGATTAGTGTGAGGTGTAACCCATGAAGTAGTGCAAGGGTTAATGCATGGTTTTATGCATGGGCTGGTGTGCACATTTGTGCATGGGTTCGTGTGCACATTTGCCCATGGGTTGATGTGCGTGTTTGCGCATGGGTTTACACAAGGGTGTGTGTAATGGCTAGAATAATGGCTGGCATACGGGTGGGTGTAAACCGTTGGGTAGCATGCTCCTTTACAGCTGTTGTCCGTTTCATGTTTTAAAACTGGGAAACGGCCAGTGGTGCAGCTTTTGCATGGGTTGTTTACAAAGGGCATCCTGTGAAAAAAAGAAAAGGGTAGCACTTTGGTTAAATTACCAATTGCCACTATTAAATTAGCTTAATATATGCATCACTATAATCAATATATTGACTTATCATGCAATATTTGAAAATGACTTCAATAGTTTTTGCCGTTCCAATATATATATTTACAAATTCATAAATAACAATAAAGCCATTTTACAATAACATTTACATTCTACCTTGCCGGTGTCAAAGTTTATAATTGGACATTTACCTAATGTGACATTTAATAGTATATACATGTATATCAAATTATTAAGTCTAAATAACCCTAAGAATGGTAAGTATTTTAAAGTGTTATATAATCATTATATAATCAGTGGCATAAAATTATATCAAAATGACAGTAATATCGCTTATGGCAACAATTTCTGTGACTATATCGCACAACAGCAATTCCTTATCGTGACCATCCTATATATGCATTTTAATAAGATATTTACTGTTTTTATAGTTATGTTGGCTGTAGTACTTATAAAGTATGATGTTACATCCCAAATCCTACCCAATACCTAAACCAAACTACCATTTTACTAACTATTAATAAGCAGCAAATTGGGATTTTATTGAGCTAAAAGTCTTAGTTAATAGTTTGTTATAATGAATGTAAAGTAATCTTTTGAATAAAGTAGGAATGTAGCGTTCTTAGGTGAGGTAAGTCTTAAGTATATTGTGATTGTGTTGTGTATGTTTTGTTGTTGTATGTAAAGTGAGACGGATCAATTTCCAGCCTTAGCTGAACAAAAAATTAACAATAACAATAATAGTCAGAATTGTAACTTAGTGTGACTGGGAAAAATAGTGTAAAGGGTGAAATTAAATATACAACAAAATGTTCTTCTTTTAGAAGTTTAGCAGGATTGTTTATATTGCGTAAGTTGAGCACCTACCAAATAATTTGATTGAATATTCCATCTTTTAAATCCATTAATATTCAATCATCATGTCAGATTTCCAGAACATTTTTACTAGTATATTAGAAAACTATCTAAGAAATCAATTGAATATCTGTTAAAATATCTATTAACTTTGATTATCTTATGGTGGATAAAAAAAAACTATGATGTGTAGATAAGAGAGCAAATAACAAGATGAAGTAAAAACAAAGTTACATTACTTACATGATTTTAGTCCTTGTCCTTGTTTGGTAGGAGAAGAAAGAACTTGGTTTACTGAAGCACGTAGAAGATCAGTAGGTCCTGCTTTAACCAGCGTGTCTTTCCACTGCAGCTCTTGATATTTATACACCTCATGTCCATCTCCACCCCTTCTGCATCCCCTGTGAGAAAGAAGAAAGGATTTTGGGTGAGTGACATGTTAATTTGATTGTTCTGGTTTTGGGAATTAAGTTGAATCAATGTCTTAGTCTAATTGTGCTGGAATGATGATGGAGTTTCAGAGTAAGGAGAAAACGTCGATTTATAATCAAGACAAAAAGCCAGTGCTGACTAGTCATGGTAAGGTCACAGTCCTGATTCCCAGAAAATGCACTTGTATACTTGGATCTGATGCCTTCAGAATTGCCATAATTCATCATTTTATATATTCAGTAAAGTATTGGAAACATTCATGAGATTTTTTATTTTATTTGTGCTATAGGGGAAATTATTTGTTTATTAGTTTGTTAGACTTTATTACTCCCAATGTAAATTCACAATGTCACAGCAGAGCTCTCTATACTAAAGATAGATAAAGTAGATTGCATATATATATAAAAAAACAATAATATTAATATAATTACATTCATACGGCACTGTTTCAAACAACAAGTAGACACTTGTCCATATCTAATCCATATCTAATCTATTACAATTCAGCATAATTAGTATGACTTTGGTTATACAATCTAATCACTGTTGGTAAAAATGACTTTCTGTATCTTTCTCTGTAACACCGGGGCTGAATTAAAGGGGAAATGAAGCACTCAGTCACGTTTACATAATTTTGTAAATTGCTTTCCACTTAAATGGAAATATATATTACAAAATCAATTAATGTAACCATTTAGAAGAAAATACCATGTTTTACTATAGATTTTAGATCTAGGGTGCCGCCATCTTGGAATGCCGCTGTGTCTGACAACACGGGGTTGGTTCCTTTCCTTCAGCTGAAGAGATACAGTGGAAGTAATGGACTGAACACGGAGAGTGTAAAGCCTAATTTAACCCAATGCGTGAAGTTATTGACGTGGAGCTGCTGCAAATACAGGCATCAGATGTGTGTCTAATATAAAAGTATATATATTTATTCTATTTTTCTTTATTTCCCTTTTAATTACCCATCATTGGATGTGCTTTGTTCAAGCGGCAACCTCCCGCTCTCCCTCGGAAAGCCAATACGGAGATACCTGAAACGGCAATTCATCGAAATTCTGCTAGTCCTGGCTCCATAATAGAGCAAATTTCTATTGAGCCCACTGTTAAAATGGCCAACTTTACAGCAGAAAAAAAGGTGTTTACAGCTATTTTGGTTTATATAGCTATAATTACCCTTCGTGACAACTGTGAGGGGGTGAATTTTTTTTTTTATAACTCATCCATTTCCTTTATATTAGGTTATAATAAGTTTGCATAATTAAGGGCGTGGCCACTTGAGTGACAGCTAGCTCTCGCTGGTCTCCGTCATGTCACCTTAGCTGCTGATCTCGGCATATTCATCGTATGTTTGTGTTGTTTTATGTGGCTTTACACAGTCAGTTGCCTTTTGGAATTATTTCTTACAATCATCAGATAATATGGCATGCTGTGTGCACTTTATTGTGCTCACAAACCATTAACATGGCCTCCGTTTCCCAGGTGAGTGAAATTATATACTTATATACCATCTCTATAAATGTATTAGTTTTATTTAAGATCATTTATCATTTATAATGTTCTTTAGACCTGTAATGCACTATAGTGAGCCACTCTAACTACTGGATGGAAATGCACCTAATTCACATTTAATGTTGGTCTTTTGCTAACGTTGAAGAGATTGAAAGTTCATTGATTATTACTCCACAACGAGAGTATAGTTCTTTACCATATCAACATAAAAATAGCAACTTTTCATATTCCTTTGGTCTTTAATTTAACTTCAGAAGAGTCAAGCTTTAAATAGGAAAATAATCCTCTTTTATTGAATTTGAGCGAGATGGTGCTGATGTTAATCTGATTCAATGGTCTATGCTAAGATACACTAAAAGTCATCTAAATGAATTCAAAAATTTTAAAACTAATCTTTAGCTCTATGGGAGTAGTAAAATGAGCTTATTTACGAACAAAGTGGGGTGTCCTTTAAAACATTTTTGTTGATTTATATACATTTTTAGTACGAACAGATACGACATACTGAAAATCTCCTGTTCCAGCACATCACATTTGGTGACAATAGCTGAGTTTCCATCACTCTGAGTTAATGTGCATTTTAAAGTATTGCATAAGAAACGGATGAGGGAAATGCCATATTTCGAATAAAAACCCCATAGTTTGAGAAAACGTTTGTTTATGCTAACTTGAGGTGGTTTTGGACTTACGGGAGAAGGAAATGCATTTGCAGAATAATCTCTGCCATAGCGAAAAATTACCCCCATTATGCTTGCTATGTTTAACGTTGGTTGCTAGGTTTCCAATACTATAGTCAGCAGCTCTAGAAACTTAATGGAAATGCATCTAATTCACATTTGTTTTTTGCAAACTTGGAAAATATTGAAAGTTCCTTGGTTATTACGCCAGAATAAGAGTATAGTTCTTTACCCTACACTCTCAGAAATAAAGCTACACAAGCTGTCACTGGTTTCAAAAGGTACACATTTGTACTTAAAGGGTCCATATTGGTACCTCAAAAGTATATATTAGTACCTAAAAATTTTAAGAGGAACATTTTTGTACTTTTTAGGTACTAACATGTACCCCTGAGGTATTAATATGGACCTTGTAGGTACAAATTTGTACCTTTTGAAAAGGTACCACCCCAGTGACAACTTGCGTACCTTTATTTCTGAGAGTGTATTTACATAAAAAATTGCAATATAACATTTGGTCTTAGCAGACAATTTAACTACAGAAGAATCAAGCTTTATATAGCTCGAAAATTAACTAAATATTCTTTTTTTGAGCGAGATGCCAATGGTCTAATTTGATTCAATAATCTATGCTAAGCTAAAAGTCATCTAAATAAATTCAAACATGTTAAAACTCAACTTTACCATTAAAACATTTTTTGTTAATTATATTTATATTTTATATTTAAGCAAGAACAGATACGACATACTGAAAATCTCCTGTTCCAGCAAATCACGATTTGGTGACAATAGCGTTGTTTCTATCACTCTGAATTAATGTGCATTTTAAAGTATTGTATGAGAAACAAATGAGGGAAATGCCATATTTAAAAAAAAAAACAAAAACATAGTTTGCAAAAAAAAAAAAAACGCTTTAAATGGAAAAGATTTTTTGAGTGAGATGCTAATGGTCTAATCTAATCCAATTATCTATGCTAAGCTAAGCTAAAAGTCTTCTAAAAAAAATTTAAAACAAGGTAGAACTCCACTTTTAACTCTAGTTAAATAGTAAAATGATTTTATTTCCGAACAAAGTGAAGTGTACCTTTAAAACCTTTTTGTTAATTATATACATTTTAAGTACTAACATATATGACATTCTTGGAGAATACATATGCTTCCTGATTGAAGATTTTTTACCGAAAAATAGCCATTGCCATACACCTAGTTTTACTAGGTCACATTATACATTGCTTTGCACATTTTAAGCTGTGTCTGTGTTTCTAATAATGCATAGCAACAATAATATTGAAGCATGACACATTAAGTGAGACAGAGTTGTGTTTCTGACATTAATTTCAGAAGTAGAGCAGCGTCACCGCAAGCTAAAGATGATTCATCATCACCTTATGCATTACAGGTTTGCATTACAGGTTAGTGTTAATGTGCTGGGTGTGTGCTAGTTCTGCTTGGTGTAATCAGTAGTGGTTTCACATATAGTTTTGTGTGTTCCTTTTTACACTTGTACCCACTGGTGAGTATTTATTGATTTATTTTATGATCAGTCACTGTATTGTGAAAAGTGCAACAGGGAGGCCCAAAATGTCCTTATAATATTTGTCCTTATAAAAATATAAAGAAATAATTATGCTGCCTTCATGTTTATGATCAAATTTATAATTTATATGTATTTTCTCATCAGAAATTTCAACATGAAAGGCCTCTCAGGTTGTATTAACAAATGGTTAAATCTGAATTGAGGTTAATATAATTTAAGTTGTTTGTGTAGCGCTTTTCACAATACTTATCATTCCAAAGCAGCTTTTCAAAAGGTGCACATTATTACAGTACTACATCACAGTCAAAATTAGAGAAGTTGTTAAAATAATTGAGTGAGCCATCACATTTTAAACATGGCAGAGTAATTAATGCTTTGACTGCTTTTTATCGACAACATTTTGTCTTGTCTATACATTTTTCCATGTTTTTTTTTTATAAATTAATTTAGATTTGTATTGCGTTAATTCTTTGTTTCCACATTTACTTACAGATATATAGTACATCAGCCTTTTTACACAAGAAATATAAAACAATTAAACATGAGAATCCAGTAAGAGTAGAAAATGAATCAATTAAATGTAAGGGGTTTTTAAAGATATTATATGAATATGACTTTATTAAAGTACCATAATCATAAAATAACTTTTGTATGTAATCAAAGGAAAATCTGACAATACAGATTTGTTGCTTTTAATCAATCCGCTCAGGTTGCCCATTTTTTCAAGCATCTTTTACATTTTATAAACACGCATTTAGGCAAAATCCCAGAATCATCATTATCAATATAAGTAATATTACTTATTGCATATCTTCCGCTTAATGATGTTTGCCTAGGGGTGTAAAATACTTGAGTAATTTTACTTAATTACTGTGCTTAAATATGATTTTGGGAGATTTGTACTTTGCTATGATTGAAATCACTGTCATTTAAAACAACCATGTTCACTTTTTATTAAGAGTGCGAAACATACAGTAAACGCAGCAGAGAACATATGGCAAACATTGAGCTCATGTACAGCAATAGAACAACTGAAAGAAAAGAAAGAAAAATGGAAATAAATAAATTAAATAAACAGTATTTATTTTGGAAGACTATCACTTAAACAGCTGTAATGTAAAACAACTACATGTGCTTTATTTGTTGATTTTTCAGAAAGAGAATATCGCATTATTACCGCATTATTACCACACTATTACAATACCGCAGTGTGCACAGTTAAGGATATACACTCTCGGCCACTTTATTATGTACACCTGTCTAACTGCTCATTAACACAAATTTAATTAGCCAATCACATGGCAGAAACTCAATGCATTTAGGTATGTAGACATGATCAAGACGGTCTGCTGCTGTTCAAACGGAGCATCAAAATGGTTGTTGGTGCCAGACGTTCAGAAACTGCTCATCTACTGGGATTTTCACGCACAACCATCTCTAGGGTTTACAGAGAATGGTCTGAAAAAGAGAAAATATCCAGTGAGCGGCAGTTCTGTGGGCACAAATGCCTTGTTGATGCCAGAGGTCAGAGGAGAATGGCCAGGTCTCAATCCAATTGAGCACCATTGGGATGTGGTGGAACGGGAGATTTGCATCATGAATGTGATGCATCATGAATGTGCAGCCGACAAATCTGCAGTAACTGCTATCATGTCAATATGAGCCAAAATCTCTGAGGAATTTTTCCAGTACCTTGTTGAATCTATGACACGAAGGATTAAGCCAGTCCTGAAGGCAAAAGGGGGTCCAACCCAGTGCTTGTAAGGTGTACCTTATAAAGTGGCCAGCGAGTGTATAGTAGACTTATAAGCAATGCCAAGACCAGTCAAAGGAATTTCTCACAGCTTCTAAAATAACTTAGATTTTTCTTTTAATACAGTATGTGCAATCTTCTCCGTAATTATGGTTTCTTT
>CAIGQZ010001345.1:26724355-26743426 GCA_903798205.1 Danio tinwini | reverse complement strand
CACACACACACACACACACACACACACACACACACACACACACACACGCGCACACACACACACACAAAATTTGTTTCAAGTGGTTCAAAATCCTTCATCCAAATTGTCCTAAAACAGTGTCAGTTCTTGTCTTAGAGAATTTTTTGAAAAACGTTTGATCCACTTCAGATTTCCATTTGACTACTACAATAGAATGATTTATAGACTAATATATGGAATGATAGAACAACAGATAGAACAATAAAACACTATATGATATATATAGAATATGTAATTTTATATATATATATATATATATATATATAGAGAGAGAGAGAGAGAGAGAGAGAGAGAGAACGATATTATGTAGGACGATATACAAGTCAACATATGGAATGATAGAACAATACATTCATTCATTCATTAATTATTATCTTTTCGGCTTAGTCCCTAGTCTGATATTCTATTTATAATGGTTGTTATTCAATAATAAAATTAATCCTCAAAAATACAACATGCCTAATAATTTTGCACTCCCTGTATATACACACATATGTATATGTATATATATATATACATACACATGCAGTTTATATCATATCAATTTGCTAAATCCTGGTCGAGTCATTGCTCTAGTCACAATCTGCTGAGTTCTGGAAGTTTTTTAGGTCAATTTGATTTAAGTGGTCTTATTAAAGGCTATTTCTACTCATTTTCTCATACGCCTTCTGGGTGGAGCGTGAGGTTCAGGTTGGGATGGTCAACCTTTCTATTGTCTCAGGGGAAAATGGAAAAAAATGCATGATACAGTCTTAAATATACCTGTACATACTAAATACAGATTTGAAGTTATGAAATCAGCCCTTCCACTACGCAAGCAAGATCTCTTTTCACATCACTGTTACTAATTATTAGACACAAGGGGGAAAAAATGCATATGGCACGGTAAAGAAACTGAAAAATTATTCACAAATTCTCATGCATGTGAATTTCGTTCCCATATTTTCTCCCTTTTCCAGTTTTATGAGTCTTTTGATTTAATATGTGACATCAAAGAGTCGTCCTTTTCCTGACAATCATCATTAATGTGAGAGTAACGTGCAATTAGCTTAACACTTAATACAATAATGCTAAATTATCCTGTGTGTCATAATAGCTAATCTTGACTTAAAATACTGTATCAGTACATCAGTTAAAGCCTGCTTCATTGCTTCAAATGAATTTTTTTTTAAATTACTTTAATCAGGGTGTACTTTAAACTTTTAAAGTACGAGCATGTGCGTCTTAAATTAACTAAAATATTGTCTTTTAGGACTTAAATCATTTTAAACGGGTCTTAATTTTCCAACCAGACCAACACATTCAATCACCAACAATACATCTCAGTACAACCTTTAACAAAAGTCAAATTTATTGACTCAATTTTTTAAGTCTGTGTATACAACCAGAGTTTGTGTGCTTTGACACATTATTTAATATATGTGGCTAAGAAATAACAAAATTAGATTTTGTTTTTTTTGAGGGGATCTTTTAAAATCTTCCCAGCGCATTGTTTTGCATGATTTGTTGCTATTTTCAGACCAGCGCAACAGTACTTTTCATGTTTTGCACCACGTTTAAATGGCAAATCCATTTGCACCACTTTGTGGACTCATGGGTGTGCTGGTCTATAAAGGTGGTGTGTTAAGGCGCATTGTTGGTGCGTTGCTATTTTGAGGAACTGAAATAGACTGCGATATTGACCTACTAAAAACTGAGCTAAAGTGCAGCGCAGAGTGCGTTGGTTATGCGCCTATGCAGGTCCAAACGCTTACACACTGTTTAATACACACAGGATGTACAGCAACACACAAATATCTTTACATATAAAAGGATTAAAATATTACAAAAGTTATTATTTTCTACATAAATATAAGAAACACTGCCTCCATGCCGTCTTCACCTCGGGGCTTTTTTTCATCACAATTTGCATAATGTTATTAGTAGCTGATTATTTATTATATGCATATTTATATTTGTTTTAATAAAAAACAAGTTCAGATTTGTCCACCTTTTAGGTTTTGGAGACGTCTGTCTGTCAATAGGACGTCAGTTTTTTGAGCACACTTTGTTATTATTGTTAATTTATTGATTTGCTGGAAATTAGAACTGAATTTAGAAATAGTTTTGAAACAAATCTTTGTGATTAAAAAACAAAATTAAATATGTCGGCTAATAAATGTCTTTAGTGGAGTGAGTTTCCACCGTTTCCTTATCTACGAAAATAAAGGAGTAAATAGGCCAAATGGAGGAGGTTCGTTCTTTATTCTCGTTCTTCAGATGGTCTGTTTAACTGTTTAGATTAGATTAGATTTGATTCAACTTTATTGTCATCACACATGTACAAGTACAAGGAAACGAAATGCAGTTTAGGTCTAACCAGGAGTGCAATAGCAGCAAGTGCAGGATACAGGTATAAGTTATAAAGTGCAGCTATAGAAAAACTATGGTGATATTTACAAATGGATGTACTATGAACATTATATACAGGTTGTGTTAGCTATGAACAGATTTACAATAGATGGATAAATGTACAGGTTGCTATTAATAATCAGAAGTGTGCAGATAGATAAACATAATTACAAGTGTATATGTACAGTGGATGTGTACATAATTTACAAATGTACATGTGCAGTAGGTGTGTACAGTTCAAATAAATTAATCAGTGCAATGAATATGTGCAATTTTTAACTGTGCAAATGTTAAGTAGTGCAGTGATTATGAGGAGTCTGAGTTATGAGGAGAGGAGAGTGGGGTGTATTAGGGGGGCAAAAAGTCAGTGGGGAGCAGAGTTCAAGAGGGAGACAGCTCTGGGGAAGAAGCTGTTCTTTAGTCTGCTGGTTTTTGTCCGGGGGAGCCTGAAGCGCCTGCCAGAAGGCAGGAGAGAAAACAGTCTGTGAGCAGGGTGAGAGGAATCTTTAAGAATACTGCGTGCTCGGCGCAGACAGTGTTTCCTCTGGATGTCCTCTATGGCTGGCAGTGTGGTCCCTGTGATGCGTTGGGCAGTTTTCACCACCCGCTGCAGTGCCTTACGCTCCGCAACAGAGCAGCTTCCATACCAGACTGTGACACAGTTCGTCAGGAACTGTTTTCTCACAAGTAAAGCGTTCAGTTTTTCCACTTACAAAGTTCGCCATGTAAATAGCAAATGCACCATGGTGTGACGCAACTAACTCTTAAAGGGAATGGTGACGAGACTTTGATTGGTTTAATGCACGTGATGCTCAAAACATGCCCATAACTTATTAAGAGAATAAGCACAACCCTGTTAGACCATGCACCGGGGCGCAGGCTGTATTTTTTGTCATTGTTGATTGGACATGACCTTAATGCTATTGTGCCATGCGTTTAGACGTTGCATCTAGATCATTAAAATAGAGCCCTGTGTTTATCCCCATATAAGTCTGAAATTGTATTTATAATGGCCTTGAAGAGGTCTTAAAGTCTTTAATTTGACTTGGTAAAACCTGAAGAAACCCTGTTCAGTGAGGCAGTTCTCTGATTTAGCTAATCATTTATTTATATAAAATGTATTCATTTTCCTTCGGCTTAGTCAGCGGAATGAACCGCCAACTTATCCAGCATGTGAAGGATACCCTTCCAGCTGCGACTTAGTACTGGGAAACACCCATACACACTCATACACTACGGCCAATTTAGTTTATTCAATTCACCTATAGCGCATGTCTTTGGACTGTGGGGGAATCCGGAGCACCAGGAGGAAACCCATGCCAACATAGCGAGAACATGCAAACTCCACACAGAAACGCCAACTGACCCAGCTGGGACTCGAACCAGCGACCTTTTTGCTGTGAGGCGACAGTGCTAACCACTAAGCCACCGTCACCCTAAACTAAAATTATATTATTATAGACTAAAATTATAAGCTAAAAATATAGGTATTAATTTATATAATTTAAAAAAAACAAGTAAAATGTCAAATCATGCAGACAAATTTTTCTTACGCTGTAAACAATGCGCTTTCAAACAATTTCTTCAAATCGATTAAGTTAACTTAAGTGGTTTTACAAATGCAAGTGTATTTAATGACATGGAATGATATGTAGTGCTGTATAGATCGATACATAGATCCATATATAGAAAAATATATAGATAGATAAATTATATATAATATATGACAAAAAATAGAATTATAGAATATATGAATAGAATGACATAGAAGGATAAACAGAATGACAGATGGGTGGAACCATATATAAGTACTACATTTACATAATACACGTTTCAAATCATATATAAAAAAATATAGGTATTTATTTATATAAAAAAAGTAAAAAGTCATAAATTATGCAGACACATTTTGCTTAAGCACTGTAAACAATGCTGGCTTTCAAACAATTCCTTCATGTTGTCCCAAAACAAATCGATTAAGCTAACTTCATCAGTTAATCAGTTTTACAAATGTAAGTGTATTTAATGACATGGAACGATGTGAAGTGCTGTATATATTGATATATAGAACAATAGATAGATAGCTAAATTATATATAAAATGTATAACATAATATTGAACAGTATATAGATAAGTTGATATAATGATATACAGAACGATTAACAAAATTATGGAACAAGTGGAACCATATATAACAACTAGGTTTAATATTATTATACATTTAAATTTATATATTAAAAATAAAGGTATTTATATAAAAAAACTAAGTAAAATGTCATGAATTATGCGGACACATTTAGCTTAAACTGTAAACCATGCTGGCTTTCAAACAATTCCTTCATATTGTTCCAAAACAAATCGATTAAGCTAACTTCATTGTTCAATACACTTACATTTGTAAAACTGATTAACTTACCCCCCTCCTAAAAAATTAAGAGTTGTGTTGTTTCAACTCATTTTAAATAATTTGACATTCTTTGAGTGCAGGATGTTTCCGCAATCTCAATTTCTGTGAGACCTTTACAATATAACATATGAGCTCAAATAAAATACTAATACGTTGCTTTTATTTCCATTAAATGAATGAAGATACTCCTGAGTCTGAAAGATAACCATTAAATGACTCTTCCTAAGTTCAGAACAATTAAGCTAAGTTGTTAATTTGTCTAATTAAATCTTTAAAAGAGACCATTAAAATGAGCATGTCTGACTCAAAAGTCCTTTGATGTCTGTCTTTAAGGACAGTTCTTCAGTTATGAGCTGTGGCCGGGGTGGAGATGGAGATGGAGTATAAATACCCCGTCTTTCCAAGAGACTAGCAACAGTACGAGCAACCAGCTGGCAAAAGCACATTTACTGTTCACTCGCTGCAGAACATCAAGCTCTCGGTTCAGTTTCTCTTGAACGGACAACAACAAGGAACATGTAAGTAAAACATCTTGTGCAAACATTGTTTATTGGTGAAACTTATATTCTGCTTTTACTGTGTTTGCCTTCGACAATGGAGAAAGTATTGATTTTTAAAACTCACTGGTATCTTTAGAAAGGCCTTGAGATTCTTAGGGTAATCTGATTTATGAATTTATGAAGTTGTGATTTATGAATTATCAACAATCTAATGAACCATCTTTTTCTGTTTACCCAGCATGCCTTTCTCATGCAGCCCATACAACAACAACCTCTGTGGCCGTTTTACACCCATCAAACTGATGGCCGACGACTGCAGGAGGGGAGCATGCTATTCACCATATGCTAACTCTTGGTATAACCAATGTGCAAGTTCTTGTGGCAAGATTAACCCTTGTGCCACTCCTTGCGCAGACCCTTGCGGTTACCCCTATGGTTACTCCTATGGCTACCCCTATGGTTCCAACTATGGTTACAACTACGGCTACCCCTATGGTTACAACTGTGGCTACAACTATGGCTACCCATATGCTAATCGTTGTGTTAACCCATGCACCACCACTCCGTATGTTAAATCATGCGTTAACCGTGGTCTTGACACCTGCGTTAACCCCTGCGTTAACCCTTGTGCCACTCCATGCTCTACCTACTCTTACCGCGATTATGAGTCTAGGCAAGTTGTTACGAGGGAGTGCATTGATGACTGCACAACCAAGCGAGTCTGTGCAACTGACGGTAAGAGTTCATCCTGCAATGCTTGTTAGCTTATAATAATTGAATGCCTGTCATATAACAGCCTGCTGATTTTGCTTTCTCAGAAGCTCTCCTCCGTGTGAGCAAGGTTGACCTTCTGTCATGCAGGACTGGACCTAATCGTATGGAGCACCGCACACACTTCTTCCTTGAGGAGAAACTCATCGTCCGTAGAGGACAGTGTTTCAATATGTGGGTTGATCTGTGCCGTCCTTTCAACCCCAGCTGTGACAAACTTCACCTGGAGCTCAAACTTGGTTAGTTACGACCAACGGAGGAAATGTGGATGATCTGCAGCAGTTATTTGCATCCTCACTGGAATTGTTTTGTCCTTGTGTGTTTTACAGGCCACATCCCATCAATCCGCGACGGCACATACGTGATCGTCCCAATCGTGGAGGAATTCAAGAAAGACTGCTGGGGTGCAAGGATTGTTGAGAGGTGCCAGAACAGAATCAAACTGTGTGTGAACTCTCTCCCAACCTCTTGTGTTGGACGTTACCAGCTCAGCGTTGTGACACACTGTTCAGCAGGAAGATTCTGCTTGCCATATGTGCCTGAAAATGACATTTACATGCTGTTCAACCCCTGGTGCAAAGGTACGCGTTTAAAGAACAAGAAATAAATTAAAAATAGTACTACTGAAACTTAATTAAAAACTCCAATGCTATCTTTATCAGAGGACTGTGTGTACCTGCATGAGGAGACCGAGAGAGCAGAGTACGTGCTGAATGATATTGGTAAAATCTACTATGGAACCAAGCACCAGATTGGTTGCAGATCATGGAACTTTGGTCAAGTGAGAACCAAACTTTTATTCATCTCACTACTAGAGTTTTGCTGAGTGAAACTAACAACTTTTTTGTAAAGTAACTTGCTAAACACTTCCTACAATTGATGCAGTATTGGAAAACTCTACACCACAGAAGTTTTCCTGTCTTTCATAATTTCCAATTTCTGCTGTCTGACTTTCAGTTTGAGGAAGGAATCCTGCCCGCATGTTTCTATGTGTTGGAGAAGAGTTGTGCCCCTTGCTCAGGATGGGGAAACCCCATTAACATCTCCAGAGTTGTGTCTGACATGGTGAGTTCTTCATTTTGGTTTGGTTTTGGAAAGCTTTAAAATGGAGCTTGCTATGTAGACTCAACATTTCCAATTCGTCACTCTTCTCTAATAGGTCATTGCCAAAAAAGACTGTGGTGTGTTGATGGGCAACTGGTCAAACTGCTATACCGATGGAATCGCTCCAACATCCTGGTGCGGCAGTAGCGCCATCTTGAGGCAGTACTACAAATGTGGAGGAGTACCTGTCAGATATGGACAGAGCTTAGCCTTTGCTGGAGTCACCAACACAAGTAAGACATCTTTCAGATTCAGGAAAGTGGTGGTAGATTCCATCTAGGAAAGTCTGTTCATTTGGTGGCCATATTTGCGTTCATCCAAAACAAAATCCTATCCAAATGAATGGGGAAATACAGAAATCTCCAAAACTGCTTGATGTCAAATTGGATATTTCAAATCACAAAAAAATCTGAAGTGACTAGTCTTATTACTTTTGTTGCTCAAGTTCTAATTACATTTAAACATGTTATTCCCAGACTGCTCCAGGTACTGCTTAAAGATTGGCGAGTAATCAAACCTGTAAAAAAACCCCATAAAAGCTTGATTTAAAAGATTGACTGGGTAATCTGACTGGAAGGCTGGACTTTCTTAGATGCGGCAGCCATGTTGAGCACTGCCCATTCCCCATTCATAGTAATGCAAGTGGACCTTCCGTCTGTGTTCCTCTTTTCTTTCTCTTAGTGTTGAGGTGTTTGGGTATTCCCACTCGTCCAGTCTCAAACTTCTGCTCTGCTCACGACACTGATGTATGCTTGACATCCGACGTCTATCTGGATGAGAAGTTTCAGCTGATTGATCACATGAACGCCAATCCAATCTGGTGAGCATCTTTAGGATTTAGCACCAAGGGTTGAATGAGCAGGAAGTTACAACATCATCTTTTCCGTGTAGGAACTACCATGTGTGGAATGAGGCCTGGATGACCCGTCCAGATCTGCCCACTGGTTTTGGAGGTTGGCAGGCCATTGACTCCACTCCTCAGCTGACCCACCAGGGTTTCTTCCGCTGCGGCCCAACCTCAGTAGCTGCAATCCGCAGCGGGCAGACCTTCCTGAAGCATGACGTGCCCTTCCTCTTTGCAGAAGTGTGTTAATTACTTTACATGTACTTTACTCTGTTTGACAGAATGCCTTACTTGACTAATGATTGCTGTTGGGTCTCTAGGTGAACAATGATAAGGTGTACTGGCAGCGCAAGTGTGATGGTACATTCGGTGTTGTCCATGTTGAGAAGGATGTAGTCGGTCACTGCATCAGCACCAAGGCTATCGGATCAGATCAACGTCTCGACATCACAAACCTCTACAAGCATCCATGTGGTGAAAACACATTCATGTCTCAGATCTGGCCAACTCCGAATGGTAGTTTGGGGTCTCACCTTTACCTCCCATTTCAGGTTCTGAGGATAGGTGCACTGCTCTGGAAACTGCTGTTCGCCACGGCTGTAGAAGAATCAATTACCCTCTGCCCTGCGCTGAAGATGTCGTCTGTGAAGTCAATCTGAAGGGAGATGGGCCATGTGTAGGAAGGGATGCAGTGGTTTGCATTAACCTAAGAAACAAATGCAACCAGCCTCGTAGTGTCACCCTCTACAGCCATGCCGCAGCCATGTACTACACCGGAGTCAGGAGGACCTACCTGAAGAGAGACCAGACATGCATTGAGCTCAAGCCTTCTGAATGTGAGAAGAGATCAAGCTTGTTTAAACAAACAATGCCACAGGTAGTAAAATGAAAGCTAATAAAAGAACTGTTTTGTTCTCCACTATAGGCAAACCTCTGGAATGGACCCTGAGTTATGATGAGTATAAGGAGCACCTGGTGGATCACGCTCCACTGATGCTCAACCTCTTCGGACACGTGGCTCAAACCAAGCAGATTCTGGCCACCCAGTATAACTTCAGACTGCGCACTCCTGACCTGGTTCTCGCTGTAAGTCTGAACTCCCGCTTCAAATGTTATCACTCGATTGAATGGAAGTTATCAGCTGATAGATATAGGCCAGTAGGGGCCTTCTGCGCCTACTGGTAGCCTTAGAAGGCTGTTATCATCCATCCACATGGTTAATCAGCTATACTAATAGAGAACGACTCCAGATCTAGATCTGTTTTTACATTACTGTGACGGTTGGGTTTAGGGTAGGGGTAGACATTAATACAATACAATTATGGGAAATTTAATAAGTAATATATCTATTACTTATATCTATAGCTGATTAACCATGTGAATGGATAACAGCCTTCTGAGACTCTACTGGCCCATATCTATCAGCTGATAACCACTGATAATTTCACTGACCATTCAATTGAGTGATAACATTCGAATCAGCTGGTCTGAAGCTACCCTTACCCACCTAATTCTTGAATCAGTTGGATTTTAATGCTAAAATATGGCTCATTTATGCTTCTTCTCAGCCTGCATGTGATGCTGTTGTGGGTCAAGAAGTGGCCGTCAAAGTCACCTTCCAGAACCCGCTGTCTTGCGTCCTGAGGAACGCTGCTTTCCGCTTTGTGGGACTCGGACTGCCACATCCTAGAATTATCAACTATGGGTAAGACAGAGTATTTTGTATTAAATAGTGACGAAAAGCTCTTCTATTATATCAATATATGATTGATTAATATGTTATAAATATATCAATGTTTAATGAAAGAGATTAAACTGCAAATAGTCAAGTATTAATATTCAGCGTCTAGTAATTTTTAATAATCTTTCTGTTTTCTTTTAGTGATATCGCCGGACATGCCACCGTGTCCCTGACGGAGAAATTCATTCCCATGTGTCACGGCCCACAGAAACTGCTGGCATCATTCGACTGTCCTCAGCTCACTCAGGTGCACGGATTCACCAACATGGTTGTCAAACAGCACTGATAAACCCATCGATTAACCAAACGACAAGCCTTCACGGGATAGAAAGCGCTTCCCCCTGAACCGATCTGCAGAATTAAAACGCATCTGTTAGTTTCACTTCAACCTGTAAACCTCCAAGCTTCTCACAGCGCATTCAATCATGATTTAAGACCACTGTGATGATGCTTTAGTAGCACGTTGGTCTTCCATTATGATTAAATGGCACAGATTTTTATTACTTTGAGCTTTGAGAGATTTACAAATGTTATACTGAATGATCATTAATCATAGTTCTGGTAATTCTTCTTTGTTTTCATAATCATTGTTTTATGGTGATGGTTATTCTGTCCTGTCTAGCCTCAGCTTCAATAAAATACTTCCAAGCATACTACACTGTGTCTGTGGTTGACTGTAATTGAACATGATCTACTAAAAAGAGGCTTTATTCCCTCTTGTAAATTAGTAATACATTCCAGAATTGTATATGCACATAAATCCAGCTGGGTTTCAAAAACTTGATTGCCAAAATGTGCTGTAGAGAATGGATCCACTGGTATTAAAAGATAATATAAAACACATTTCAAGTCAAAGAGATAAAAGAAAACAGAAAAGATACTAGGTTTAGTGTTTAAAATATATATGCATATAAAAAAATGGTCTGACATCTGAATCTATGGTGCAGTAAAAGCTGATTAAATCCATCCAGTTATCCAGGCGAGGGAAACACATTCAGTGCATTGTTCTGAATCCCTGAGAAAAAGACTGGGGGTTTGGGTCTGAATCAGAATCGGCATCTATTGAGTACAAGCAAGTCTGAGTAAAGTAACGATTGAGAGTCTTCATTTATCTCCTACCAAAACCTTCATGTCCAAAATGAGAAGGGAAAACATCTTCCAGGATCAACGATGGGAGTAAAACTTCAGTAAAGACTGCAAAATACAAAAGGTTTTTCTTCCTCAGTGCTTTTATCCTGTACAAATATCTTTCTTCCAACAAATTTCACTTCTACTTTATACCACAATTCTGAGTAAACAATTTGTAAAACCCAAATTGCAAAAAATAAAGCCAATTAAAAGTTGTGAAATTGGAATTTTGAGATGTAGATTCAGAAATGACAATGAAATTAGATTTGTCAGCTATACATTGTGAGATGTTGATAAATTGAAGAAACTACCACATGGAAGATGAAATTAAAATTGTAAAATACTATACCAGGGGTGTCCAAACTCAGTCCTGGAGGGCCGTTGCCCTGCATATTTTAGTTTTACCCCAATTAAATGCATCTGAACCAGCTACTCAAGCGCTTTCTAGGTGTACTAGAAACTTCCAGGCAGGTGTGCTGAAGGAAGTTGGAGCTAAATTATGCAGGACACCGGCCCTCCAGGACTGAGTTTAGAAAACCCCTGATATACACTAGACGTCTTTTCTTTAAATAAAATGTAAAAACTAATTTGATGTTGATATGAATGGTGAGATTTGTTGATGAATTAAGGAGTTCTGAGATGTCAAAAGTCAAAACCTAAGAAACTACGACATGCAAGATGAAATTATAATTGTAAAAAAAAAAATACTATACCAGGGCTGTCCAAACTCAGTCCTGGAGGGCCAGTGTCCTGCATATTTTAGTTACAATCCGAATTAAACACCTCAACCAGCTACTCAAGCTCTTTCTAGATCAGGGGTGCTCAACCCTGTTCCTGGCGATCGACCTTCCAGCTGATTTCAGCTCCAACCCTGATCAAACACACCTGAACCAATTATTTAGAACGTGAGGAGCACTTGATAATTACAGGCAGGTGTGTTTGATAAGGGCTGCAACTGAAACTGCAGGAAGGTCAATCGCCAGGAATAGGGTTGAGCCCCCCTGTTCTAGATATACCAGAAACTTCCAGGCAGGTGTGTTGAAGAAAGTTAGAGCTAAACTAAGCAGGACACCAGCCCTCCAGGACTGAGTTTGGACACCCCTGATATACACATTCTTTTCTCTAAAAAGAATTATAAAATGAATTGGATTTATGAGATGTGTTGATGGATTAATGAGTTCTGAGATGTAAAGTCGAAAACCTAAGATACTATCACATGGAAATAAGGTTAGAATTGGAAAATACTAAATAGACAGACTTGTAAGCCGGAATTTAGAGAATTTAATTCAGAAATGTTGGATTTTGTGATATAATATCTGCAGTTTATGAAAATAAAAACTGATTGGCAAGAAATAAAGTAAGAATTGTGAAAATATTAACCAGAAATGCAATTATCCTTTAACTTTTTACGAGAAGTGTCATGAGATTTTTAAATGACCACAGAGAGTCAGGACCTTGGTTTAACGTCTCATCAGAAAGACGGCGCCCACTGACAGTATAGTGTCCCCTTCACTATACTGGAGCATTAGGACTCACACAGACCGCAGGTTGAGCGCCCCCTGCTGGCCTCACTAACACCACTTCCAACAGCAACCTAGTTTTCCCATGTAGTCTCCCATCCAGGTACTGACCAGGCTCAGTCTTGGGCTGCAAGGAGACGTGGCTGTGGCCATATCAATATGAATAAGAAAAAAATGTGGAATTAAAAATATTTGCGAACAGAAGCATAAAGATTTGATATCATTAAAAATTTTTGCTTTAAGTAAACGTCTTCATTTAGATCAAACGCTGACGAAGAACATTTAGTGTAGTACATGATTAATGTCTTAAAATAATACCAAAACAATTCAGAATTGTGAGATATAAAGTCTGAATTTAAAAAAAAAGTCAGAATTGTGGAAATAAAAAGCAGAAATGCAATTACTGATTTTTTTCCTCACAAATATCTAAACATTTACAATTGTATGCTTACAATGAGGGAAAATAGCTGATAGTTACAACTTGCTGACAGAAATGAAGATTTAGATTTGATAAAGATTTGTTATCATTATAATTTCGCTTCAAGTAAACGTCTTTATGTAGATCAAACACTGATAAAGAAAAGCACATGATTAATATCTTAATAGCGAACAATTCAGATTTTTTTTTGTATTATTTTAAGTCAGAATTGTGTGATATCAAGTCTGAATTTTAAGAAAAAAACCTGAATGGCAAAAAATAAAGTCAGAATTGTGAAAATATAAACCAGCAATGTAATTATCTTTATTTTCCCCCCTAAAATAAGAACAAAGTGGAATAAAAACAATTTGCTAATGGAAGTTAAGATTTAGATTTGATATCACTAAAAATATTTGCTTCAAGTAAACATCTTCATTTAGATCAAACACTGATGAAGAAAATTCAGTGCAGTGCATGATTAATATCTTAATATCGAACAATTCAGATTTTCTTTTGGTATTATAGTAAGTCAAAATTGTGTGTGATCAAGTCTGAATGTTGAAGAGAAAAAAAAAATTTAAACTGAATGGCAAGAAAAAGTCAGAATTGTAAAAAATATAAACCAGAAATGCAATTATATTTTATTTTTTACCCCACAAATATTTAAACACTTACTATTTTACACTTAAATTAAGAAAAAAATGTGGAATAAAAAAAATTGCTGATAGAAGCACTTCAAGTAAACGTCTTCATTTAGATCAACAATGACGAAGAACATTTAGTGCAGTGGATGATTAATATCTTAAAATAATACCAAAGCAATTCAGAATTGTTGGATATTAAGCCTGAATTTTAAGGAAAAAAAACTTAATGGCAAGAAATAGTCAGATTTGTGGAAATATTAACCAAAAATGCTAATATCTTTTAATTTTTCCCCCTGAAATAAGAAAAAAAAGTGGAATAAAACAAATTGCTGATAGAAGCTAAGATTTAGATTTGATGTCACAATAAAAAAATGCTTAAAGTAAACATTTTCATTTAGATCAAACACTGATTAAGAAGATTTAGTGTAGTACATGATTAATATCTGAATATCTAACTATTCAGATTTTATTTTGTATTATTTTAAGTCAGAATTGTGTGATATAAGGTCTGAAAATAAAAACTGAATTGTGAAAATATGAAGCAGAACTGTGATTATCACTCCTCACTAATATCTAAACACTTTCCATTATATGCTTAAAACGAGGAAGATGTGGAATAAGACAGCTATTTAAGCATAAAGATTTGATATCATAAAATTTGTAGCTTCAAGTAAACATCTTCATTTGGATCCAACACTGAGGAAGAAACTGTAGTGACGTGTAGTGAACACGATTAAGCTCTTAAAATAATACCAAAAAACATCAGCTTTGCTAAAGGAGCCGGTCAGTCAGGGTTTGTGTGAACAGGTCTGGAGTCTGACGGTAAAATGACCCTCTGCTCATCGATGCGTTTGGCTTGCGAACGAAGAATGAGGCTGAAGAAGTCTTCATCTGGGACTGTAGGACCTCTGGTTGGCGGAGGAGGAGGAGCACATCTCTGATCGTCCAGCCTGGATCCCTGAACAGTCAGAAACAAACACTTAAAGTCACAACACACACTTTCAAACGTATGTGCAATTACTACCATTGATTAATCGTAATGAAATCGGAAATGTGCGGCTGCGATTGTAATGCACTTCTCATCAGGAAAGAACAGTTCTGTGATCAGTAGTAAAATCCAGAGGGCACTATTGCATAGTGATAGGAGAAATTAAGCTTTTCTAAACAGCAAAACAATTGATTCACTGTTGATTTGAAGCAGTCAAAACACCACATGCCAGAGACACCTGGGGCCTGTAAAATAAAGCTGGATTAGATAGCTAGCCAGTTAAGTTTCCGTTTAGTTTGCACAAATTCTGTGGCCATGGCAACAAATAGTGTTTACAGTCAAAGGCTGCGTCCGAAACCCCATACTTCAATACTATCCAGTACGCTAAAATCAGTATGCAAGCCGAGTAGTATGTCCGAATTCATACAATTCGAAAATCAGTATGTGAAAAGTACCCGGAAGACCTACTACTTTCGGCGAGATTCTGGTGCGCATCCCATGCACGCTGCGCTATCCTATGATGCTCCGCGACAGAATTCATGAATGGGAGTGAATTGACGCAACTGACGCAGGTAGGTCATGTGACCATGACAAAATGGCAGATGTAGCACGTCCGAATTCCATTCATAATTCTTACATTCATACTGTACAGAACGTACTTTTCTAATGGCCGAGTAGTACGTTTAAATTCAAATGCAGTACCTACTGAGTAGTAGGCGGTTTCGGACGGTAGGAATGGAAGGAATGCCAATACGATTCGGGGTATTCGGGGTATTTCCAATCAATACAATTTTAATTTATTAATTTCATTTTTTATGGAAAACTCATATTACTTCTGAAAACAAGACATTGTTTTTTTTTACCTGTCTAGACAATGTTTCTCAATTTATGCATTTTTGGATATTTGGACTAGAAACAAGATAAAAAAATCTATTTTGCAGTGTAACCATTGACTTCCATAGGATTTTTATTTTATTTTTTTTTACTATGGAAGCCAATGGTTACCAGTTATCAGTTATCATTTTTCAAAATATCTTCTCTTCTCTTGTTCTCAGAATAAAGAAACCAATAAAGGTTTAAAACCACTTGAGGGTTAGTAAATAAGGTAAAGTGTCATTTTTGTGTGTACTGTCCCTTTGTACTACGTAAATGATAATTTCACATGCAAAACTTATAACAAAGAGGCATAGTTCACTTACAAACTATGCAAATTTATTATCATGTCACTGCAGAACGAATATCTTGGTGCCATCATAGTCAGAATAATAAACTTTGATTTTGAACATGATTTTGCATAGTTTCAGTGAACTATGACTTTTTAGTAAAAGCAGCACATGCTCCTAATTGGAGGTATCTATTAAAACTGGCTTTACTGACAAAATGCAGCTAAAAATGTCCCCTTGATTATGGCTTGGACTTCCATGCAGCTGAATAATAATAATAAACAGCACTGACCTGGCATTTAATCAGCATGTCGAAGAAGTCTTCATCTGCCTCTCTGCTATTGCCCGTGGCCATGAGTTTGCTGAGGACGTCCTGGCTGTGGCGTTGATCCAGACGGAGACCCGGCAGACTGTCCACACTGACCCGCTGCTCGTCCAGTCGGCGGCTCTGAGAACTGGCCAGCAGGTCTAGAAAATGTCCTGGCTGTGCCGAGGCCTCGGTTTCGCACGCGGAAGTAGCTAAACAAAGTGAGAACGATTTTTAAATACTGTAATTCATGCAATGATTACACTACTGCACACTACTGCTGTAGTGACCCACGAAAAGTGAGATCAAAACTGAAACTCTAGAGTAGGCGAGAAGGTGTTTCTAATTTGCATAAAGTTAATTTTAGCTCATGCTGTTTTTCTATTTAAACAGCTGAGATTTACATGTCAGACTCAACTTGTCCTTTAGCTTTGAAGCACCATCCGACACACTTTGCTAAGACTAGTTTGACTAACATCTTGTTTTTGTTTTATATATAACATGCATATATAAAGCTATTTGTTAAATGTTAGACAGGTCTATGTCAATCTGTCCATCTATCACTAGGAACAGGACATATGTTAAAAGTTGCTAGCAGTATGTTAAATCATACTACTAATGTGCTAAAATGTAATGAGCTAAAATATGCTACTAACTTTACAAAGCATACTAGCATGAGTACCCTGCTGAAAAAAACTGCATATGCTGGTAAGGTATGTTTTGATGCTGGTCTTGCTGGTTTCAGTGCTGGTTTTGCTGTTCTCAGTGCTGGTCTTGCTGGCCTGAGTGCTGGTCATGACCAGCATTGAAACCAGCAGGACCAGCTTTGAGACCACCAAGACCAGCATTAAAACCAGTAAGACCAGCATCAAGACCAGCAAAACCAGCAAGACCAGCATCAAAACATACCTTACCAGCATATGCTGGTTAAAACATGCTATAACAATTATCAAAATTCCGTCAACATGCTAAACCATCCTAGCTAATATGCTAAATGCAAAGCACACTAACACATGTAGACAACAATACAGTCTAACAACAAATGATAAATGCAGTAATAAAATCCAGGTTAAACCATGCTAATGTGCAAAAATGTGTTAGTATCATGCTAACAATCTAAAGACATGACATACATAAATGTGTTATAATATTATAGCAAATTCTAAAACATGCTAGCAATGTGCCAGCAATGTAAACACAAGCTAGAAACATGCACATCAATGTAGTAAAATATGCTAGCAATAGGTTAAACCATGGTATTAATGTGCTAAATCATGATAGCAAATGATTAATGCTTTTTAAACATGCTAGTAATATTGTTTTAAAACATTATCAATTTGCTAAAAATATGCTACCAATGTGTTGTCAATGTGAACACAAGCTAGAAACATGCTAGCCATGTACTAAAATATGATAGAAACATGATATTCCTAGTAACATATTAGCAGTGTGCTAAAACATTATGAGGTAAAATATGCTACCAACTTTACAAAGCATACTAGCATGGATACATGTTAAAACATGCTAAAACAATTACCAAAATTCAGTCAACATGCTAAACCATGCTAGCCCATATGTTAAATGCAAACTAGCATACTAACAATAATAATACATTTCAACAACAAACAATATGCAGTAATATGCATAAAATCCAGGTTAAACCACGCTAACGTGCTAAAATGTAAATCTAAAGACGGGACAACAACATGCATAAATGTGTTATAATATGATGGCAAATTCTAAAACATGCTAGCAATGTGCTAGCAATGTAAACAAGCTAGAAACATATAACAAAATATGCTTGCAATAGGTTAAACCATGGTTGTAACATCTTAGCAATGTGCTAATTCATCATAGCAACAGATTGTTAATGCGTTTAAAAAAAACATTCTAGCAATATTAAGATTAACAGTTTCCTAAAATATGCTACTAATGTGCTGTTAATGTGAACAAGCTAGAAACATGCAAGCCATGTACCAAAATATGCTAGAAACATTTTAAAACTAGCAGCATGTTAGCATGTGCTTTAAACATAATGAGGTAAAATATGCTACCAACCTCACAACATATACTAGCACATGTACAGTACATGTTAAAACATGCTAACAACAATTAAAAAAATTCAGTCAACATGCTAAACCATGCTAGCTAGCCCATGTGCTTAATGCAAACTAGCATACTAACAATAATAATACATTCTAACTACAAACGATATGCAGTAATATGCATAAAATTCAGGTTAAACCATGCTAATGTGCTAAAATGTGTTAGTAACACGCTAACAATCTAAAGACGTGACAACAACATGCATAAATGTGTTATAATATGGCAAGTTCTAAAACATGCTAGCAATGTTCTAGCAATGTAAACAAGCTAGAATCATGATAGCAAATTATTAATGTGTTTTGAACATGCTAGCAATATTGTTCTAAAACATTATCAATTTGCTAAAAATATGCTACCAATGTGTTGTCAATGTGAACAAGCTAGAAACATGCTAGCCATGTACTAAATAATGTTAGAAACATGTTAATCCTAGTAACATATTAGCAATGTGTAACACGTGAGGTAAAATATGCTACCAGCTTTACGAAACATACTAGCACATGTACACAATAAAACATGCTAACAACAATTACAAGAGTACAGGCAACATGGTAAACCATGCTAGCTAATATGCTAAACAAAAATAATACTAGTACATCCAGAGCATGTTAAAACATTCTAACAACATTTACAAAAACATACATAAAATCTGGGCTAAAACAGGCTAATGTGCTAAAAATGTGTTATTAGCATGCAAACAATCTGAAGACATGATAACAACATGCTATTAATGTACTACCATGTTAAATGTAACATGATAGCAAATCTAAAACATGTTAGCAATGTGCTATTAATGTGACCACAAGCTAGAAACATGCTACCAATGTACTAAAATATGCTAGCAATAGGTTAAAGCATGGTTGTCACATCTTAGCAATGTGATACATCTTGATAGCAATGTACTATTAATGTGACCACAAGCTGGAAACATGTTAACAATATACTAAAATATGCTAGCAAAAGGTTAAAGCATGGTATATACCCTGCTGAAAAAAACAGC
>CAIGQZ010001345.1:26686496-26704355 GCA_903798205.1 Danio tinwini | reverse complement strand
GAAGAGGGTTTCTACAGGTGAGTGGGCTTGACAAACCACCTGTAGAAACACTCTTCTCTCTCTATATGCACCGGACAGTTTACCTATGGAGAGTGCACTTTACATATAGAGAGAGCATATAGAGAGAAAAGTGTTTCTACAGGTGAGTGGGCTTGATAAGCCACTTGTAGATTCACATTTCTCTCCATATGCAACAGACCCTTTTCTTAAACTCCATCTTACAATAACTCAAGGTAAATAATCTTTACTTGTGAACATACCACATAATCATTGAGAGCCAATCAGTATTTCTCAAAACACTTAAACAAGTTTTAATAATTTTGTTTTAATATAAATTTGGTTCAAAGGCATTAGACACAAACTAACATTGGCTAAATGTTTGACCCCCATGATAGTCAATGAATAATTTGCACTCTGATCATATGCTCTATCGATTGAATAAATGTATTATTCTCAGTTTGTACAATTTAATATATATAAACCAAAAGCATGTTAATGATTCAAACTAGGAAGTTTTTTCAGTAGGCTCTCTCAGTATGAAATACCTGCTCATGTGCAAGAACAGCATCCTGGAAGTTTCCGAGCAAATAGTGCGAGTTGCCAAGGTTACCGTAGGTCCTGCCTTGAGCCGCTCTGTCGCCCAACTCTTTCACAATGGCCAGATTCGCACTTCAAACAGACACGTGCAAAATAAGATAAAATTTGCAAACTTTTGTCAATTATTGCCTGTGAGCTTTCAAAATGCATTATTACTATCATCATCATCATCATCATCATCATCGCAAATAAATATTTTTTTCTGCTTAATATCACTGACAAGATAAACATATACTAGAATAGCACAAACAATTAGATCATTTACAAACAAGAATAAAAAAGAACTGAATAGAACAGAAAAGAATAGAATAGAATAAAGTAAAATATACAGTGCATCCGGAAAGTGTTTAAAGCGTTTCACTTTTTCCACATTTTTTTATGTTACAGCCTTATTCCAAAATGGATTAAATTAATTTATTTCCTCAAAATTCTACACACAATAGCCCATGATGTCAACGTGAAAGCGTTTTTGAAATTGTTGCAAATTTATTAAAAATAAAAAAACCTGAACTATGAATAACCTGAATAACTATGGTTTGTTCTGTAGACAATCGGAAAAATTAAAAATAAATAAAAGAAAAGAAATCCTAAGTGGATTAATAACATTGAACAATATTATAGAATTAATAATATTTTATGTAAAAGCTGCTTTTAATCCAGTCAATCTAACAAACAAACAAAAAGACTCTCCCCAAAAAAAATATTATATGAAATACTGTGAAAATTTTAAGTATAAGAGGAGGGCTAATAATTTTGACTTCAACTGCAAGTCATATTGGTTAACTGATTTATTTTATCTTTGCCATGATGAAGTAAATAATATTTTACAAGATATTTTTCAGGACATCTACAGCTTAAAGTGACATTTAAAAGCTTAAGTAGGTAAATTAGGTTAATTAGGTAATTAGGCAAGGGTAATTAGGCAAGTTATTGTATAATGATGGTTTTGTTCTGTAGACTATCGAAAAAAAAGAGAGCTTAAAGTGGCTAATAATTTTGATTTTGCTCTGTTAAACATCATTCGGAAAACCTTTAAAAAAGAAAAAAAAAAACTAAAGGGGGACTAATAATTTTGACTTCAACTGTAATTAGGTTAACTAGATTCATTAGGGAAGTTGTGGTAATTGTATAATGATGGCTTGTTCTGTAGATTTGAAAAAAAAAATTGCTTATTGGGGCTAATAATGTTGACCTTAAAATGGCTTTTAAGTCGTCGCACATGCACTCCAGTTCGATTCCCGCCTCGCTGTTCTATGCCGATCCTTCCCCTCTCTCTGCTCCCCATGCTTTCCTGTCAATACTCTCTCTACTGTCCTATACAATAAAGGTGAAAACCCCGTAAAAAATTATAAAAAAAAAAGGCTTTTAAAAAATTTAAAACTGCTTTTATTCTAGCCGAAATAAAAGACATAAGACTTTCTCCAGAAGAAAAAATATTATTGGAAATACTGTGAAAAATTTCTTGCTCTGTTAATCAATGGTTGTGAAATATATATAAAAAATAAATAAATATTTCACAGGGGGGTTAATTGTGACTGTATATAAAAAATAAATAAATAAAAAAAAAGTGTCTCACTCGTATAACTCTGTCGCTTTCTTCAGAGCGATGTGTGCCTCTTCTGGAAATTCTCCAGGGTCCATCCCACTCCAACATATGTTCTTCCCTTTGGCGTGGTACACATTCCCATAATTATAGAGCGCTCGAGCCTGCCCCACCTAACAAAACCACACACAAACACGGAGAGATAACACACAACAACCACCCATTATACACCGAAGACGCAGTGACCGCTTGCATTTCAGACTATGTTTATGACCTGTGAAAATAGAACAAGTGGCATCTTTGGATAACTGGACAAATGTGACTTCCAAAAAAAAAAAAAAAACATCAGAGAAAATGTTGGTTTTTAACCTTTTAGGATCAATTCAAGGAATAAACGAATTTAGATGACATCTAATTACCAATCAAGACATTGTATTGTAATAATAATGATATTCATTCATTCATTTTCCTTCGACTTAGTCTCTATTTCAGAGGTCGCCACAGTAGAACGAACGCCAACTATTCCAGCATATGTTTTACACAGCAGATGCCCTTCCAGCCACAACTCAGTATTGGAAAACACCCACACACACACTCATACAATACGGACAATTTACTTTGTTCAATTTACCTATAGTGCATGTCTTTGGACTGTGGGGGAACCGAAGCACCCGGAGGAAACCCACGCCAACATGGGGAGAACATGCAAACTCCCAACAGAAATGCCAACTGGCCCAGCCAGGACTCGAACCAGTGACCTTCTTGCTGTAAATCAATAGTGTTAACCACTGAGCCACGGTGCCAACTGATGATTTTATTATTATTATTATTATTATTATTATTATTATTATTATTCGAAACGCACACTCTTAGAAACCCTGGGATGTAAATCACTCTCATCGTCCATGACCACATTAGCATTCATCAATTCGTAATACAAAAAAACAATATACTAAAAAACTAAATTAGAAATTAGGTATGTTTTATACTTATTTTTTTCAAATTAATCTTCATCAAATTAAATATAAATTATAGCCTAGATAAAAACACAAGTAGTGGAACACTGTGCTGGGCAAATAGACAGAACTTTCTAAAAAATAAACTAAATCGTAAAAGAACGTAAATATAATTCTTAGTTGAAAATTCATATATTTATTTATTAGTAAATTATATTTAAAGCTTATTTTTTAAGCTCTTTATTGTATATATTTTAGACTATTAGACTGCATCAATAAATAGATATCACAGATGAATAGATAAGGAAAATAAGGAAAGATAGAACAAAAAGAAAACTAACAAACAAACAAAAAAAGAACAACAGACAAAAAAATTAAAAGAACAAGTGATCAAAAGAACTAACAAATGAACGAACAAACAAAAGAACAAACAAACAAAAACAAAATAACAAAAAAGAACAAGCAAATAAACAAAAGAACAAACAAACAAAAAAACAACAAACAAAAAGAATGACCAAACAAAACAAGAACAAAAAAAACAAAATGAATGAACAAAAAAGGACAAACGAACAAACAAAAAAGAAAGAACAAGAACAAACAAAAACAGAAACAAACAAGAACAAACAAAGAAAAAATATGAACAAACAAACAAAAGAACAAAAACAAAGAACAAACAAGCAAAAGAACAAATAAACAAAAAAACAAAACAAAAGAACAAACAAACCAGAAAGAGCAAAAGAACGAACAAACAAAGAAAGGAATGAATGAATAAATGAATGATGGAACGAACGATGGGACGATAGAACGCTAAATAGAAATAACGATGGAATGTTAGAATGATAAATTGAATGAACGATAAATAAAACAAAACATACGAACGGAATGAACGTATGACCAAACGTAGACAGAACGAACTGACGATAAATAGAACGAACAGACGATAGATAGAACGAACAAACAATAGATAAAATGAACGAAAGAAAGATCGACAGGTGGGTGGGTGGGTGGATGGATGGATAGGCAGATATGCTCAGATATAAAGCTTCTTAAACTTAACTATTTTCAGTTTTATTTTCATTCAACAATTTATATTACATTAATTTATACATTTAATTTATCAATAAGTACATTAAACAGTTTATTACATCAGTTCTGCAAGCACAGTGACCTGGAGTTGTCAAGCTCCAAAATAAAAGGACAAAAATTGCCATAAAACCAGTAAATACTTTTCAATATGTGATATTCTCAGTCTGAAGACTTCATATGCTGGCTTCTGCCATGGTTGACAAATCTTATTCACACATTCACATCACACTCATGTACATTGTGTCTTGACACGCCAGGTTTGACTTCAATACACAAAGATATTGAACCATACTGTAGATTCTTAAAAATGTATAACATATATGAGCAATTCTTTGCAAAGGAGAAACCATTTCTGCGTTTTTTGTGTGGGCTTGTATTTTACAGTGCTTTAAAATTACTCAAAAATGTCTCTGTCAATGTTTTCAAACAATTATTTTTGATTTACAAAAGTCACACAAGTGGAAATTTCACATCCATCACATCCATAACAGAGAGATGTCACATCCATAACGAAGCCATTTCCTTATAAATGTAAACACGTAAAATCAAATAAAATCAATCATTTTTGTTTTATAGTGAGCCAACTCTTATCCTGTTGATCAGCATAGTTTCTTTTGGGTTGTGCAGTTTAATTCACAGAATTTCTACAAAGCATGTTGTATTATTGTAAACTCACAGACTTTTTCCGTCACATCCATAATGCATGTTTATTTCCCTCATTTAAAATATAAAAAATGTTTACAGATTGATATTTCTCTGCTTCCACAATTCTGTGGTCAGTTGTTTTGGAAAATATAAACAGACGTTTCAATATGATGTTAACATATACTTCCTCTGTCAATTTATGTTTTGAGAATGTCACATCCATAATGTGTAATATATATATATTTTGTGTGTGTGTGTGTGAGTGTGTGTGTGTGTGTGTGTGCGTGTGTGAGGAGATAAAATGTTCCTTTAACATCCCCATGAAATTAAAATGGGCAATTATTTTTTTTTTTTTTACTTTTAAGCATTTATTATTTATGTTTTTCAAACACATTTGAGATGGACCAATATTCACACAATATAACTATGTGATAGTGAACATGCATGAAAATGTTACATGGTCACTTTAAAACACATGTTCATCACAGCATCAATAGCAGGCTATTTATTTTCAAACAAAAATGGTCTTGTTATTCTTACCCACATGTTCACACTAGTGATTGATTGTTTTATTTATTAAAAATAAGCTTCCATCTGTTAATATTGGATAAAACTAAATCAATGATGAAAAGTACATATAATCACTTATAAATCGTATGTGATTTTGATGTTTAATAATAACTGTTTCATTTTAAAAGTTAAATTAATAACAAAGGTTTTATTTATTGGAGCTAATTAATAATGTTCAATAGTCCTTTAACATTAACATCACTACTGTAGTACATGCGGTATCTTCACTGTTGGTGTTTAACTAACATTCACTAATGAGACATTTTTTGTAAAGGTTTGAATTTAATTGGTTTGAAACATTTGTTTAGCTTAAACAATTACAACAAAAAAATGTATACCTTTAAATGCCTTATGGACATCATTTTTTTCCATGCATGGTTACTTTTTTTAATCTTGACACTCTTCTCTGATTGGTGTTTACTGGTGCGAAGGCGGGATCAAATGTGCAAGATCCCACCAATGGCAAACTCCCATGTCCTGCCCTATATTTGTTTTTGTTCCAAATACATCTTTACTCAGATATAGATCACAACACTGAAAGGGAGGTTATTGCAGCTTCTGTTTTATTACTCTGGTGAAACATACCTTATCATGGAGCGTCCTGGCAATATCCAGGTGTCTTTGGCAACAAACTGCTGCTTCATCATAGCGACCGAGAACCTTCAATGTGTTTCCAAGGTTACCGCTGGCTTTAGCTTCTCCCAGCTGATCTCCAATAGTTCTACAAGAATCAAAACAAAGCTTACTTTAGATTAAGATATAATCCTAGTGGCTTTAAAGGGGTCATGAACTGATCACTCAAAATTCCCTTAATCTTTTGATATATAAAAGGTTGCTGCACTTTAAAAACATTCTGTAAGTTTCAGAACTCAAAACTTCACAGTTAGTCTATAAACTTATATTGAGCTAATATCGAAGAAAAAACGACAGATTATGAATGAGCCGCTGTTTAGCGTAAATCTGACTAAACTCTGCCTTCAAAGATCAACACCCACTTGTACTTTACTGTATGTTTAGCTCCGCCCACCAATTCACACTGTAGTTAGTAAACAATGACAGGAAATGTGGATCCACAGAGAAACCAAACGATTAAAATTTTCTATTTATTTATTTATTTTTTACAGATTGTCTGATATGCACTCAGTACTAATGTGTTTTAACCTAAATCACAGCTTTTACCATTAATAAAGAATTTATGCTGTCAAAAATACTGTACAATGGAGAACTTCACATAAGTTTAACTTCACATAAGTACTTTCTATATTTGTTGATTGACATGTCTCATCCAATCAGCAGTAATCTATTCTCAAGCTACGAACAAACGACAAAAAGAACAAAAGACCAAAAGAAAGAACAGAAGAACAGAAAAAGAACAAAACCACCAATGGAATGAACAGAACGAATAATGGAACAATAAATAAAACAAATGATAAATAGAACAAACAAACAAACGATAAAACGAATGAATGATAAATAGAACAAACAAACGCTGAAAGAAACGAACGATAAATAGAACAAACAAATGATATAACAAACGAATGAAAAACAGAACGAACAAACAAACAAACATTAAATAAAACAAACAAACACTAACAAACTAACGATAACGAACAAACAAATGAACGATAAAATGAACGAATGACAAAAAAAACAAATGATAAAATGAACAAATGATAAAACAAACAAAAAAACAAAACGAATGAACAAACAAACGCTAAAACGAACGATAAATAGAACAATCAAACAAATTTTTAATATTCAAAACTTGGCCAGTCGATCGGTGCATGCCTAGTTCTTCATTTGTTAATGTATAAGTAGACGCAGCTGTTATAAACTATTACAGAGCAAAATCCATCTAAACTTTAATTTTGTGAACAAAATCCCCAGGAGTGAATTTTATTGGATTCCGCCAAAAACTAAATGGATGTCATATTTTATCCTACAGAATGTGCAACATTTTTCCTCACTGAGGTAATCTCTCTATAAATTGATTAAAAGATGTCTCGTCCAATCAGAAGGAAGTAATCTATTCTCAACCTATATCTACCTTTTCGGTTTGTCTGATTGGTCATGGTGTATTTTAATTTGTTAATTTGTTTTTGGATTAGTCATTGGTATTTCGAACTTTTCGAATTTGTTGCGGTGCTTTCTGATTTGTTATAAATGTTCATTTTGTTTTATAGATTTGTATTTGTAATTTTGTTTTGCACTTCTCAGCCACCACACATTATTAATTGTATTGGTGATTGCAAGAAATTTTGTAAGCTTGGCAAACAATTTCAGTAGAATTTAATGTTTCTCATTCAAACAGAATACCCAAGCATACTGCTCAAGGGGCATTTCAGAGATGTCTGCCAAGTGAAATGACTTGCCTTAAAGGTATTTTGATATTGTGGCTGAAGCAGTCAAACTGACGACATCAGATAAAGACCACAAATCCAAATGGTCAGACTTTGAGTGAAGATTAGCAAAACAATGGTGGGTATTGTTTGGGGTTATTTCGATACTGGTGCCAAATTAATACTTTTAAAATGGTACTGGTGCCAAAACGGTGCGTGAACCGATGCTTTTGAGACAAAATGATTTGCCAAAAAATATATATTTTAATCATCGTAATTGAACAATAGAGTTATACGCTTTTTGAATGTTCCTTTCATGATTCCATGTTACATATTATAGCACATAGATCCATTAACATCACGTCACCACGCTATCCAGATTTCCTTTGTAGTTACGTTAAATTAATTTAACTTTTTTTACTTTAATTGCAGTTCAACGGTTTCACTTTCATTCAGGAAGATTTCATTTTTGTCCCGTGACATATTGTGTCCTATGAGGAATTGAATAAGAATATGGAAGGTAAGGACTGGTGGAAGAGTGTTGTTTTGTAATTTAATGGGTGTCTGTGGTCCTTTAAGGAAATCAAAAAAAAAAAAGCTGTTTACATGGTGGACTCTTAATCAGAGTATTGTCTTAATCATAATAAAATTTGAGTATTGACGTTCATGTCAGTAAAAGTGCCAGATGATGTCACAAAGACAGTGCATTCCTCTGCCTTTAAATTGATTCCATATGGCCTCAAATTTCATAAGTTTGACATATTTCCCCCCTTACACGCAACTTTTGTAAAACATCTGCTTCACGTTGCTGTAGAATCTGCAGAATCCTTGCTTGTAAAATATAACCATCCTTTAGAACGCTTAGTTTAAGCTAATTAGATGAATGCGATCATGTGTGTTGATGAAGGGAGTCTCTCATTGGATGCGATGTACTGCACACTTTGCCTTTTATATCAAAGCAACAAGAACAAATGCCTAACATCGGTGATGGTGTCTGTATGCCTCAAAGTTGTTCATAATTAAATGTTTAGAGATGGTGTGACAACACATATGTGTGCCTTTGATGTACCCCTTGATGCTTCTTATGTCCTTGTCGCAGCACCAGTGGCACCGAAATTCATATGCTGATTCGGTCCGGTGCATACCAATTACAAAGGTACCAGTGCCATAATGGCACCAGGTTTCGGTAACCAACCATACTGTTAGGTTGTAATAACTCTTCCCAAACTATTTTCCTGATCTTTCTAATCAAAACGCCTACTTTACTACATCCAATCTAGGAACAGTCCCGCAATACGAAAAAAAGAAAACTGTTGCAGCTTCAGGTTCATGCGACTTTATAAAAAAATAAAAAATAAAATAAAAAAAGACATTCATACCTGGTGAGTGTGAGGTCATGCCGATGGTACTCCAGAGCCTTATTGTAGTCATGCAGGTGAAAGTAAGCATTGCCCAGCTGACTGTAGATGGCGCTCAGAATCTGCAGGTCTTCAGTGCCCACCTGGATGGCGGACTCAAAAAACGAGACGCCGGCACGGTAATCTCCAACTTTACACAGACGCTCACCTTCCAGAGCCAATTCCAGACACGAGGCCTCCATCCTGCGGAGATAAAGATGGCTTTAAGAAATAGCATTCAACAGTTTAACCTTAAAAATGAAAATATATATGCAGTTATTCATATAAAAAATTATTCACCCTGATTTTTTACCAAGTATTTCCCAAAATATGTTTAATAGAGCAAGGAATTTTTCACAGTATTTCCTACAATATTTTTTCTTTTGGAGAAAGTCTTATTTCAGCTATTCAGCTAGAATAAAAGCAGTTTTTAATTCAAATAAGTGTTGTTTTTAACAGAGTTAACTTGTTAACAAAAGTTCAGCAGCAGGACAATGCCTTACTTTGCACCTTAACCAATCACCTACTCCCTAAAAACTTTTACAAGGCATATCTGCCCTCTAGCATTGTCTATCTTTTTAAATTTGTAATTAATATTTTTCTCTAACATAAATTTGGCTGTACTAGTTTTTGGACCATTACCGTAAGTTATTTTGTTAGATGAGCTCCAGATTTGGCGTCAGTACTGACTAATCTAATGTATATGCACAAATATAATATTGTATAGCTTCCTATTAAAATGTGAGGGGTGTACTTATATATGCTGAGCACTGTATGTATGTGTGTGTATATATAATATTTTGTATAAGCATATTATTGAGACTCTACATTTATATGAATTTACATCATGTAAATATATATACATTGAGGCCTAACGGATTTAATTTAAGCTCTGGATCTTCTTAACAGCCTCCGTTCTTCAATTTTTCTATTTAGCATTTCCTACACCAGCATCTTTAGGGCTGTGCCTACACAATAATAATACAAAATAAAAATCAAACAAACACACAACACAACACAAAAGTTTCATAGATACAGAATCCTGGCCACTGCACTTTTTCAGCAGCATTGGTTCCAGAAGTATTTTTCTCCAATTGTTTTCATTCACAGGCCATAAATTACACCAAACCAAACAGCTATGAAGGGAATTCCAACAGTACAAACTCTGATTAAAAGTAAAGTATTCTTAATAGCTTTAACGAGGGAAAAGACCACAATCATATGAACGACTCAACTGAATTAAAAACAATAGCTAAATAGTCTCAGGATCTGAAGTGGGACATTTACATGGAGACTATTGTGAAGAAAGCCCAGCAGAGACTTTACTTCCTTTGTCAGCTGAGGAAGTTCAACCTGTACAGTTCTACTCAGCTGTCATCCAATCCATCCTCTGCACTTCAATCACTGTCTGGTTCAACACAAAAGATACAAAGAACGATAGAACTAACGATAGAACTAATGAAAAATGAATGATGCAACGAACGTTACAACAAATGATAAAACAAATGATACAAAGAAAGATAGTACAAATGATACAAAGAACGATAGAAGGAATGATGCAAAGAATGATAGAAAGAACGATGCAAAGAATGATAGAAAGATCGATACAAAGAATGATAGAAAGAACGATACAAAAAACGATAGAACGAATTATACAAAGAACGATAAAACAAACAATACAAGGAACGATAGAATGAACAATACAAAGAACAACACAAAGAACGATAAAGAATGACAGAACAAACGATACAAAGAACAATAGAACGATAGAACAAACGATACAAAGAACGATAGAAAGATACAAAGATTGATAGAATGAATGATACAAAGAACAATAGAACGAACGATACAAAGAACAATACAAAGAATGATAGAATAAACGATAAAGAACAATAGAACGAACGATACAAAGGATACAACAAATGATACAAAGAACAATAGAATGAACAATACTACAAACGATCGAATGATACAACAAACGATACAAAGAACGAACAAACTAACAATGCAACGAATGATACATAGAACAATAGAAGGAACAATACAAAGAACGATAGAACGAACGATACAAAGAACGATAAAAGGAACGATAAAAAGAACGATACAAAAAACGATAGAAGGAATGATATAAAGAACGATAGAAGGAACGTTACAAAGAACGATCAAACGAATGATACAATAGAACGATAGAACAAACGATACAAAGAAAGATAGAATGAATGATACAAAGAACAATAGAACCAACGATACAAAGAACAATAGCACGATACAAAGAATGATAGAATAAACTATAAAGAACAATAGAACGAACGATACAAAGGATAAAACAAATGATACAAAGAACAATAGAATGAACGATACTACAAACGATCGAACGATACAACAAACAATACAAAGAACGAACAAACTAACAATGCAACGAATGACACATAGAACAATAGAAGGAACAATACAAAAAACGATAGAACGAACGATACAAAGAACGATAAAAGGAACGATAAAAAGAACGATACAAAGAACGATAGAAGGAACGTTACAAAGAACGATCAAACGAACGATACAAAGAACGATCGAATGAACGATACAAAGAATGATACAAAGAACAATAGAACGAACGATACAAAGAACGATACAAGGAACGATAGAATGAATGATAGAACAAATGATACAAAGAACGATAGAAAGAACCATAGATAGGAAAATTAAAAGAATGATAAAATAATCACAAAAAAACTGTTAAAAAGTTGAAAATGATAAAAAAAAAAAGAATGAAAGACAAATTAATGTTTAGATACAATTCCTGTCATTAACAAATCATAAACTCTTATTTAGTTTATTTTTATATGATTACTTTTGGAACACAACACTTTGTAAATCACCATAGGAACCAACAACCAATCACCTCGACCACCACCTACAGAAACTATGCACGGCTCATAAGCCCACCTCACCTGTTATCTTTTTTCTTTTTGTAACTTTCGGCGCAGCTTCTGAACATCTCAACCTTTCGGATGACTTTCTCTCCTCGGGTCTGATAGACGCGTTTAATCCTCCAGAGGACGCAGCAAGAGACCCATGGCTTCAACCCTCTCAAACACATCCTGATACCGACCCACTTCCTCCGAAAGACACCAAATAACCATGAAAACCCCCCTCTGCGAGACCTTTGCGAGCCCTCTGCCTAGCCCAGGCTTTAACAGGGGAAATGTGTAGTTGTTGTGGTGCTGTAATGGGTAACGCAGGGTCCCGTACACATGAACGGAGGGTCACTGGTAAGCCTGCTGATAACAGATGCAGTTCTCCTGTCATCTACGGCCACCCGATGGTAAGTGTCAATTCCAATTATGAGTGAGAAGACACACAGAGATTATCACGCGTTAAGGGGAAACACACTCCCTCTAATGTGCTTTGAACAAACACTAAACTCATCATTACAGTTGGGTGGGTTAGGCCTGTCATGGTGAATAATCTTTTTCTTGTGTGATTTACAATTCAAGTCAAAATTAAGTCTCCTGTGAATTTTTTTTATGTTTAAAAGTATTTCCTATAATATTTTTTCTGATGCGTTTTATTTGGGCTAGAATAAAAGCAGTTTTTTTCTAAAACCATTTTAAAGGTCAATATTATTAATATTGTTTTCGACTGGGGTTCCCATTTTTTTCAGCTCGAGACCCCCAAAATAACAATTTCAGTGACTCAAAACCTTTTCTATCTTCGGAGGTGGTTATAAACATACAGGGAGTGCAGAATTATTAGGCAAATGAGTATTTTGACTTTATGCAAGTTGTCCTAATCCAAGCTGTATAGGCTCGAAAGCCTACTACCAATTAAGCATATTAGGTGATGTGCATCTCTGTAATGAGAAGGGGTGTGGTCTAATGACATCAACACCCTATATCAGGTGTGCATAATTATTAGGCAACTTCATTTCCTTTGACAAAATGGGTCAAAAGAAGGACTTGACAGGCTCAGAAAAGTCAAAAATAGTAAGATATCTTGCAGAGGGATGCAGCACTCTTAAAATTGCCAAGCTTCTGAAGCGTGATCATCGAACAATCAAGCGTTTCATTCAAAATAGTCAACAGGGTCGCAAGAAGCATGTGGAAAACCAAGATGCAAAATAACTGCCCAAGAACTGAGAAAAGTCAAGCGTGCAGCTGCCAAGATGCCACTTGCCACCAGTTTTGCCATATTTCAGAGCTGCAACGTCACTGGAGTGCCCAAAAGCACAAGATGTGCAATACTCAGAGACATGGCCAAGGTAAGAAAGGCTGAAAAACGACCACCACTGAACAAGACACACAAGCTGAAACGTCAAGACTGGGCCAAGAAATATCTCAAGACTGATTTTTCTAAGGTTTTATAGACTGATGAAATGAGAGTGTGTCTTGATGGGCCCGTGGCTGGATTGGTAAAGGGCAGAGAGCTCCAGTCTGACTCAGATGTCAGCAAGGTGAAGGTGGAGTACTGGTTTGGGCTGGTCTCATCAAAGATGAGCTTGTGGGGCCTTTTCGGGTTGAGGATGGAGTCAAGCTCAACACCCAGTCCTACTGCCAGTTTCTGGAAGACACCTTCTTCAAGCAGTGGTACAGGAAGAAGTCTGCATCCTTCAAGAAAAACATGATTTTCATGCAGGACAATGCTCCATCACACGCGTCCAAGTACTCCACAGCGTGGCTGGCAAGAAAGGGTCTAAAAGAAAAAACACTAATGACATGGCCTCCTTGTTCACCTGATCTGAACCCCTTAGAGAACCTGTGGTCCACCATCAAATGTGAGATTTACAAGGAGGGAAAACAGTACACCTCTCTGAACAGTGTCTGGGAGGCTGTGGTTGCTGCTGCACGCAATGTTGATGGTGAACAGATCAAAACACTGACAGAATCCGTGGATGGCAGGCTTTTGAGTGTCCTTGCAAAGAAAGGTGGCTATATTGGTCACTGATTTGTTTTTGTTTTGTTTTGGAATGTCAGAAATGTATATTTGTAAATGTTGAGATGTTATATTGGTTTCACTGGTGAAAATAAATCATTGAAATGGGTATATATTTGTTTTTTGTTAAGTTGCCTAATAATTATGCACAGTAATAGTCACCTGCACACACAGATATCCTAGTAAAATAGCTCAAACTAAAAACAAACTAAAAACTATTTCAAAAATATTCAGCTTTGATATTAATGAGTTTTTTGGGTTCATTGAGAACATGGTTGTTGTTCAATAATAAAATTAATCCTCAAAAATACAACTTGCCTAATAACTCTGCACTCCCTGTACAAACATTGCACACAACAGAGAACAAACACAGAAAGGAACTATATAAACATGAGCACATTTACGACACAAAAAAGTGCAACAGTCTAACAGCCATATAATTGTTTCACTATTCATTTGTTTGATTTAATATTAACCTCTAATAAATGAGACTGGTGGGCACAATGTTTACAGCACAAGACTTTTTTTTTTATTTGAAGACAGTCACTTGGAGATCATCCTCGATGTGCAGCCATGGCTTTTATTTTTAAATGTACGTGAGTGCATTAAATGAGTGTGAATAATCGAGCTCCTGTTTATCTAACCAACCTTCTGTCTCGCTACAATCCAACCTGCTCTTTAAGATCTCAAAACTCAGGGCTTCTGGTAGTACCTAGAATTGCAAAGTCGAGTAAAGGAGGTTGAGCCTTCTCATTTATGGCCCATAAATTCTGGAATAGCCTTCTCAATAATGCCCGAGGCTCAGACACACTCTCACAATTCAAAACTAGATTAAAAACCTATCTTTTTAGCAAAGCATACACTCAGTGCATCACTTAGCGGTATGATGCATGAGTGTGCCCCATGCAGGTTTTTGCATCTCGTTTATATACACTATGAACAGCAGCTACGCTAATTATTCTCTTTATTCTGTATTTCCACCTGGGGGTACTCATCCCGAGGCCCTCAGACTATGCAGCACCACTGATGCGAACCAAGACCAGCGATGAGATGATCCCAAGCTCTTTATAATCCTGGACCAGGCCGTATCCTGAGCAGCTGCTGTGGTGGTCATGGTGGAGGGAGAGCATGAGACTGAGATGATTCCTGTGACGCTCCAAGGACAGATGAGTCTTCACTGAGGTCCAGCTTCCAGCGCCTAGACTGCAGCTCTGCACAAGACGTTTGGCCATAGGAGAAATGGTCGTGCCCAACTGAGCCTGGTTTCTCTCAAGGTTTTTAATATCTTCACTTTAGCCAATTGGTGAAGTTTTTTCCTCGCTGATGTCGCCACTGGCTTGCATGGTTCAGATTCTGTAGAGCTGCGCATCGATGGAATTGCTCCTCTGTGATTGGACTCTCAGTAGTGGTTATTAAACCCCATTGAACTGAGTTAAACTGAACTGAACTTAAACACTGAAAACTGAACTGACACAGTTTCAATTTACTATAATCTTCTATGTTCTATGTATAAGCGCTATACAAATAAAGGTGAATTGAATTGAGTGCCATAAAGCTGTCGAAGTGTAACATTTTGCAGTAAAATCAATCTGCTGTGACCAATACTATTGCTGCATTGTTATTTTATGGACTATTAAATACTATTTTTATCTTCTGCAGGTTATGAATAAAATATGGTAATTCTAATAGTTTAATAATAACATACATGATATTTTTGGAAATCACCAAGCGACCCCTCCTCATTATCTCGCGACCTGCCAGGGGGTCCCGACACCCACTTTGGTAATCACTGGTCTACAGAACAAACCAACGTTATACAATAGCCCCTATCACACCGTGATACCGGTAAATATCCAGAAAATATCCGGAATGACTTGACCGGTATATTTATAAAAAAAAAAGGTGTTCACACATTCTGACATCATTAATCAGAAATGAACTATAAACGGTAGCGCTTGTATTTGTAAACATAGAAGAGATCTGTCTTTACTTGATGGTTTTACTTTTATTTGAAGCTTTAGCGTCCACGCAGCTGCTTTGTGAGACATCCAATTGCATTTCAATTCCAATTACATTACACATTCTGTAGATGGACAAGTGTTGTGAACAACTTATATGAAAACATATGAAGGAACACTTTCACATGTCGAGATGTTCATAATGAGTGTGTGTGTGTGCTGGCGCTCACTGGCTCCTTCATGTGCAGCAACTGAAGGAAGCAGAGCTTAAAGGTAAACAAACAGCGATTTATCATAAGCATTTATCAATCATTTTTGACATTGTTGGCATCAAGAAGGAACAGAAACATTATCTGACTAACATCTAGCAGCTAAATGTGTCTGAAAAAATATTCAAAGGCTTTTATTTTCATAAACCGCGAGATGTGAATGCGTCTAAGTGTTCTGATTGGCTAAAGTAGACGTCTCACTTCAGCGCGTGAACACACTCTTTCCAGCAATCTTCCTTCTGCGTTCACACACCGCAGCATTCCGGCAAAATACCGGTAACAATACAACTTCTTTTTCCGGAAAATTGGCGGAACAAATTTACCGGTATTTTCAAAAAGGGCCTGTTCACACATACAGCCCTTTCCCGAAACTTACCGGCAATTTTCCAGAAAGGTCTGTATGTGTGAAAGGGGCTAATGACTTGCCTAATTACCCTAACTTGCCTAATTAACCTAGTTAAGCCTTGAAACGTCACTTTAAGCTGAAACAAGTATCTTGAAAAAATATCTAGTAAAATATTATTTACTGTCTTCATGGCAAAGATAAAAGAAATCAGTTATTAGAAATTACTTATCAAAACTATTATGCTTAGAAATGCTGGGTTCCACACAATCGACTTGTGTTGGGACAACATGAAGGAATTTAATTAAACTGATTAGTTTTTTCAAATTAAAACTAAACATAAAACAATAAAGCTTTTCAAATTCAGTAAAAAAAAAAAAAAAAAAAAAAAAACTGACAAAAAATAAATTTACTTTATTCCATATTTTGTTATTCTGCGATATATATTGCAATATGAATACAATTTCACAAGATTATTTGAATATCTCAATTTAGAAATTTGTCATTTTAGATTGGCGATATAGGCAATTTTCAGACTGCCATTTGTTCCCCCTGCGAGATCGCCGAAACACGATACTATCGCATGGGGGTGCAGCAATAAATTTACTTATTCGCTCATTCTTTTAATCATTTCTAAATCTATCTAATAACCTTTCAACTAATTTCTTTACTTATTTAATAATCTGCTTCATTTGCATCACATTATATCTTGGAAAATCATTAAAACCAATGCAAATCACAGTGCTCTTAGCGAAATAGGCTCTGAGACCTGAATTATTTTAAACATAAAACTCGACAGCGCGGCCTTGTAGTTCATTTATTATTAATGATAATGATTAAAAAATAAATAATAATAAAATAATAATCAGTTTTGTAATTAAAATATGTAATTGGTCTACATTAATGTGAAACGAGCTAAATATAGTCTTTAAAATCATCATAGGATACACAATACTATCGTCTATGGGCACAACCCTAATTGGGAGGATTCTGCATGACTAATAGGCGAGTGCATCTGCATGAAACAAATAAAAAGCATATATAAATACAATAAAGAAAAAGTTACAATTAAAACAAGTGGTGTTTTATCGTTTCCAGCATCTAACAGTATTCAGGTACAGTAATTGAATAATACATTTTTTTTATTTTAATAAAATTCATTGTTATCAAAGTTACAATAGTCACACAGGCCTCAAAAACCCATGTGAATGATAGATTATAATT
>CAIGQZ010001345.1:26670721-26686396 GCA_903798205.1 Danio tinwini | reverse complement strand
TATATATATATATATATATATATATATATATATATATTATTTATTCAAATTTATTAAAACAAAATAAATAATAAATAATAAAATATAAAAATGCACGACAAAAGCACATTCATTAACATTACTTGCCATGAACCTGACCTTAAGAGCATTTATTTCAGCAAGTTGTCAAGTAAGCATTTCGCTTATTACAAAGATTTATTATAAAAGCATATAAAAATGTTCTGTTATTAAAATAAAAACTAAAAGAAATAAAAAAACATTAGATTAACTTATTCTCGTTAGTCATTAGTTTAAAATTGAATATGAAGTAAATAGGAGTACTGTAAAAAATATTAATATTTAGATGACAGATAATATTTAGAAATATTAAAATGATCTAGCATAAAAACTACATAATAGTAATAATAATAATACTAGTAATAATAATAATAATAATAATAATAATAATAATAATAATAATGATAAAAATAAATTAAAATTTACATAAAAAAACTAAAGCGCTAACCAAAACATGCATTTATACTATACAGGAGACCAAAACCATCACTAGTCTCTAGTTACTCTAGTAAAACAGCCTAGTCAGCAATGTCTGCATAAACACAAAGTGCACATCTGTCCTCAAAACATTCAAACATAGTGACTGTTTCCATCGATATTAAAGAGAAATCAAATAGGATGGCTTTGGAGCTGCATCAAGGACATAAAATAATCCAAGAAAACCTGCCTGAATGAACTAATCTTATGTTAAAACAGTGAGATGTTGTAAAGAATTGACTCCAGTCACAGAAACAGTCAGATCACCAGGGCCACGCTGGGAAAATCCATTAGACAGAGTTAAATCCTGTGCTTTGCCCAGAGTGTCCTCGACTGAAAGCGTTCACATCTGCTGATTTCTTTATCCTCCGTCAAGTGGGACGCAGGCCGAGTGACTGACACGCTTTCTCCACTGATCAATGCGAATGACTAATTCACACCATACATGAACTCATAATTTACATGAACTTCACTTAATATTAAACACCAGGCATATGTTCCTCATTATTTCTGCTCACTGATGAAAGCCTGACGTCACAAAAATGGGCCATTCGGTGAACTCATTCGGTGCAGCTCAAAAGTAAACTAATTAGCAACGTCCATTTTCCATGCAATTGAATTGAGTGGTGAATGGAAACTAAATCTACACTTGGCCAATTGCATGGCTAACCCAGGCTATGTGGAAATATATGAAGAGTTCAGATGCAAAACCCTCTAAATCCCATCAGACCTCTTTTCTTGTAAATGAGCATTTTTTATCAGGCTTCGCGAATTAGGTTCAGCAGTTTCATTTTATAGGTAATGATAAGGTTATTAGCTAGTATAAAAAAAGTCACTTTAAACAATTCTTTGGTTTTTAAAAAGGTAAATTTTCTTTTTTGTCAAAAACCAGCTAAATCCACTTGTGCTTTTTTTGCAAAAACCTCTAAATCCACATATCGGGGAGAGACAGTGTAATTAGTTGAAGAATAACTAAAGATGCATTAAGAAATTATTTTACCAAACGTAAACCACCTAAAATTAAAAATACATAAATATGTGAAGTAAGTGGTGGTTCATTCCACTGTGGTAACCCCTAATAAACCAGGGACTAAGCAGAAGGAAAATGAATTAATGAAATCTGTCAAAGTAAGTGCATTAATCAATAACATTAAACATTAATTCAATCTTAATCTGTTGTCATTTCTGATATTTAGGATTTAGATTTAATGTAAGAGCAATGTAAACACTGTGAACTAAGCTTGTTGATTTAAATAATATAGTGTAAATAAACTGTGAAATGGGGTGAAATGGATCACAACTCACGGTTCGGAACGCTTGTGACCCGCGGATTAAGAATTTATTTTGAACTTGTCTGTTAATCCAACATTTATAACCATTGCAGAGAGATCGCCTCCCGCGTCATTCAAATCGTGTGCATGAAAGCATTTTGGCTTCCCTGTAAGATATGATGATGACGGGTTAAGTTGTGGTGGGACCTTTCTAAATGCTTTCTTAGGCTATTAACTGAATGTGTTTTTTGTCACTGCTTGTTTAGCCTGCATTAATGCATTCAGTGTAAAGCTGCACAATTAAACAATAAAAGATCGTGATCTCAGTTCAAACCTGCGCAACATGAGCAATAAATGATAATGATTTGCATATGTTTATTAATCCTTCAAAGAGCTGCATTCAAATCTGCTTTGAGATTCAGTTTTTACACTTTTTCAGAGTTACAAACAATTATATAACACAGAAGTGCTGGAAGAACAGTTTATAGTTCAGATATAAACACTGATGCTTATTGTAAAGATTAAAATCACCGTTTAATGAAACATGATAACGGTGAATGTTTGACGCTGGTAAAAGCAATTACATTGTGTAACCAACAGATGGCGACAAAACCATCAAAATTATGTCACTGAATAGGTTTTCAAAAATAATACACCTACAGTATAATAAAACATGAAGTTTTATGTGTGAATTGTTGAATCATTAATTGAAGATAAATATGATCTGTTGTACAAGATGTTAGATTTCTATATGTAGCATTATCAGCAACAGTAGCAAAGATCATATTGAATACTTTTATTTTTTCAGCTGGTTCTTTCTTGATTGTTATTTTTATTAACATTACAGGTTCTAAGTTCTGTTTGTTAAAAGCAATGTTTTTTGCAGTAATACTTTTATATAAATGAAAAACAAATGACATTTGTCTCCTCACTTTTTGGCTGATCTGAAAAATGGTCCAATCCGTGACTAAAAAAACTGTAGTGTGATCCGAACTGCAGATCTGTGATCCGTTACACCACTACTGTGAAACATCACTATCTGTGCAATGTCCATTAATATAAAAAGCTTATCAGACATATAGGTAGGAAGTTACATAACTAATGTATAGTTTTGTACATTGTATATAAAAATTTGCTTACATTAGCAAATAAAACAAGGCCTACTGGGCAAAAAGGGGATGTCTCATGTCGTTCATTCTCACCATACTCAAGGTCTTTATCTCTTTTTTATCTCTTGTTTATCCTCATAGTATCCATGTGGGATAAAAGAACGGCACCTTAACTTCGTCTTTAATGAAACAGAGTTGCCGTTTAATGTAGCTATAGTAAAATGGACTCATTCAAAGTAGCGTCTCTGCGCAAAATATTATGAATGCATGCTACACTTCCTACTGGACAATGTGTTTTCTTTTTCCTATAATGCTCAGAGTTTTGAGGTAAGGGACGTTTTCATTTGCCATTCAATGACAATCCAACAGCTTTACGCAGTTCATCGGAAATCTTTTAAAATCGAAATCGAAATAAAACAGCCTCGCCATAAAAGCCGGTGTATCAGCGCGCTGCTACATTGTAAATATATGATTCGACTGATTTGATGATTCGCGTCTTCTGATTGGTTCTCAGGATATAGTGGCTTTTGCTGTCAAAGGCTTTTGCCAAAAAAACTGTTATTTCTGAAAGGGCTGACGCTGGGATTTGGACGATTTGAAGCTAAAATATTTGTTGATTGTATACCACGTGCCGAAAACATTCGCTCAATGTCATTATCTCATTTTTGGCGGAAGTGGCGTCTAGCGGCTTTTGCACCTGAACTCTTCCTATATTAAAAAAAAGCTATTAAGTTATTAGTTGGGCCAGACAGAATCTGCAGACATTTTTGCCATTTCTAAGCAGAATTTTGTATTAAAAAAATCTGTGGATTTATGCAGAATGATTTTGGGAGTATCGTAACTAAAAACTTAATTGATGAAATAAACAAATTAAAAAAACACCTTTTTTATTATATTTAATGTTTACAATGCAAATCCAATTAGATCCACTTGTTTAGTAAACAAAGCAAGTCTCTCATGTAATATATCTATGATTATATAACAGATATATAACATGATTATATAAACAGTCCTAAACACGTTCAAGGTACAAAAACAACATGTAAATGTGCTTGTAAAATGGCTTTAACATTATTCCTACACTCGTCACTTTTCTGGAAGTGGACCGCAGATTCGGAACAGAGCTCATTTGGACAGTCTTCTAAACCTGTCAGTAGTTTTTAGGAAAATGTGAAAATTCACCTTTTCTTCACCTGAAAGTAGGCATAGTTTGTAAAAAGAGTTAAACCCTAAACTTGCTGATGCCTCCAGTAAAGATTAGATGAGATGACAGAAGCTGCGCAATCAGTTAAAATGTTGAAGACATTTCTTTTTTATGTAAATATGATGGACAATATAGAGTGGGGGATATAAGTATTGAACACGTCACTATTTATAATAGTGGGGCTGACAAAATTTTCCCCAGATGTTGATAACAACCAAAGAAATCCATATATGCAAAAACAACAAATCTAATTACTTTACAAATGAAGTTATTTGTGATAAAATGAAGTAACACAGGGAAAAAATTTTGAACACATGAAGAATAGGAGGTGTAGAAAGGCAGTGAAAGCCCAGACAGAATCTGAAATCTCTCAGTAGTTCTTCAGCAACCCTCTGCCCTTCATCAGTGTAAATGAATATTAGCTGCTTCAGTCCAACATCTACATTAGCAGGAGGATGAAGATGAAGGCAGGGTGGACATTTCAGCAAGACAATGATCCACAGCCAAGGAAACTCAAATGTTTTCAGAGAAAGAAAATCAAGCTGTAGAATGTTTAATACTTATTTTTCCAAACTGTATATTGCATTACCAAAAATGACTGAAGTCATGAGCATGTCTTGCACAACAAGTCGATATATTGATTGTGACAGGCCTAAAACAAATAACTTTGTACAGTATTAAATCAAATTGCATTTGAAGTTATCAACTTTACCATTATTTCTATGTAAAAAAAAATAACACAGAGTTTACCAGGAATAACACTGAAATACAAATATTTTTTCAAGTAAAAAAGGGCTTACAGTTTCAATTCAGAGAGAGGAAGGGACTTGGAGTAAAAGAAAAAAAAGTTGATAACCACTGCCCTTGACTCCCTCATGTTCCATATTCAATGCATGACAGTCCAGCAGAAGTTCAGGATGTACCACATGAACAAAACAGTGCCAACAACCGATGACCCCCCAATTTAAATTTTTAAACAGGCATATTAAAAATTTACACTGAGGAGATCTCACAACAGCCCGAGCCCTCATTCACTCGCCTCCACCCAAAGTATTGTGTTACATTTCAAACCGCGCTTATCTGATGGAAAAAAACAAGTGCGCGTCACTGGATCTTCTGCTAAAGAAAGACAAAATCTAGCGCTGAACAGCATATTTGAGTTCTTTCGGGTTTTGCAGCAAGACCGGTTTCTTAAAACATTCTATAGCCACTAAAAACTGAGATAAAAATAAAGAGGATCCAGACACATGGCACATTGCAAAACGCCACAACAAAACTAAAAACAGTAGATGCAAAAAGGTTTTCAGCAACTGAAATTAGTGTAAAATAATAAAAAAAAAATACACACCGGCCACTTTATTAGGTACACATGTCCACCTGCTTGTTAATGTAAGTTTTTAATCAACCAATCACATGGCAGCAACTCAATGCATTTAGGCATGTAAACATGGTCAAGACGATCTGCTGCAGTTCAAACCGAGCATCAGAATGGGGAAGAAAGGCGATTTAAGTGACTTTGAACGTGGCATGGTTGTTGGTGCCAGACAGGCTGGTCTGAGTATTTCAGAAACTTCTGATTTACTGGGATTTTCATGCACAAACATCTCTAGGGTTTACAGAGCATGGTCTGAAAAAGAGAAAATATCTAGTGAGTGGTAGTTCTGTGGGCGCCTTGTTGATGCCAGAGGTCAGAGGAGAATGGCCAGACTGGTTCCAGCTGATAAAAAGGCGACAGTAACTCAAATAACCACTCAATACAACTGAGGTATGCAGAAGAGCATCTCTGAATGCACAACATGTCCAACCTTGAGGCGGATGGGCTACTGCAGCAGAAGACCACACAGGGTACCACTCCTGTCAGCTAAGAACAGGAAACTAAGGCTACCATTCGCACAGGCTCACTAAAATTGGACAATATTGGAAAAACATTGCCCAGTCTGATGAGTCTCCATTTCTGCTGCGACATTCGGATGGTAGGATCAGAATTTGGTCTCAGCAACATGAAAGCATAAATCCATCCAGCCTTGTATCAATGGTTCAGGCTGGTGGTGGTGGTGGTGTAAAGCCTGGTTTATTTTTCTGCGTCAAGTGATCGGCGTGATCCATGGCGCAAGCCTCGCGCGTAGCCGTGCATTTATACTTCAGTGCGCTGTTTCTGTTTCTCTGCAATACACTTCCGAAACGCTAGCTGGCAGTAGGTGTTTATGTTTCATTGTGTGGAGTTTCTTCGCTGGTGTTTTGTTTTTTCTGAACAGTTCCTTAAATGTACAAGTGGCTCAAATTTGCTCATTTTGAGGCGGGAACTGGCAGACGTGAAACAACTTTAATCATAAGGTAAACACAAAACAACAGTCTCCATTCGGAGCTCCTTCATGGGACTCCACACTTGTAAACACTCGCTGCATCTGGCCCGCGGCTCTCACCTCCGCCCACACTCGTCAGCACTACCAAGCCGACCAATCACAGAGCTTGCGCTACGTGTACGCGTTACATTGTTACATTTTTTGAGAGGTGCGCATTAACGGCACCAATGGCCACGGCGAGGGGCTATGCATCCAAGCGTAAGCTGCGCCGTAGCATACGCGTGCGCTTGACGCAGAAGTATAAATCGGCCTTAATGGTGTGGGGGATATTTTCATGGCACACTTTGGGCTCATTAGTACTAACTGAGCATTGTGTCAACACTACAGCCTACCTGACTATTGTTGCTGATCATGTCCATCCCTTTATGACCACAGTGTACCCATCTTCTGATGGCTACTTCCAGCAAGATAACGCGTCATGTCATAAAGCGTGAATCATCTCAGACTGGTTTCTTGAACATGACAATGAGTTCACTGTACTGAAATGGCCTCCACAGTCACCAGATCTCGATCGAATAGAGCACCTTTGAGATGTGGTGGAACAGGAGATGTGCTTCATGGATGTGCAGCTGACAAATCTGCAGCAACTGCCTGATGCTATCATGTCAATATGGAGCAAAATCTCAGGAATATTTCCAGTACCTTGTTAAATCTATGCCATGAAGGATTAAGGCAGGTCTGAAGACAAAAGTGGGTCCAGCCAGTTACTAGTATTGTGTACCTTATAAAGTGGCCGATTAGTGTATATAATATTTAAAAACTAAAGCTGAACAGAACTCTTACACTGTTCAAAATGTAATGACAAGACAACAAATATTTTATGCTTATTTAACTTGTTTTAATAAGTTAATCAAGTATCAACAATGTTTTGAAAGTTATTCAAAGTTTAATTTAATATAGTCAGTTTGAATTATATAAATTAAGACAACTAGAAAAGTTGACTTGATTCAACTAAAAAAAACTTGAAGTCAGCAAGATTTTTTTTTACAGTTTAACAAACATGACAAACCTTATTTAATTAATAACAATTAAACAAATTACATTTATCTAAATAAATTTCTGTAATTTAAAAGCTCAAATACACTGTATAATATTTGAACAACATTAATCTTAAAAACAAAGACTAAATTCAACAAGTTCTCTTTAGTTTCTACAAAACCTGTTTCTTAAAACACTTTATATTCAATAAAACCAAAATAAAATGTTAGTACAGAATGGGCGCACATCAGAAATGGCTGTAAAATAGTTTACTTAAAATTGATTAGTGCACCATATGGCAACCCAAGTCTTTTCCTCCTACCTGGAACGAACATGAAACGCCTGATCCTCGTCTTTTGAGATCACATCCATTTACGTTCATAGTAAAAGTCCAAGCTTATGTCAAAAACAAAACCCTCAAGGTTACAAACAAATCTAATAGCATGTCGTCAGAACTCTAAAACAAGAAAAATAGACAAAGGAGTAAAGATGTCCATGTTTTCACCGTATCTAAAACATCTGACAAGCGAGTCACACTAAAGAAAGAGCCTAAGAAATATGAGCCTCCCTCTTTCACACACATACACACACACACACACATGGGTGTAAGCAGCTAATGATTTTACGAAGAAAACACTCATTGACAGATTAATCACAGTATTTCCACCGTACAAACTCATTCTGACTCTAATATGGTTCATCCTATGCTGACCGTACACATGAGGAAGTCTCTTGATTTCCTTATGAAGAACCATTTATTTATGAAGACACTTTTTTCCATGACAAAGTTGATTTTGAGCTTCAATAATACAATATACAAAATTATTAGCCCTCCTGTGAAATATTTATTATTTTTCAAACATTTCTGAAGTGATATTTAATAGATTAAAGAAAAAAAATTCAATTCCAATAATATTTTTTTCTTCTGGAGAAAGTCTTATTTGTTTATTTTAGTTGTTTTCTGAATAGAATAAAAACAGCAGTTTTTAATAATAAAAAAAAATAAAATAATAATAATATAATATAATAATTAGCCCCAATAATATTATTATTATTAGTCCCACTTAAAAGGGTGATCCACAGTGTATTTTTAAGGCTTGATTGTGTTTATAAGATGAAAGGCAATGCATGCTCATGCTTCATTCTTTTCATACATCTTACTTTGGCTATATACAGCTACTCGGCTAACATGAAAACCACTGTCATATTTCCTAGTTCCTCTGAAAGGCCTGCCCTCAAGAAGCTCTGATTGGTGTGATTCGCGGATTGGCTTCACATCACACCCCTACAAGCACAAGCTTTTGTGCTGTGTAAACAAAGAAGCTGTTAGCAGCATTAGCTGCCTGAATCAGGCAGAAAAAATAAAGCACACCAAACACACCGCCTGCTTTCTAAAATAAAATCTGACAAGTGTCTTTCACGTATATTCAGAATAAGCATGTGCAAGTAATATGAAACGTTCTCATATCTTTTGCGAATTTGTTATTTGAGATGTAGAACGCAGGGAAAGCGGCCGCATAGAGAGACACCCATAGAGAGACACTGCATGCACTGCTGAAGATTGTGGGTGTTTACAGCGGTTTGACTGATAAATATGAATTAGTAGCTAAATTGCTAGGAGTGCCAAACAGCATTTCCAGTTGTTTATATCCTCGCTACGACATACCATTAACGCAAAAAAATGTGCCTGTAGTTGATCAATTTTAACAAATAAAAACACTTATAGGTTGTGGCTCACAGTCCACAGCTTCACGGTTGGAGGACTTTTAACCGAATCCAGCACTGAATTGGGAGAGATTCTGGAAGCTCTCCTTTTTTTATAATTCTCTGGAACATAATTCAAATTAAACTGTAAGCAATTCTCTCTGTGTGTCGTGTCCTTTGGAATGTACGTAAAAGGAAGCCCTTGTGATCTCATTAGCCCGGATATATTTTTTTGTAGTCCCCAAACTTTGTTTGCTGTAGGCTTTGCGAAGCTAACTTTGTAAAAGCCAATGTCTCCCTTTGCATTGAACTTTGAGCGTATTACATTCAGAGATGTTGTTTATGTTCACACAGCTACATTACACATGAACGAATGTTTAAAATATGATATATAGAGAAGTACCCAGATGACTTAGGCCCAATCCCAATTCTATTCCTTAGGCCTTCCGCTTACCCTTACCCTCGTTTCGTGCGTTCACGTGAAGGGGTAGTGGTGTCCCAATTCTCTTTAGCTTGAAGGCGTAGGGCTAAGGGGAAGGGCTAGATAGCCCTTGAAATGGAGATTTTCCAGGACCACACTCAAAACCAAGGGGTAAAAAAAACGTCCCAGAATACACCAGCCACAACCACAGCACGGCTGCACACGGAAAACAGGAGATGCACAAATTTGTATTTTTTGTTATTATTATGAATTTTACAACAAACAAGCATATGTTTTGGTATATTCATAACCGCGTTCATTTTTTACCATCACGCTTTAAAAAAAAAAAAAAAAAAAACTAAATTTCGCTATCTGTAATCCCTAATAATAACTCCTGTACAGCAGTCCCACAACATTCTGACACTCGATGACACTCGAACACCCTGTCAGAAAAGTCTAGTGGCTGAGAATGAGCTTTTTACAGTGTCTGCTATAATGTTAATGTTGTTTTTGGTGTGTTTACAGATGAATATGGCCACGGTGTAAATGCACAGTACAGTTACGATCTTATCGCCACATTAGATCATTATGATAACATAATATATGCCTTCAGTGATTTCCTGAAGATAAATACAAAAAAATAAATGCAACTGGAATAACTACAGCAGTCACCATCATCGATCTCATATGAAGCAAGAGATCACGATTACAAATGATGACATGTGCAGGTGCTGTAGTGCTGTCCTATTTCTTACGCCTGTTTCACACCACAAGCGTCAGCAGCGCGAGCAGAGCGTGTTTTTTTGGCATCCATGTTAACAGATTAGAGCTTTCATACCACATGCAGAAGCAGCGCGTCATCGCGAGGCGTGAGCGTCGCTGAAGCAGCAGTGCCGCGATAGTTTCTGCGCTGGGTCTATTTTTGCTGCGCTGCTCGCGCTCAATTAAAATTACAGTGCATTGATAATGACCAAAAAGTAGCAATTTTACCCAATAAATGCGTCAATAATATCAACTGATTTATATATAATCAATCAAATGAACTTAAACGATTAAAAACTGCAACAAATATTTATTTAGCAAACCAAATGTAAAACAATTTTAGTATCACTTTTGCTTAAGTTACAAACTAGTGTTGCAGGAGAGGGGAATTAGAAGTGGCTGCTTTAAGACTGCTATTTACGGGAGTTGTAGTCAATAGCGAAGTGTATTGTGGTTAGTGCAGTTCGACACGCATGCTAGATGCTGTGAGCTCGCTGTGTGCTGTGCAGTTGAAGCAGAGGAAGAAAGTTGGCATCGTTTATGTTCACTCAAGTTATTCCACCCGGGAGCTGTTTGCTCTGTGAGCATGACAACACGAAAATAAGTAAAAGAAGAGCATGCATTGATTACTTCTGTCCGTCTCATCCTTTGCACGAGCATGAATTAACGAGCTGTTACTCTGCCGCTGGACATCGCTGAAGCGGAGAAAGTAACACTAGTTTGATCATGTATAAATATCATTATATCTATATTGTATAAATATTATTATAACTAGGCCTGCAACATCCTGACAATCACAAACAAAATGACATGATATCACACGCGACTGTCTTCTGAGTGCACCAGACATGAATGACACTCATAGAGCTTGAGAAGCATGTTGTAGGATCTTTATAATTTGTATTTAAAGTAAAAAAAAAAATATTTATATGATGTATAAAGAGGGATAGGTAAATAGATAGAATAGACAGAGATAGCTTGATCTGTGCAGCAGCTGCTGAAGAACTGCATGCTGCAGACGGAGCTGGTGGGAAAGCTAAATGCTTGCGTGCTGCTTCTGCTCTCCATACGCGCTGCGCATGCGCTGCTCACGCCCTGCTTTCGCTTGCGGTGTGAAACAGGCGTTAGGGGTAAATTTTGAAGTCCTTCCCCTTCACACTTGGTTTCAAGGGCCAAGGGGTAGAAGTACAAAAATAGAATTGGGATTGGGTCTTATTACTTCCGATGAGATTCGGTAGAGTGCATCAGATGGACGCTACGCTATCCCACAATGCACTGCAAGAGAATTTATGAATGGGAGTGAAGCGACGCAACTGATGTGACATTGACAAAATGGCGAATGCAGTACATCAGAGTTTCATTTATTTTCCACATATTCATACTATGCAGAACAAACTTGTCTAACAGTCGAGTAGTACATTCAAATGCAGTACCTACTGAGTAGGCGGTTTTGGACGCAGCCAATGTTACAATGTTTTGGGTAAGATTACACATGGCTGTGATAGTATATAGATTATAATGCATTTGATTTTTACTTTAACAAAACCTTAAAGGTGCAGTATCTAAGTTTGACACCAAGTTGTTAAACTAGGTATTGCATTCTTGAAACAAAACAAAGGCAGGCACAGGTTGCCAGATTGATCACCAAAAGGACAGAGTCAGACTCTGGTCTGACATTTGAGTCTAAAGGCTGATTTAAATCATGTTCTTTATAAAAGCAACTGTACCCAATAGAAGGAATATTCTCCATATTAAAAGGTGTTTTTGTTCTAACGAACACCTCGAATTGATATATAAGAAACAACTTCTATTTCTTGCAGCTGAACAACAGGACAAAATGACAACGATCACCTTAGGTACACCTCATGTGCTTTATTCAGTGTTGAATGCTAATAATGTGAGTTTGAAGGCCATTTTACATGACATTTATTGCCATACTACTGAAAGAAGCAGCAGATAGTTCACCTCAGATCTGGAAAAGAAAAATAAACAATCTGAAATTGAATTTTAGAACTGTGACTCAAACGCAGCACATATCAGTGATTAAGTATGTACATTAAATAATGTTAAAGAGGTTTAATATGTATTAATTAGGTTATAAACCTTACTGTTTTGATGGAGTGCAGTGAGTGCACTATTCTGTGCTTCTGAATGGCTGTATTTAAATTTCTGTCAAGTTTTGTCTGGTGCAAACAGCCAAACTGCTTATTACTGCAAATCTGGTCACGTAGTGTGTTGTTAGGACACGGGATTACAATGTAACCTGCTCACCTAATGTTTACATTAGTAATATTTATATTATTTGCTAATTAATAACCACCTTGTGTGGAACTCTAAATCTGCTTCACATTTTGGAATCTGCTACTGTCCACCCGAGGTTGCATTTCGGTCATGGGCGTATAGTTTGAGATCCTTCCTGACTGAATGAATTAAATACGCGGTTTTCCAACAAGGAAACCCGGGGTGCTGATATATAATTGGCTAAACTGGCATTGGGCAGGTTAAAATAACCAAAATACAGACAGCAATTCCTGCACGTAACAGACATTTTCAAAGCAGAATATCTGACTTCAGCATTGTTTTTCAGATAAACAAGAATGCTCAGCATGTTAAATATCAGCAAGCATATTACGGAATTTTTATGCTTTAGAAGAGTCAAAGCATTTAGAAGACACAGCACCCTTAATCAATCATAAATATATAGCTGTCATTCATCAACATATGATCGTCAATATCAAAACTTTCTTATTGCGATACCAATGTTGAAACCATATATTGTGCAGCACTAGGTCAGATTGAGACACACCCCAGTCTAACTTCATCTTGGGAGATCACACAGGAAAATACGTCAGAAATCATATTTGTTTTTACTTCAGGAATTCCTTGTATTGAGCAGAAATGTAAAAGCATTGTTCACATCTTGAAAACCATCTCAATGGACAGCCTCAGGAAACGGCCAAAACCTCCATTTCATCCAGCATTAAAAAAAGTTGATATCATTTGCAAACACTTCTGCATTTAGACCACATTTGGCCAAACACAGCGGCTTTTGTGGCTCCATTGCTAAAATGCAGAGCCAGTCGGTTCAGAAATCCAAGGCCACGTCCAACTGTACGTTTACTCAAGCGTGCGATAAAGACACACTAGATGAATTCTTCCGTCTTGTTTGACATTTAACTTCCTTGCCAGTGTAATTTCACTAAACAAGCAATGCCAGCACTGCTCCGTATTCACATAAAGAAACAACTGCATCATTTTACTTCATTTTATTCATGCTAATAGTTCAAGACTCATTAGGTCACTTACTATTTGAGCAGTAATAGTTCAGATTAACTGAGGTAAAGTCGGTTTTATATTCACACATTCATTCATTTTCCTTCAGCTTAGTCCCTTATTCATCAGGGGTCGCCACAGCGAAATGAACCGCCATTTATTCCAGCATATGTTTTACGAAGCGGATGCCCTTCCAGTACTGGGAAACACCCAAACACTCACATTCACACACATACACTACAGCCAATTTAGTTCATACAATTCACCTTTACCACATGTCTTTGGACTGTGGGGGAAACCAGAGCACCCAGAGGAAACCCTCGCCAACACTGGGAGAACAGGCAAACTCCACACTGAATTGCCTTGAATCTGCGACCTTCTTGCTGTGAGGTGACAGTGCTATCCACTGAGCACCCATGCCGCCTCGTTAAAGATTTATAAAGTGAAATGCAGACACAAAAAGCCGCTGTGTAAGTTCTGTCAGACTGAGCCTGTCCAGCTGTTTCTCATAAAACCCCATGGGAAACTTTCGAAAGCAGGGAAGTTTTGCACAGTACTTGTAATGAGACAAAAAAAAGTCAGGAGGAATTATATTAGAGTCATATTTCAGCCCAAATTCAAACAAACACTAAAAAAAAATAATAATAATAAAAAAATAATAATAATATTTATTATTATTATTATTATTATGAACAACAACAACAACAATATAATTATTTTGTATTACACAGATGCAGCCATAACATTGCTTACTAAAATAAAACATACACATTTTTAACTCAAATTATACAATAATAATAAAAATCTTAATTAAGTTACTAATAAGTTTGTAAAATTAATAAAAAAGACCTTTGTTTAAAAAAAAACAGAAAGGAAGATGCATTGAAGTAAACTAAACTGATATTAACATATATCTAAACAGATTTTCTTTCATTATTTTTATTTAAAATGACAATAAATAATTGCTGTTTAATTTATTAAATTAAATTACACACATACAAAGTTACAAAAACATTAACTAAAATTTAATCCCCTCAAACTGCAAGAATATAAATAATCTAAATACTCATTTTCTTTTCGGCTTAGTCCCTTATTCATCAGGGGTCGCCACAGCGAAATGAACCGCCAACTTATCCAGCACGTTTTACGCAGCGGATGCCCTTCCAGCTGCAACCCATCTCTGGGAAACATCCATACACACTCATACACTACAGACAATTTAGCATACCCAATTCACCTGTACTGCATGTCTTTAGACTGTGAGGGAAACCGGAGCACCCGGAGCAAAAACCCCTGCCAACACGGGGAAAACAACCAAACTCCACACAGAATTGCCTCGAATCCGCGACCTTCTTGCTGTGAGGTGACAGTGCTAACCATGTAGCACCCATGCCAATATTACTGCACAGTTTTATATTTTTAGTTTACATATATTTATAAGAATCTTATTAAATATCATATTGATGAGACCAAGTATTTATTTGGTCCCATTTTTACATTTTATTGGCACCTCGAAACCAAATCAATAATAAAAAAATTAAGGGTTAATAAAATGCTTTACATATGGTCAACCAAGCCTATTATTGCAGTTTTATATATTTAATTTACATATAATCATAATAATCAGATTAAATATCAAATTAATTTTCTAACTCGCATTTCAACCTTGAAATCTAATTAAAATCATCCTGTTTGGTCACAATTAAGCTGGCTTTTACCATAACCATAATAAAATAAAGGTAAATAGATTTTCTGTAGTAAATAACTTGTATAAAAAAAGACAAATCATGCATATTAAAAACTTTAACTAAACCCCTCAAACTGCAAGAAAGAACTGTAATATTAAAATAATAATATATAAATAACAATAAACTAACACTGCACAGAAGACAAAAACTTGGTCCCATTTTTCACACTTTAGTGATATCTCCCCACCAAATCAAAAACAATAACATTAATAAAATGCTTTATATGATGAAAATAAAGCCTATTATTGCACTTTTATAATAACATATATTCATAAGAATCAGATCAAATCTCATATTGATGAAACTAA